>JBAKGM010000002.1:4440707-4507918 GCA_037177215.1 Asparagus racemosus
CCATGTTAGTTCAAATAATCAAGGACAATAAGAAATTACGTGAACATCCTACTCACACATAATCGTTATATATGAATTATATGTTATAAAATTGCAGAAACTGAGGCAATCAATATTTAAAAGGGATAGGCCAAAGAAATCTAAACCATTTTTATATACATGTAAGTGGAACCCCTGAATTATACAATTCAGCAAATAAGAGCTTATAAAGAAAGATCATGAAATTCATCTTACCACCAATATTTAACATATAAGAAAAGAATAGATAACAAAGGCGTTTAATGCACCATTAAAAAATTAGCTTATTGTATTTCATGTTCATCTACTCGAAAAATCCTCTGGTTTCCACAATCATGCCGTCTACCCAAACTTCACTATTATGGATAATTTCTCAAAGATCGGACGAATTATTGGTTTCGTAATTTTCTAGTCAAGCAATAAAACAGTTGCAAAGAGAATAAAATCAAAGCTTCTTATAATAGCTAAATTCTATATATAATGAACTCTCATCATTTCTCTTGCAAAATTTTGGGCATCACAGGGGCAAAACATGTGACGGGCAAATAATTTGAACAAAATTAAGAAAATAAACTTATTTGAATTTGAGGATTTACCTTGTCAAGTAAAGATGAAGATTTTTCAACCACTTTCAAAGATCAACCGAGACAACAAAGCCCTAATTTGTAAAATTAAATAAATTTTTATTAAATAGAGAAAAAAAGGAATAATTGAAACCCTAGAGTTTGATGATTGAAAAGGAGAGAGACAAGTACCCAATCACAGGTTGCTAGAGAGGGGATGGCCTTCAAGTCGACGAACAAGAGGCGGTGTCGGACGAGGCGAAGTGAAGGAGAGGCGGCAGACAGGGGGGAAGCCGAGGAGAGGAGGGAATCAAGGTCGAGATGGTCGGCGGACTCACGGGAGTGAAGAAGGGCGTCGGGTTGTGCTCTATCGAGGAGAGGTGGTGGACGAAAGAGGAGATCACAACCCTGAGAAAAACCCTAGCGCACAACGAGAAGAGGTCTCGATTTGATTTCATCGGGTGAGATGGGGGGTTAATACGAAAGAAAATTAGAATTAATTTTTTGGTTAAAGTTTGGGCGCGAACGTAAAGCCCATAATAAAACCGTCTCCTTAGCCCATTACAAAATTTATTGTAAGTCTAATTCAAGCCCAACGCTTTAGTTTAAAGCGTTGTCTTAGACGTTCTTCGTAACGGTTGGAACCGTCACAGAACCGTTCCCTAAGGAAGAAAAGGGAACGGTTTTAAACCGCACCCCAAGAACTGCCCCCGTAGGCCCATTATGTGGTACAAGTATAAATAGATATAGATGGGAAAGGTAGTGCAAAAGAATAAAATAATGAAGTAAATAATCCAAAGGGGTCTAACTGAATTGTTAAGCTAGCTACGAATAGTACTCAACAATCTCATGTTCCACTCTCTAAGGAAGCACTCACGTGAATTTAATTTCTTAGAATATTCGAGACCATGCACGAGGGGGCGCAATAGCTAGCCTCTCATCTTGGAGAAGATTTTTTTTAGGGCTATTCAAAGAGGAGATAGAGGACGAAAGTTTGTGACCGTAGGGGAGTTTCAGCGAAGAGCGTAAGAGAGATTATATATTGGTTATCATTCACAACTGATGAGCGATGGAGTTTTACAAATCACCGGTTCTGAGTATCTCTTTGATCTCTACAACGCTTGCCCTTCCATCTAGAGTAAAGATGAGATTGAGAGAAGGACCCAAACAATGCTTTAGAAACCGCTAGGTGTTTCTAGGCACCAAAACTAGCGCCTAGCGCCAAGCGCCAAGGTAGACGCTTAAGCGACGCATTTAAATTTTTAACATTGAGAGAGGAAATATCTTTTTGAAGATTCAAATCATATCCTTACTTGAGATAGACTTGGACATAGAGTTTTGATCTCCGGTATATTTTATACTGGCTTACTCTCTTTAATCACTACTATGTTTAAGAGTGCAATATACCTCTTTCTAATACCGTACAGTCCGCATAAGCACCCCGTTCTCCCCTAGGTGCTCCTACAAATTAGACGGGTGACCCAGTTACTGCTTAGGTTTAAGCGACCACCTAGACGGCTTTTTAAAATAAGGGATCCAATTTAGGAAAACAGCAGTTTCATGAAAGTATTCTCTCTCCTTCTAAATTTTAGAATATCTTCATATTATTCAGATTAAATTAGTTTTCTACAAATCCATGTTAGATCTTAAGAATTGATCACGAGTAAAAGGTAAATTCAGAAAATTAAGTATATTACGTATTGTGTTTTTCCGATTTATACGTTGTTAAATTATTATGACTATCTCATTGTTTTCACATGGAGTAAATTGTACTACATGTAACCGAGAATATATTAGAAAGATATTTTTGTTGTTAAAACTATTAGTTTCATAAAGTACGATTATGTTGTTAGAATGTGGCCTTCATGACCACAATAAAAGACCAAATAAATAGTCAAATTAAAAGGCATTAAAGAAGGGTTAAAGCTAACGTTTTGTAACCCATGATACTTGGTTTTATTCCACTTAGGGGGTGTTTGGTTAACAAGTTATAGGAAAATTTTATGAAAAATGACAAATTCGTAAATAAAAATTATCTTATAATTGAGTTTTCATGTGTTTGGTTCACTCGATATTTATGGAAAACATTTCTTAAAAAGTACAAAATAATAGGAAAACAACTTCCTACCATTTTGAGAGGAAATGGGGTTGAAAACTGACAATTACATTTTTAAGTAATTTACCCGTACCCAATCCCATTTTCCCAACCCTGAACCCATTTCCTCCCCAAAATTTTCAGCGGAAAACCTAGGGCTCCCTCGCTCGCTCGATCTCCCGCCCTCCTCACGCTCTTTCGCTCTCTCGTTTTCCCTTTCCTCTTCCTCCAACTCTCCCGCTCCCACTTCCACTCCCGCTTCTGTCCCTCAGTTGCTTTTTCCGACCTATTCCTCAAAGCAGTTAGTGTGTTTGTTTGGAGGAGAGGTGGGGGTGTTGATGCTCACATCTTTTAGGCTTGAGCAAGAGGTCAGAGGGCTTGTTCGTTGGATTTTCTGAGCTTGACAATCCAAACGTCTGATTTGAGGTAAAAAACCCTAAATCCCTTTTGATCATGTTGGGGGTTTGATCCTGGTGATCTCGTTTGGGGATTTTTTGAGCTTGTACAGTGTTCTAATTTTGGCCTAGGCGGCCGCTCCGCCTTGGCGGCGCCTAGGCTCCGCCTAGGGCTAGGCAGCCTGCTTAAGCTTGTTGAGCAAACAAAAAAATGTCCACTTATAAATTGTTTTTTAAATTTAAATAGTTAATTTTATTCAATTTAGTTTAATTAAGTTGATTTTAGTTTAACCTTGTTCAATTTTAGTCAATATTAGTTAATTTAGTTAATGTTAGTTTAATATTGTTCAATTCTAGATGCTTTTAGTTAATTTTAGTTTAATATTGTTTAATTTTAGTTAGTTTTAGTTAGCTAACTTACTTTTAGTTAATTTTAGTTTAATTTTAGTTAATTATAGTTAATTTTAGTTTAATCTTGTTCAATTTTAGCTAATTTTAGTTTAATCTTGCTTAATTTTAATTTAATCTTGCTTAATTTTAGTTAATTTTAGTTTAATCTTTATGTATGGTTGATTATGGATCTAAGCTTGTTATTTATGCTTTTTGCAATTTTATATGAACTTAATACATTTTTTGTGTATTATTATAATTAAATAAATTTAAAAAATAGGCAAACGCCTAGGCGCCTCCTAGACGTACGCCTAGGCACCTAGGCGCTAGGCCCCGGCTCAAACGTCTAGTCCGCCTAGCGCCTTCTGTAACATTGAAAGAGAGGAAGCCATAACATGAAACTATGAAGAAAAACATATTCAGATGAGAAAGTCTATGAAAGAAAAAGATGCATTAAGTAAAACTTAATATTCGGTGACACTCAACTGTTAGATGCTGGACATAACAAAAAGTTTCCTATCATATTTCAAATTACGAGTAGGGAACTTCTTTTGATACAACTAAATTAAAGGACATTGGCGCCAACGTTCAAAAGAGCTGAACAAATAAACTAATTGACAAAGGATTACCTGTTCAAGACACCACCATTAACTGAATCACAGTACCTCTTCATCCACTGCATGAATTCTAAATTATCAAGGGGCCTTCCTTTTATCAGCTTGTTCACCTCAACATGCTAATAAAAGAAACCAAAAAGTTTGTTAGCACTGATGGTCTCAAATATAACTGAAGAGTGAAGATCATTTAAAAAGGACTATAAAGTTCCTTCCAAACTGTTAATAAGAGCAAGACTTATGTGAATGATGAGTCTAAAAAGTAAATTCTGTTACAATCTAAAAGACATTGCTGACAATCAAATAGGGACATATTGTCCCATTTTATGTCTATGAAACACATCTGCTCTAGGATGCCCTGCATAGAATATAAGCACATATGAAGATGTTAAACCATTATAAAGAACTTTACTTTCATGTTGTTACAGGTCTAGAACACTTGGAACACGTTGATGCTTCTTACCACCATAAATCAAACTAATTAATTATTATATTTATGCACAACGCAACAGTAACAATCGCCTACAAAAAAGTAACAAAGTAAAAGGTAACAAAAAATATTACTGGCCTGGGGTAGAACATATAATCACCGCCCTAAAGGAATATGATGATCTAACGCAGTTAGCCAATGCACTATACCTACAAACCCTTCCTAACAGTAACCCCACATGTAATACACAAATGTCGAAGGATGTTGAGCATGGCACGAATTGTTTACAAAAATACTCAAATGAAGGTGATAATAGATTTTGAGAATTAGGTACAATGAAGAAGAATGAAGGTACAGTTTGCTCTTTTTTGTCATCATTTTTCCCATCATATGAATTTAACAAAGTTTTTTCTCTTATAGAGAAAATATTAGTTTCAATACTAAGACCATATTGATTCCAATCTAATAAGTTGCAAACAGAAAACAGAATACTAACAGTAATTATGGTTTAGCAATGGATTATATTAAATGAAATTTCAACTCTTTTAATTTATTAATTACGACATTATATTGAATGTGAAACATAATAAATAAATTAGAGTATGATCGACTAGGTTGAGATTATGCTCTTACAAGGTCCAGAGCACAAATTATGGCAGGTATCCTATTGATCACAGATACCTTTTGAGGACTTTGCCTATGTGCGAGGAACTGTAAAAGCTGCGTTTGGTAATTACAAGATATCATGACAATCACTTATCTCATGAAAGGAGATGTGAGCATAGCTAAAACACTCCATTCTACGATGGTACGACCTAATATTGCATGCATTTTGTGTGCTTTTGTTAGTTCTCGGTAGAGTGGCCTAATTCAAGCGTAGTCCACCATGTTCATCAAGATGCAACAAATGTCATTTCGTGTTGGTTGAAAGTTGAAAACTATCAACACTGAAGGACTAGGTACCCAACTATCTCGATTCTCTACATCTTCTCTCTAAATCTTTTGAAATTTCAATATTAAGGGTGCTGTTGGAACGCATTAGTAATAAAAAAGGTTGTATATATCTCAATGTTCAAAACAATTGAAAAAACAGAAAACAATTTTATGTCTCAATTTCATTCTCTTGATTATTCATGCTTTCCACCAAAGTATAATCAAAACTGTCAAAATTTTGAATAGCTAGGCGAAATGTTGTATTCTAGAGAATAGTGTGTTAAGATCTTATACACCAGAGCATTGCAGCATAAGAGGCGTGACTCGTGAATCTACTCTTCAGAACAATGCTTTTGTTGGAGATTTTACTCCCTTCTCTCGACTGCGATCTCTGCAGCCCGAAAATCAACACACAATCAACAAGATAGAAAACAATCACATTCAAGAAGAAGAACATTGTGATTTACATGGTTCGATCAAACAACTTTGGCCTACATCTACAGAACAGCAATACGAAAATTTGACTATGTAAAGGGAGAATATTATAAGAGAACCGCACTCAACTCTCGTCTCTCAATGTCTCAACCTCACATACATTATCAACCTCTCATATTCTCTCCAAAGGCCTCTCCTTACAATTTTTTGGAGAGACAAAGATTGTCAAACTCTCTCCCAACCTCACAATATTTTGCGCATACAAAGCCTGTGAAACTCTCTCCTCTCGTGCGCTATTCTTGAATCTGGCTTACGCCCTTTGTTGATCTAGATTACAAGAATAGAGACTCCCTCCTTCCGCTTCCTTCGCTTTTTATCCAACTATAGAAGATTTTATATATATATATATTAAAGGTTGTGATGTAATAGCAATTTAAATGAATGGAATATTAGATGATATGACATGTGTCAAAAAATTTTGAGATGGAGGAAGATGACGTGTCAGCTTCTGGTGAGTTTTTAAACTTTTTAGTTTTGCTTTAATGTATACCCTAGTAAAAGATAGTGTAAGTGGCTTGCCTAATTAAGTTGCCTCTCAATATTACTTTAAGATCACAAGCATCTTCCTTTTTATTTCTCATTTCAATCTTTATAAAAGTTGGAGGTCCTAAAATAACATGCAAAATGGGTGTGCTTGGTTTAGTGTAGTAACATCATCCGATTGGGCGGGTGCAAGTGAAAATCTGGAGTTGGCCCTATCATTATAAGCAAATCCGTTCCTAAACCATGTATATAACATTATAATGACGGATGAATTCCTAAAACATCAGAAAACCCGTACCATGTATGCCGTGCCTAAACCATACATAACACTATAATGACAGATGAATTCCTACAATTTTAGTGCTAAAATATCAGAAAAGCCTCCTTTAATTGGACGATTATAAGATAACCTCAGGAATTTTTCAAAAATTCAGAACCCCCTCAGTTTCGGAGTTATCAGAAAACCTCGAAAAAATTACCCGAAAAGTTTGTAAGCTGTTTAAGACCCTATACGACAAATAAATAAATAAATAAATAAATAAACAGTTCTAGAATCTTTAATATTGCTCAGCATGAGCTAGTTGGAGGCATCACACGCACATGCATGCATGCATCCACTAGACCTTCAGCCATTAACCAATTTATTTGGTGGTTGGTTCATTGTTTGACATGCTTACAACTAGACCGGAGCTAGTCCAATGCTGCAGCCAGTCAGCCTCTCGTTTATGATATATATATGTCAGCTTGCCAAACATGGAAATAGAAGCAAGCTATACAGTTATTGCCCTACATTTTCATGTGATCTTTTATAAGGGTACGCATAGAAAAGAGACAAAATATTGAAGGAAGGGGAATCTTGATTCTTGAGTAGAGGACGTGAAGATTGGGCCATCATTGGCTTTCAAAAAAAATTTTTTTAAAATCCTTTGATGCGGTCAACAACATGTACTGATGTAAATGTCATAAAGAAAGTACATGGGATGCTACCTGCATGAGCTAAACTCGTTGTACATTGACAGCTAGGAAATCAAAGACAAATAATGTTGATTGATACGAATTTGATTTCATTAAATCTGCTTTGTCAAGAACTAAATAACAAATAGACTTTCTTAAATAACAAGTACTATCTACTACTGATATCATATTCTTATGAATTTAAAAAGATGGTCTGATTTCCAAAGAAACAAGAGGAGATCTATGTCCAGTAGTAAAGAGAGGGTATGATTTTAAGTTATTTTGACTTGTATTTCCTCTTAGATAAAGAAACAAATAAAAATAGAAAGAGACAAGGAAACATAGAGGATGGTCGGGTTGCATTATCGATGATTCCGAAGAATGCGGCAAAAGAAAAGGACCCCCGTGACAGTCCATCTTAAGGAGGCGATCGCTCTCTAGTGTCCATCCAACATCATCTTCTTGTCTTTTTGTTGGTTAATTTCTCTTAGAAAACCTATTAAGAAAATGGATTTAATGTAATTATGTAAAATATCTTCTAACGTTTTCATCTCGAGACAAACAACTTCTAAGTTTTAACGAGAGGATTTTTTTGGACATCTTTTGTAAATAATCCAAGTTTTACCAGATCCTAACGTTCTTTGTAGACTTTTGTTCTACTTGAAATTGACATCTCCGTTGATGTAGGAAAATTAGTATGTGATTTAGGAGAGGCAAATATGATTTTGGGGTCTCTTAATTTTCTCCGATGGCTGATTATTTTGAAGGTGTTGAACTGCAGCTTCCTCCACAGAATAACAGAGGTTAGAGGTCCCAAAGGGTGTTTCTTTCGGCTTGTCCCCCAACGCTCAAGTTAGTGACTAGTCTGATAATATGAAGAGAAAAGCAGAATGTAGTTTTTAGGGTTTTTATTCATACCTTAGAATATAAAAGATGATGCTATTTCTAGGAATTTTGTGAGGGTATTTTGATAACCTGGCAGACTAGTTGATCTGACACCGTGCCATCGCTTTACACGTGTCCGCAGCTGATTAGTCAGAGGCGAAGAGTTATACTCATCACATTTAATACAACGGTGACAGAATGGCGGGAATGCGGGCGTCATATGATCGAGGAATTATTATGACGCCTAACCATGTATTAAATGCGACGGCGACTTGATGGTGGAGTATGGGCACTGAACTGTTTTGCATTAAATGCTAATACTATTGACAAGACCACTGGTCATTCCTTACTTCGGACCCTTCCCCACTGAATCTGACTCGAAGACGCCTTTCGACTAGGCCCTAAATTAACTGGTAGATCTTGACTTGAAGCTGTCTTTCGCCTCAAACTCGTATCAAATAGATGAGTCGGCCTGCTTACAGCTTAGACTCGGGTCAGACATGTTAGCTTGTTAGCCATATGTTTCGTCCTATGTATGCGACGTGGCCAGTTTAAGTACATAATAATTTTCAAGGTATAACAATTTTACAATGTAATTTACATTTTTTTAAATAAACTTTTTAATCATGGAGACCACATTTCAAATAAAATAAAGAAAAGAATGAAAGAAAATAATGAATTCCACATAAACACGCTTACGCTAATTACCACTCGTAATCCTTCAATATGAATAAATATTATGTGCTCGCCCAGGGCATCGGTGTGAATGGCATTTTCGGAATGTCAAAATCACATGTGGTGTGGGGCCCATAAACTCAGCCTCGTTCGCGCGCAAGATGCTGCCAGCAC
Organism: Asparagus racemosus; assembly: GCA_037177215.1. Classification (NCBI taxonomy): domain Eukaryota; kingdom Viridiplantae; phylum Streptophyta; class Magnoliopsida; order Asparagales; family Asparagaceae; genus Asparagus; species Asparagus racemosus. The sequence continues at coordinate 4,449,812 of JBAKGM010000002.1, forward strand.
GAGCTTTGTCACTTTGAAACGATATGTGTAAAGCAACGCCCACGGTCGTTGTACTCATCGCCGAGGATTTCGTTGGAATTCCTCGGCGAGTAAAAATACTTGAACAGCCACGCGTCAAGCACGCCTGATTCTTGGATTTTAAGTGGGTTAATTGTAGAAAACCCTGAATCTGTGGAGGATGTACGAGAAAACCCGTTCAACTATTTTAATTTCAAATAATTTTTAAGTTTGGATATAGTATAGATAACTCTCTCGACTTTAAGGAATCCTCCTCAACTATGAGTCGTCTTACAAAATCACCCGATTTTTCACACTTTTAGCACCAAACACTTTGATGTTGTTGTTTCAAAATATAAAATAACTGAAATATCCTTTTGAAAAGTAACTCATTTAGTTATAAAGAAATTCTCAATTGGTAAAAAAGAACTTCTATTAGTTTACAATTACTTTCCCCTCATTCTCCTTTCTTTATGTCATCATGCAGTAAATTTTTTATGACTGAGAAATATTTTGGTCTTTTTCTAGTCACCAACTTGTCACATGACATATTAGACCTAACAATGTTAGTTTTTTGGGATTTAGTGAGAAAATTAAGGGGGATTTTCTCAAGTTTTCAAATTTGAAGGGGGTTATCACAATATTTTCAAACTTGAAGGAGATTTTCTCAAATTAAAATAATTGATAGGAATTTTTAGAGAGACACCCCATAGTTAGGGGTTAAGTGAGAAAAGTTTAATGCGGTGTTCACAATTTTTTAAAGTTGAGAGGGGTTATCTATAACATGCTCAAACTTGAGGGGGCTAAATAAAACAGTTGACGGGGGTTTTCTGCAACACCGCTCATGATTGAGGGGTTTTCCTAAAAGTAATCCATTTTAATTATAGAAGATAACTAATTGTAAAAAAGGTTGAATAGCACTTTAATACCTCATAGTCTCTCTGCACTTACATACCTTCACTTGTTTTTTTTTTGTATCATTTAGATACCCCAAGTTGTTGAAAATTGGCACATTGATATTCTCTATTATGCGAACATTAGTATGTTCACCCTAAAGTATCTCTATGATACTCACTGGCTAATTATAGAGCTTCCCAACCGTTATTACTAGCTTAAATTATTGTTAAACCTGTCCCAACCATAATTTAAACTAGAATTAAGATAAAATTTAAATTAAAATTTGGTAGATTTAATCGTAATTTTAAAAAAAATCAATACTTAAAAAGCTCTATAATTAGTCAATAAATAGAGAAACATCCAGGTGAAAATTTTCACGTTTACATTACTAATATGTCAATTTTAAACAACTTAGAGTATATCAATGCCACGAAAAATAAGTGAGAATATATAAGTGTAAAATAAGTGACATATGAGGTATTTAAGTGTTATTAGCCTAGAAAATGCAATTTACTAAAGTTATATATTACAAAGTCTTGAGAAATTTTACCTTCTATTTTGTTTGCTCACTTTTTTCTTTCCTCATTTTTCACTTTTAGGGGATTTTTGCATATATACCCCTCAATTCTTTTATATTTACAAATTTACCCTTCAAATATTGGTATTTGCAAAATTACCTTTCGGTCCTCTCACATTGAGTTTTTCTACCCCTTGTTTGCCCTCTCTGAGAAACTTTAAAGAACTCCTGGTTTGTAAGGACGACTAGCCTACATCTGCAGGTTTATAGCCAATTTATCTGAAAAGTGTCAACCATTCCAAAGATTGATGAATAAATGTGTTATTTTTCGTTTAGGACGATGCCTGTCAGAAAGGTTTTTGATGAGATCAAAGAATATCTAACGAAGCCACTCGTCTTAGCAGCACCAACATCAGGTAGACCATTCCTGATCTACGTCAGTGCTATGGACCATTCCCTTGGAGCGCTTGTCGCTCAGAAAAATGGTGACGGACATAAACAAGCCATTTACTATCTTAGACGGGCTATGATTAGTGTCGAACATCATTACAATCCGGTTGAAAAAAAAAGTTTAGCTCTGGTTTTCGCAGTCTAGAAGACGCGACGTTATCTAACTGGCCAATCTATCTACATCATTTCGAGAGTCAATCCTTTACAGATACTTATGAGAAAGATTGGATCCTTAAATTATAGTCTCGTGAAATGGGCAATTACGCTTTCTCAGTACGATATGACATTCGTACCTCAAAAAGTAGTCAAAAATCAATTAATAGCTGACTTCCTTGCAGATCATTCTATCCCTGACTCTTTCAAACTCCATGCAGACATCCCAGACGAGGTATTTGACTCGAACGTTACTTCAGATCATCAAGTATGACAACTTTACTTTGATGGCGTAGTACGTCCTAATCACAAAGGGAAGATCATCGCAGGAGTGGGGGTAATGCTTATTGATCCCTGTGGTCACGTCCTTCCTTGAGCTTATTCATTAAAACATAAAATATTGTAAATCTATAAAAAATTATTGAAATTTTTTGACATTGTTCTATCTAGAAAGCATTATTGTTAAGTTGAAGAGGGTAGAAAAGCCATACCTAAAAGAATTAGGGAATAATTTTCCAAATATCAAATATGAAAAATTTTAGGCATATATATGCAAAAATCTTCACTTTTAATTTAGTGCTTTCACCAACTGGATTCTGCATTGGTCTCTATCTAAATCCTAAGGTGACCTCCTACTAGAAAGTTGGGCTTTTAACCTTTTTGTTTATTGTTCTATTTAACTCTTTTTTATCTTCATAACTTGTTCTTAAAATGATATTACTTTTTTCATGAGAACACTTGTTCTATCCACCTTTAAAGTTCAATTAATACAAAAATTCAGGAGGAATCCGTTCGCAATCGACCATCATGACCTATTTTTTTTTTATTAGATTTCAATTGAAATCACAAATACCCTTAAAAGCAGTACATTTGTCAGACACGCGACATATTTTCTTAACCAAAGTTTCCATTATTGATGTTGGACACATAACGAGCAAATTCATAGAGAAGTGAGACCTTCACGAGTTGCCTGCAAAGAAACTATCAAAGCTCCCAATATGAAAGACGAATTTTGATATATTATATATGACCTATCGCGATGAGATGAAGTCACCCAAATTGACGGTTTCTCAAAATCACATTAGTATCACTGGTTTTTGGTAGCAATTCGAAAATAATCAGCATTTAGTTTATTTTTAGTAATAAAGTTGGAGTCTATTTAGGATAGCAAATAAATTCAATTTTGAGTGATGTTGGACTGATTTGTTACCTCTATTGTAGGAGTCTTTTCGGTAGTTTTGAAAATTTTTTATTCTTGTAATTCTAGTCCTAGTAGGAGTCTATTTTGTTTTTCTATTTAAGAAGAGACGCGTAACTCTAGAATCATTAGATAAATTTTCATAAATAAAATATTCTTTTATCATATTTTCTTTGTAGATTCGAAGTTTTTTGTTGATTTAAAGATAATTCTTTGTGGATTCAACAAGCACCCATTGGTAGCTTCCGCACTGTGTTAATTATGCAGTATTTTTTAGGCATTTTTTTTTGAAATTTCAGTCGAAAATTTTATTTAGAAAATAAGTTGAAGTGGTTGATTGAAACCAAAATCCTTGTTATATGAGATTTCTGTATTAATTGAATTTTAAAGGTGTTTTTTTCTTGTATTTGCGTAGTATTTCAATAGCGGTTTCTATGTAAAGAATCTTTTTCATAAAAACAAAAGAAAAGAAAAAAATAAAAGATTTTATTTTCTTATTGTTAATATGTCGAATCTATATTTTACATCATTTTAAGAAAGGGCCACTTGTACAACTGATTTTTCACTGTCATACGGCAGCCTCAGAGTTGCGACAGTACAGCACCAAAAAGGGAAGAACTTGCACAGTGAATTATAAATTTGAGATTAGAAGTTACTTTTTCTCAAGGAAAAAAAAAGGAACATATATTTTTAGATAACTTGTTTGGCATCCAAAACTTGCACTAAGCAATGAGTAAGATCCCTATCAGATTGCCCCGCACCGTGTGAGGTGTTTCAAGCTGTAAATTTGGGACTTTTAACTGGAATTCGACTCCTATAGAGCCTATTGGAGGTCATTTGTTATAAGGCTAAATTGAACTTAAATACCTTATCGTTTCCCAAAAAAGCACTTGCATACTCAAGTTTTAAAACGTAGCAAAAATATACTCTAAGTTATAAAAAAGTGCAGTTTGCTACGTCATATCAAGTAGCGTAGGAATATTCTCAGAATATTCCCGCGTGCTTATCGTTTGATGAAATTCAAGTGCCAACTATCATCAGTTATTGTATTAATTGCAAATCTAACGCTGGTTTCTCCTTATTAAATACCATACCTCCTCCTCCTCATCATCATCTTCTTCTTCTTTGATTCTCAAGCCTTGCAATCTAAAATTAAGCATAAACATAAGCATAAATTTGATCAAATTCATGTTAGATTTTAGCTTTCCCATAAAAATTAAGCATAAAATTGACCCATAGTTCAACAAACACTGTGAATTCAGCATCCTATTTTCCCTCTAGTTAGACTTCCATGCTCTATCAAAAGAAATCAAAGGAGGTGACTTTACCTTCAAAAATTGAATTGATCAAGCCCTGAATTGAAGAATCCGACTATTACCCCCATATCAAAACCCCAGAATCAGAATCAGTCGTGCAGCTCGTCAAACCCTAGATTCAGCCTCCTCTTGCTCATCCACGCGGACTAAAGTTAAGTATGAGAGACATGAAACACTAGTTTCTCATTGTGGATTTCGGGGAGAGAATTTGAGGATTTTGCAGGTAATAGTAAAATTTTTTGGGAGCATTTTTACCGTGGGGGGTTATTTAGGAAGAAAGGCATTATTGTCTTTTCGAGTAAAATTTAACATCTTTAATCAAATTCACATGGTGAATAACTGAGGGCATATTTTTGCTCCGTTTTAAAACTTGGTATTTAAGCGCAATTTAGCCCCACTGTAACACTATTACGGAAAATGCCCAAAATAGGAAAATAATCCTCTTCTGTCTGCTTTTCAGACCCTTTCCTTTCTAGGGACTAAGCTGTATGTCAAACAATGATCAATTTTTTTTTCAAGCAAAGCCTTTAAAAAGTTTGTCTATCCCAAATAATTTAACTATAACTTCCTTTAGAAAAAGGAGTTGCTCCTCAAATTAGCAAAGTTTACATTTTAAGACATCAATGGTGGCCGACAAAAGCCCACCTTGTAAGGAACTGCATTTGGTGCTTCCCAAACACTAACCAAAAATAAAATATCAAATGTTGATGTGCTTTACTTGTTCAACATTTGACCCCGGAAGCATCACCTTCATCTCCTCTAGACCATAATATTTTATTAGTCTTATCATTAGGATGTTGACATTTTCTCTAGAAAAATAAGTAATAAATATCCACATGCAATGCCTACTACATCTCTAACATGTCACCCTTTGCCTATGATATATAATTTATTGAGCGGCTAATATTAATTACTTGGTCACACTTTGTTTATGACGCCATATAGTTACATTCAATTAAAAAAAAAAAAAAAAAAAAGAAACCCCGGGAGCAATCTAGTATACGATAAATAGCACACACAACTAATCACGTGATACGACAAAGGAGGCCGAGATTGGGTCATCATAATTCATAGATGCTTTTATTCTTTTCTCCATTAGTAAATAGCCGGAACTTTTGATACTTATTAAGGATTACAGGATACTCTCCTTGTCTTAACTTGAGTTTTTTGTCCAAATTTTGAATAGTATTTTCGCACGTTATATGTCATCAGAGTCTCAAAAGCACGACAAGTGCATACAACTTGCTAGGTATCATCACTGCAACAGAACAAGTACAGCTTGCCTCATACTTGGCTCGGTCAGTACCATTGTGTCATCAAACAACTTTTACGGGAGCAACCACTCAACCAGAGTTGTAAATAACTGTTAAAAAGAGTTTTTTACCCCTCCTAGAATCTTTAAAATAAGGTCATTATATATACATCACTTTTAATTTTTAATTTATACATAAACCACATTTAAAGCCTTTTTTTGTTGCAATTAACTACCTAGATCCACTTTTCAGTTTATTTATTTGGAAAATTGATCCCGCATAACCCCATTAAGTATCACACCTCTAATGTACTTAGTATATGGCAAGTAATTATTACAACAAAATAGAAAAAAAAAAACTTGATTTAAAAATGAGTCTAGGTGATTTATTGCAACAAAAAATACTTTAAAGGTTATTTATCTATAAATTAAAAATGAAAGGTAAATTCCACATAATGACTCTATTTTAAAGGTGGTTTATTGCAATTGACTACCTAGTTCCCCTTTTCACTTTATTTTTTCAGTAATTGATTCCGCATAACCCCATTAAGTATCATCTCTCTAATATACTTGATATCAAACAACTAATTATTACAGAAATATAGAAAAAAAAAACTTAATTTAAAAATGAGTTTTGGTGGTTTACTGCAACGACAAAAAAAAAAATACTTTAAAGGTTATTTCTCTATAAATTAAAAATAAAAAGTAATTTCCATATAATGACCCTATTTTAAAGATGGTTTCTAAGAAAAAAAAACCCTTTTAAAAAATAGATAGAAAAAAATATATAGCTATCTCAAGCAAATCATATTCGTCCAATGAACATGGAAAACAGATTCCAGAACCTTGACTGATTATATCTTAAACCCGCCCAGGATTGCAGACCAAAACTAGAGTTCAGTTTTATTTTGCGCAGTAATGAATTAAAAGTAGACTAAAGATCATATGGCCCGCTGATAACTTTTAGGGTGTCATTTACTCCCGTTTGTCGGGAATCAAGATAGATTGGATCACGTGAATAAATAAAAACAAATGAAAAACTGGATTCAAGTCCTTAATTCATTCCTTGACCCAATTAGGGAAAAAAAGCCCAAGTCAAGCATTGTTTTTGTGGGGGGAAAAAACTCAATATCTTCTCTATTTGCAGGAAGGTATAGTTATAAGGGACTTTTGAGTAAGCCGATGGATGGAAGCGCCACAATATACTCATCCTAACAAGCAGAATTCTGGGTATCAGATTTCATTCTCCACGTACCTTGCCATTCCTGTTCGATATGATGCACCTTACAAAGTGTTGAACCAAATAGAACAGCGTTAATTTCTAGCATTTAAACATGAATTTTTCTTTAAAAACCCATTTATAGCAGTGAACAAATAATCACGCAGGGGGTAAAAACCAAGCTCCTAGTTTTTATCCATAGAGACCAAGATAATCGACATACAGAACTTTGAAACATAGAGAAAAATTATACCAGAGTAGTTTAAACACGATCTTAGGCATCTACAGTTCTCTCCGACATAGGAATACATGATCATGTTCTTCAAACTTAGTAGTGAACCTAAATTATGGGAAGTCGCGAGGCTAAAAAAGCCTATAATTCGCAAAGCGTGACAAAATTATAACTATCCCTAAATCTTTCCTGCACAAAACAATTGGTGATAAAAATTTGCGATGTCTGTACTTGAGAAAGACAAAGCTTCTATACCTCAAAAATTATGGATGCACAGCCTCGATGCATACAGTTTCCTTATCGACAAACGGTTGCACCATGACTATCATCGATGATATTCAAGGGGGAACCAGAACGCAAATTGTTTGTCCAGCACCGCACACCACACAGTTCTACAAAACAAAAGGCATTCAATGTTAAACATGGCAATATCCAAGTTCCATACTAAGGCACATATGGCACTGCTAATGCTAAAATGTGAAAGCACCCATTAAAGAACTGATTAAATTTTAACCCATGGCATACTTCTGAGTCCAGGATCGAGCGGGTGCCTCATACTTGGCTCTGCCAGTCTTGTACATGTGGGCAATTTCAGGTACAAGGGGATCATCTGGGTTTGGGTTTGTAAGAAGCGAGCAGACTGGAAAAGCACCTACAGTTTCATCCAGTTGCTAATAATGAGCAAGAAAGGATTTTTAAAAAAAGGAGAGAAAAGAAAAGAAAAAGGAACATAACAAAACCTGCGATCGTTCAGACAAGAAACAAGCGCAACTCTCATCATTTTGAATGCACAAAATTCATTGGAAAAAAGGCTGGTAATTTTGTATTCAGCAGCAAACATAATATGAAATAAACATAATATTTCTTTATGTCTAATACTTATCAGGTGTATGCTATACGGCTTAAGAGTATACAAGTACAGGATTAGCAGTTCTATAGTTTTATCATAGGGTTAATTGCGGAAGGACCCGCTATACCATAACCCAATCGGAGATAGATCCCCTGTAGTTCCATTGGTGCGGATAGACCCCCTGCATGTTTTTTTTTGTGACTCTTTTAAGAGTAAAAAAAAAGAAAAGAAGTTCATTTAGGGGATCTATCTGCACATGGGCAATTGTACAGGGGTCTATCTGCGCCATTAAAGCTAAAGAGAAGGGTGGGGGCCGGGGGGGGGGCGGGGGTGAATAGAGAAGGATAGGAAGGGAAAATGTAAGGAAGAGAGCCTACCTGGTGTTGCAATAACAACTTTCTGATCGCAATAACCGTAATGTTGTTGTAGTCCTTCATCCTTTTGTTATGGTGCTGTTTTAGGGTTTTAAATAAAAGGAGGTTTGTTGGTGATGAGGGTTTGATTTGATCCCATTGAGTTCTGCTGATGGATGGATTTCAGAATGAAAATGTCTTATCCATTTATCTTTGATGTTGGGAGCGCCGATGTGAGTTTTTTTAACTTTAGTCATGAAGCATTTAACAAATGGCCCCTCTGAGGTTAGCAAAATGACTTAATCAAGATTTATTACAGGCATTATAATTTTATCATTTATATCTGATAAGAAGATAGGGTTTCACATCTAGTCCCAAAACTAGCCCTTCTTTTCTTTAAAATTTCATATTAACAAGGTTGGAAGCTATGCGATAGAATGTCATGAATACTTTATATAAAAATTTTCTGATGTTTGTACTTCTTTGTTCTACAAAGGAACTCTATGTTGTTCTTTTCTTTTCTTCTTCAAATTAGGTTTGGTCATTTACCTGGACATGATTTCAGTATTGTCTGCAACGTTTCCTATTCTTAAGAACTTGCTGAGTTTTATTGCTTTCAGAAACCAATACTGTATATGTTATAATTAGGTTACAGAAACCAATACTGTATATGTTATAATTAGGTTATCTTTTGCAGGATGCACGTAAACGTTTTGATAAGGCTAGCCTTGTGTATGACCAGGTATGTCTTAGAAATGTCCATTTTGCATTTGGACTAGTCTTTGACAATTGACATGTTGTTCTTTTCTACAAGTAGCTTGTTATGTTAAAAGAGCTTGTACACTATGGAAAAGTAAATATAACCACGGTATTGTATCTCCAACATCTGCTTGACCTTTCACTGCAATGATGAAAGGGAGGGTTATGGCTGGTCTTTAACCCGAATAGTTGGGAATAGACTTGAGGTGGGTATCTCCCTACGATTATTGGGTATTTAAAAGGAAATATAGACATTTCTCGAATCGTCTTCTAGATTACTTGTAAAGACATTGCATATGAAAATAAAGAATTTAGCGGTGAGTGTCTAGTACACTTGAGAGTAAGGGTTCTGGGTAGTCAAAAGAATGTTGCAGAATTCAATTAGTGTTTTATCGAATTTGTATTTATGTTGCTCTGTTTAGATAGTAGGATAGCAGGATACATTCTTTTTGGTAGTAGGAAAATCTAGTAGCCAGGCTCCATCGCCTAATTTGTTTTTCATCTGACGTGATCCCGACATCCGAACATTTAGAAAACTGGTTGTAGTTACTTACTAGCTAGTGACGGGAAACCATTTAGTGAAAGCTTACACTTCTAACTAAGTAAATAAGATAACATGACCACTTGACAACTCCTATATGCTTAAGTAGCATCTCAATATTTGACCATTCTTTGGTTCAAAGTTATGCATAATCGCCAATTGGGTTCTGATATTGACCACTTCCACTGTGCATTTTGTCAAACAGGCTCGGGAGAAGTATTTATCACTGAAAAAAGGAACAAGAGCTGACATAACCACCATCTTGGAGGATGTAATAATCGACTGCCTTTCTTAAATGAAGTGGATTATTTAAAATGAATGCATTAAGATCCTTTTGTGTATATGTCCTTTAAGGGACCTTATGTTTTCTGTTCCTAACAGGAGCTACACAGGGCTAGATCTTCATTTGAGCAGGCCAGATTCAATCTGGTAAGTTCACTTAATTCATTAATTGTGATCATCGTTCTCTCCTGTTTTCTTTCTTTTAAATGAATTAAGTAGCTCATGAAAACGTACATATGCACCACGTATGCTGAATCCTTCTTCCAGGTTACTGCTCTTTCACATATTGAGGCAAAAAAAAGATATGCATTTTTGGAGGCTGTCAGTGGGATGATGGATGCACATCTTTGTTTCTTTAAACAGGTAATCTGTGTCATGATTTTTACATTTTCTTATTATTTACTTCGTTATGTTTCACCTATTTTAGACTTTTTTTCTGTGATATGCTATCAGGGGTATGAACTGTTGCATCAGATGGAGCCATATATTAACCAGGTATTTGTTTTCCACTCTGTGCCCTAAATGTCATCCTCTATGTTTACGTGCTATAAACACACCAATGGTTGCTTAGTTATATTTTAGAGACATTAAAGTAGGCATCTCAGCGCAATATACTTTTCCAATTTCCCCTCTTCTCTATTTTTTGAGAAAACTCTCTTATTGCAATCCTAGCACGCACTGCTTTAAATTTTCATCCAAATAGAATTTTGCATTGCCTGAGAAATGGGCAGTGATTTTCATGGGATGATGATGTCTTGAAGGTTTTGGCATATGCACAACAAGCGAGACAAAGGTCTAAGTATGAGCAGGAAGCCCTTACAGAGAGGATGCAGGAGTTTAAGAGGCAAATTGATCGAGAAAGTCTATCATCCTCATATGGTTTGTTTGATTCTCCTAACGGAGATGGCATACAAACTGTTGGTAGGAGCTCCTACAAAATGATTGAAGCGGTGATGCAGACAGCCGTTAAGGGAAAGGTACTAATTTTTCTAGACATATTTATGACTGTGTTACCATTCTGATCAAACAATTGTGGATGTAAGAATGGAATCATATAGCAGGGCTCTGACTACTTGGACACGACCCTAGTCATCATTGTTGTTATATAGCTCTGCTGACATTCTGCTACAGAGATCTGATTAATTTTCCGTATAAAGTTGACGACAGCTAGTTTATATTTCTTGTGAAGCCTCTGATATAGAATATTGCATATTCTTTTGGTAGGATTCTTGTTTAGGAACCTTCTGCGAAAAACATGCCTTTCTTCACTTAGGTTGTTGCGGTGGAAGATAAAATCTTTTGCATTGCAAATATATTGCATATGGAAGTATTTCCTTCAAAAGTATTCTGTATTCCCATGAGTTCACACTCACAATTTTGAACACTTAAACTAAAATGGACCATTCATGTGAAATTTGTGATGGACTATCTTTAAAAATGAAACCAGCCCCCTTTTCCAAGAGAAAACAACTTTCGTGGGAAAGTGTTGCAAATGTGTTGCAGAAAAAATGTGCCCCTTCTCTAACACTTTCTGCAGTTGCAACTTCATTTTAAAAATAAATGAATACTAAAAAAAAATGTGTTTACTGCAAAACTAATTCCAAGAAAAGAAAACACCGTTGAAGAACAGACCCGTAATCACAACATTTAACTTACACTCGATATTATATCTTATTCATAATTTCTTTATGACAGTGCAGGTTCAAACTATTCGGCAAGGTTATCTTTCAAAGCGGTCATCAAATCTGAGAGGTGACTGGAAGAGAAGGTTTTTTGTCCTTGATAGTCGAGGAATGTTGTATTACTACCGCAAGCAGCTTAGCAGGCCATCTGTAAGGTTTCCTTGTTCTGAAAAGTACCTGTTAGATTATTACCTAATACCTATAGCGTGCATAGTACATCTTGGCTTATGTTATTTGACCTTTTCCCCCCCTTTTCTTGCTATATTGGTCCGTCATTTGTATGATAGGGAGTTGGTAACCATCATTTGCACCATAAGGCTCAAATATCCTCTGAGAATGGTTCTGGGTTGTTGAGCCGGTGGTTCTCTTCTCACTATCATGGTGGTGTAGATGAGAAGTTCGGAGCACGTCATACAGTGAACTTGCTTACATCAACCATTAAAGTTGACGCAGATCAGTCAGATTTAAGATTTTGCTTTAGAATTATTTCACCAACAAAGAATTACACATTACAGGTACTGTGTTTGGTTACTGCAGTGATTTTTTAGAACGTCTTCTAGATGAAGATCTTGAGGTTTTCATTCTATCAGCTGCTTCTCATGTTGTTGATTTAGGCTGAGAGTGCTATGGATCAGATGGATTGGATTGAAAAAATAACTGGTGTTATTGCTTCTCTATTGAGTGCTCAATTTCCAGAACAGGTTAGTTACTAGTTAATAAAATCAGGTCACCAACAAGTCATTTTCAGGTTTCATGCTGAATAATTTTCCTAATTTAATTTCAGTGCCTCCTAGCTAGTGCCAGTGCTTCCAGTGAGAGTTCATTTGGTAGCTCATCAGATCATGACCATTCTGTTGAAGTATCATCTCTAGAGAAGAACTGTGTTTCAAGCCATTCTGGACATACTGCCAGAAGTTCACAGCAACATAGATTCAATGCCGAACATGAAAAGCCAATTGATGTGCTCCAAAAAGTATGTGGCAACAATGTTTGTGCCGATTGTGGAGCTGCTGGCCCTGATTGGGCATCTCTGAACCTAGGGTTGCTTGTATGCATTGAATGTTCTGGGGTTCATCGCAATCTTGGAGTGCATATATCAAAGGTACGGTAGCTATAAATTGGGAATTTATCACATTATTCTAAACACCCTCTTCATTTGTGAAGGTTCATTCATGTGTTTCGCTTACAGGCATATGAACCTCTCCTTTTTATAATCCCCTTGTCCTCTAACTTTTTCCCGTGTTGTGATCCTTGAGTTGTGGGGGAATCCAGTAATAAATGTGCATCCATGTGCTTGCATTACTCTGCTCTAACACTTGGGGCAAACTAGTTATCAATAGAGCAGTGTGCTGCAAGGAAACATTGTCTAGTTTTAGAAATGACTTCTCCATTAGGGATATAATTATCACTTGCATTTAAAACTTCGCAAGGAACATTGTATGGGCACTTTGTCCACTTTTAGAAATGATTTCTCCACTAGGGATATTAATTATCATTTGCATTTGGAATTTCACAAAGAATATTGAAGTAAGGGGGAAATAAGTTGAAGCAATACATTGCTGACTCCACTCTAGTTGTGAGACATTCAATCAGCACTTGCATCTAAAAAGGTTTGCCGCAAACTGACCCTCCAAAAGTGTGACGAACAATCATAATGGATGGTCCACACCGATTATCACGTTCTCCGTTGTCTGAATTGTATCCTGAGGGATGTGAAGGAGTCTGAGGACTTCTCAGCCATGCGATAAGTGGGTGATGAAAGAATGCTATTTCAATATATAAGATATATGTCACTTGAGGAATTATCTTATTCCTTGCTCACAATCATTTTTCGTGTTGCTCGAGTTTTGGTGCAAGATCTTCACATAATTTCATTCATCTTTCAAGATCTCACAAAATCCTAACAAGGCTGCTATAGAAACCTTAAGCTATGGCAGTTATACTTTACATTTTTGTGCAACTCACTTTTATGAAGATCAGAATTGTTTACTTCTATGCATCTTAGCATAATGATAGTTTTGAACATAGTTGCATGGAACCCTGTTCGTTCCGATTCACGGGACGGGTATGGGCGTGGTACGCCACTCATTAGGAATCGTGTAGGGGGGGGGGGGACGTATACCGTACGCCAGGGAACGTGTACATTCCAGGTTTTGTTGTTAAGTGTAGGAATTGGAGGTTTTGCAAGAGTCAAATATAAGAACTATGCTAGTTGATGTCAGTAACGGTAGAACCCTGAGAATCATGTTGCAATTAAGGTATACATACTTTATTCTCTTAATTCCTCACATTTTTGTTGTTTATTCTTCTGAAAAAGAGTTTTTTTTCATAATTTTAACTGATTTGCATTCTTAATCGGTCGCTATAGTTGGTGAATCTGGCCGTGTTCCACCGCAAATCTGGGTCGATTGAATCTGGGTTGTGGTTCACTATAGCGTCCCACATTCCCGACTTCTATAGTTTTGAATTTATAGTTTGTTATCTTATTCTTGTCTCGTGTTATAATATGTTTGATTTTGATCAAAATATTTTTACAGCACTTGTACCCAAAATTTAAGCGCCCAAAATGTTCCATTTTAGGTCGCTGCAAAGTAAGCATGTACCTCAGCATCAAACCTTCCACTAAGTCCTGCATAATTTTATAGCTTTATTGAAAAGTTTGAAGTAGAATGTTGCTCAACCGGAAGACATTATTGAAGAATTTCTCATCCATTCATTGCGTTGCAAATTCATAATACTTCTATATGTTACTTTCAGGTGCGATCTTTGACACTTGATGTCAAAGTGTGGGAACCTTCTGTGATTAATCTATTTCTGTCACTGGGAAATACTTTTGCGAACTCCATATGGGAGGAATTGTTACCCTTAACAAGTAACGAAAAATTAACAGATAGTTCGAAGTAAGGCTACACGGTGATATGATGTCAAAGTTATACTTTTGGGCTGTGGGTGCTTCTACGGTATTAAGTGCTCTTTTATATTTTTTTAATATGTGCAGTTTACATCAAAAACAGCAGCAAATATCTACCACGAAGCCCAAGCATACTGATCCTATTTCAATAAAGGAAAAATTCATTCAAGCAAAGGTATGCAAGAGAATCATATATGTTCAATCAAACTTAAATCTCTTTATGCTTGTAGTATAATGTATGATTGTGCATATATATCTGATAAATGTTTCTATTCCTTCAGTATGCAGAGAAGGTTTTTCTTCAGAAATCAAAAGCAGATCCCAACTGTTTATTGACGATGTGGGATAGTGTTCGTACTAACAACAAGAAAGCTGTATACCAGCATATTATCACTTCAACTGCTGATGTAAATGCTACCTATGGACAAACATCGTCTAATTCTTCCTTAACTCTTGCAAAAGCCATGCTTCTTCAAGAGCAACCAACTTCAACATTGGCTCGAAGTACTAGTTATACTGTTGGGGATTCCAAACACAAGGCTTCTTCCATCAGCTTTTGTAGCCCAGCGATAAATGCTGATGAGAGAAATATAATGGATGAATCTTTTGAGGGCTGTTCACTACTACACCTTGCTTGCCAAACTGCAGATATTGCCATGGTAGAACTACTTTTACAGTATGGTGCCAATGTAAATGCTGCTGATTTGAACGGCAGGACGCCACTTCATCATTGCATTATCAAGGGCAGGAAAATTTTTGCTAAGTTGCTAATTTCCAGGTAATTTCTATGCCTTTCATTGATTCTATTAATAAAATGAGTTGACACCTCATACCCATTTTTCCTAATTAAAGATAGTGTTAGATTATAAGACTATAACAGTCAACTCTCACCAACAACTTGAGTTTTGGTGTAATGGCGGGGACGTTTGACATGAAACCTAAGCAATCCGGGTTCAAATCTTGTTTGGCCATCAAGTTCTAAGCAGATTTAAAGAAAAGAGATCCTACTCCGTGAATCAAACTTCTCGGCCCATGAAAGGGTGCTCAACTTGCGCAGGCATGTAAGAGTATAAGATTATAATCATCGACCCTCACTACAACTTGCAAAGTTTTGGTGCAAAGGCAATGACCTTTTGACATATAGAATTGAATATGGAGTGGTTTAGACCCTAAATACCAAGATCGATAAGTGATTGGACCTTTAGCTTCCAGCTATGTTGTATGGGTACGAGTACTGGTACGGGATATGGCAAATTTGTAAAACGTAGGATATGGGGACACGGCTATATAAATATTTATATATACATATATTATATATTGGCATTAATAATTTATATGAGAACAAGATGAGAATTAAAATTTTTATAACAATTTTCTGTTTCTTTTGTTATGTGGATCATAAATTGGAAAATCACTAGTTTCTGAACTAGACATCCAACCGATCCTTCAAAATCATAATTCGGACCTATGTCCAACGTGTTTCAAGAGGTGGATGTGAAATGTAGGATATATGTCCAGTAAATGTATGACAAGTGTTTTAAATTAAAACATGTATTATATAATTGAATACATGCCCGAATAAACATATGCATATGCACAAGGAGTGTCCAAGGAGTTTGGGTACAGGTATGGGTATGGGTACGTGTCGGGTATGGGTACGGCTTGAGATTAGACCTACCCAAGTAACATAGGCTTCTAGATTCCTTCCAACCTCCTTTCGCTACTGCAATCTTACCGGACCCTGTTTATGCTCCTTGAAAGTGTTTTGACGTGAATATCAGTAATAGGAACAAGTTAGATGTATGAGCAACATAATTCACTTATCATCAAACAGTAATTGCGTAGGGCCAACAATGCAGCCAAACTATTTCCATTTCTGATCGAGCACCTTGAAATCACAGGACCTAATATAAGATTAAATATAGGGAAATTGGCTTTAACATTCTAGGTGAAATGTCCATCTACCAAAGTGCATTCACTTTTAAATCTTTTGAAGTTGTATAAACAAAACATCATGCATTTCTAAAGCCACTTAGCCATGCATCAGGCATTTGCTAAATGTATTTTATTCATCAGTATAACTAATGATATCTCATGAATCACAAGGCCTCTTGAGTGTTTTTTTAATCAATTATGCATCTAAAACAGTATCAATATTTATGATTTGGTGTTTGTAGAACATCCAAAACGTATTCTCAAAGTAAATGGGTTGGCATCTACTTTAAGAAGACGTCATGATTTACAATTAAAGAACTTTTCGATAGCTGAATTAGTTATACCTTCGGAGTACTAAATGTTGTTCTCTACTATTTTCCTACCCAGCAAGATCGTTGACCCAAATGTAAAAGAGAATATATTATTTCTCCTTCTAAGTACTAATAACTAAACTTCTGGATTGATTGACGAGGTAAAGGTTTAAAACTTGGCATTTCTCCTGCAACATAGAGATATTTGTCCATGAAATTATTGATATTTCTTGTGGAAATAAGTAATTCTGAAGTACGTACAGCATATAGATTTAACTTGTCTAATTCTTTTAATGCAGGGGAGCAGACCCGCACATCGTTGACAAGAATGGTAAGACCCCTTTACAGTATGCAATGGAGAGTGGAACCATTGACAATGAAGAGATTCTAGTTCTTTTAGAGGATACAAAGAGATAGTATTATGAAATGGCCAGAGTATATAGTAGAGAAGTTAAAAAGGGTTGTTTCTTTCCTCAATTGTAGGCATTAATTTTGGGGTTCTGTTGTAGCATAGGATGTCTGCTTATTTATCTCCGGTTTGGTTTTGATTTAATGTATGTGAGCCCTGTACATTGCCTTTTCTTTTAATCTAATAGAAGTCCTAGAAGCTTTTCGCTTCTTTTCTCGCTTTTTTGTCTCAGCTTTGATGAGAAAACTTGTTTCGGGAGGGTTCGTATATATTTCCTCGGTAAAAAGCACTTTGAGTATGAAGGGTAGTATATTTTTACTTTTATCGTCTTCGGTTATTTTCAGAATTCTAACTGTTATACCCTTAAAAACACAAGTTTGATAAGCCCTTAAGAATTGGCCATGTGTCGATCAGCTGGGTCGGATCATGTGACCACAAAACCCGACCCGAATAAAGACAAGGACCGATCAACCAAGCTGATTCCTCCAACGGTCCACGTCTGAGTTGAACGGCGTCTTTAGGACGGAATCCACCGGAGAGTGCCCAAGTCTGAGTTGAAAGGCGTCTTCAGTTCGGACTCCACCAAAACGTATTTGTCTCAAGGCAAAGAAGGAAAAATGGTTGACTGCCTCGTCAACACTGCCCGCATTAAATTCATGGTCAGGCATCATGATGACTACTCAGATGACGCCCATAACTTCACCAACCTGTCGCTATCACCTTAAATGTGGTGTGGGCCGCTCTTCATGCTCACCTAATCGACTGTCAACATGTGTAAAGCGGAAGTAAAATGACAATTTTGCTAGTCAGATAGAATTACCGACTTGTCCCTACACTCTCCTATAAAAAATAGACATTGCCTCCATCATTCTAAGGTCTAGACTATCTAGACCCTTCCTACATTTGCTCTTTCTCAAACAGTTTATCAGCCACCAAAGGAGATTAAGTACCCCTAATCTTCTCATAATACCACCCTACCCATAAATTAACTTTCAGACATAAACACTAACAGATAAGAGTCATCGCCAACTACCTTGAAGGGCCGCTTGGAGTGAAAATACAATTGCGTTCAAACTTTCAAAAGTCACAGTTTCAGTTGTTAGCTTTCTTAGCTGGTAACGTATCAGTTGTGTTTCAAAGGTCACAATTCCTTCAGAGATGGATGAAGAAAAACTATGAACAATTCCCAGTGTGATCTATCTTTCTCAAACAGGTGGCATGAATGTTTGTGGATAAATATGCAGTAGATATTTCACTTGCCACGTGAAAGTGATATGGACAATAAGACAACTTCACTCTGATCACAGAAAAGCGACGGCCATGATGGAAGAGAGCAAGAAGCTTCTACAAACCAAACAATTATCAGGAAAGTCAATAGAAGAACCACATCTCATCTAACCTTGATCCTCATTTTGGCTTCATTTTTGGGTCGGATTCACTTATTACATGGGTCCAATCCGTCGAAAATCCGACCCGTTAACAGGCCTAAACGCCACCTTATCCATTCACAGATATTTTGCCATCCTCATCCAACCACCTCACAAAACTCCTATAAAAAGCGAACACTCAATATTGCAGTCTCAGAGAGAAAAATAATCAAGGAACTAACCATCAAAATGCAAGCAACAACTGTGTTCTCAAGTGGATCATTACCCTTTAAAGCTGGCTTCAAGAGCTTGGTAGTGCCAAAAATATTAGCGAAGCCTCAAAGAACACTAAGCTTTTCTATGGTTGTAGCTGCCTCAGCCAAGGAAACCTCCACTGTGGACTACAGTTCGACAACGTCGTATGTATTTAATTGCGGATAGACCCCTTGTAGTATTGTTGTTTTGAACTTTCTGTCCCTCTAGTTTTATTTCTATGGTCGACTCTTTCACGCGCGGCGGCGCCATGCATTTAAAAATAAAAATTTAAAAAAAAGCAATTTTCTCTATTTGTTTCCAGTGTTTTTCCAGCAGAAGCCTGTGATACAGTAGGAGGAGAAGCCTGCACCGTTGACATGTTTCCAGAGGCGAAACCTGAAACACCAATTGCCAACACCAAAGCAAATGTGAGCTCAGAGGAGGTTGATAGAGATTACATGGAGTACAGTGAGCCCAAAACGTGAGTATACTAGTATATTCATAATTGGCACGAAAAATTAGCAAAAAGAAAGAAAAAGTGACTCCTAAATTCTTTGAATATTATTGATGTAGGGTGTTCCCTGGCGAGGCCTGTGATGATCTTGGTGGAGAATTCTGCGAGCCAGAGTATCAGGAGGGTGTTTTTGTAGAGAATGCATGATCTAGATAAAGGGATGTCTCAATGTGTAATGTATAATTCTGATGTATAAATATCCATGTTGTAGCACTAAATTGATTTTTATAAGTGTTGTCCAAAGCAAGAAGTTATGTTCTAATTAGCCTTTTCTTTTACTATACATATCATCTCTTTTCATATAAGATCGGAAAAATTATTATAAACTTTACGAATCTGTGGCTCGTAACCAGTAGGGATTCTATCAGAACTACCCCGGCAAGAGTAGGGTGATCTGCACCATAAATAGAAGAGTTGTAATTGCCAAACTAATCCTCTAGTCAAATGTGAATGATATGGATCCTCATTTTCTATATGGAATACCTTATGCTTTGTGATGATATGTGACAGTTTTATGCTGATTTGAGATTTCACCATAGTTTTATCAAGTTTGTTCATAACGATTGTATAGAAACTTCTGATAATTAATGATAATTTAGTGAGATTTATACTAATTTCAAATAGGGCTTCTCTATATTAGTCTCCGGAAATATTTAGTATCAGCATATGTTAAAATAAGGCATTCAAACCTTTCAAGTGTTTTGAAATAAATCTGCAAATCTTATAACTAGCTGCTCGCTAGAAACACTAATTTCAAAAAAAAAATAAAAAATCAAGAGCTTAAAGACTAATTTCAAAATATAAAAATTTGGGAGACCAACTTACAAGCAGTTGGAGACTCGGGAGACTACCTAAATGTGGAGGGGAGAAAAAAAAGGCCAATCAAATGGCAACACGTGTCGAGATCCTGGTCCCACGCGTCTCCAATGCACAGTTTCCAAGACAAACCCGTGAGGAGAAACGAGACAAAAGGCCACCACAAATATCTCCAGATTAGGGTTTTCTCTGCCGCCATCGATTTCGCTTTCACGAGCCTCAGATCGCTCTCCGATGATCTGGCCGCATTGCAGTTCGCCCCCCCCACTCCCCCCCCCCCCCAACAATGGCCTCCTCTGTCTCCAGCGACCGCGTCTCCGCCGTAGAAGGTTAGGATCCTCCGCCGCCGCCGCTTGAGGAGGGAGGTGATCGGACTCTTTTACTTTGGAAATTAGCTCACCGGTTACTTTGTTTCGCGTTTCAGATGTCGAGGACGAGAGCGAGAGACCTCGTCCCCCAAGGCCACATTAAGCAGCTAACTTTGCCCTAAAGTTGTTCATTTGACATAAAATTTATGAATTTTAGCGCTTTGTTAGGTAATTTTGACTTTATTCAGAGTGATCCCTTGTTTTCTTTGCTAATTTCATGAAATAGACATTTGATGAAAGTTCCCTCCCCCACCTAAACTGACAAGTAGGTCTAGTAACGCAATTTCTGACTGAAATTGTGAAATTTGACAGCTTATTGTTCTTGAATATCAACACATTTCATTAAACAAAAAAAAATTAAGAGAGGATGTGATCCCCTTGCTTATGCCAGGAGGCAGTCTTGAAAAGAACTAGTAATGTAAGTGGCCGCCATTTATAACTCAGTACTGAGAAAGTCTGAATCAAATACAGGAGATGTGATCATATTCTTGTGGCAGAAACATGCATCCTCGTTACTAATTACTATAAATCAGTAGTAGTTGTGCTCATTCAGTTTAGAAACAATTAAGCTTCTGTTTGTAGATAGGAGAATTGTATGACATTGAGAAACTCAGCTCTTGTTGCGCCTCTATTTTCTATAGTGCATGTTTTGAAGATTGGAGTAAAATAGTATATGTACATGGAAGGTGGATAAGCTCTCGAAATTTCCTTCTGGTTTGCTGTTTAGCCATTCATCTTAACAGTTTGGGTGTAAACTGGTTTTGCTATTACTGCAGGTATGTAAATATGCTTCTCGTGTTGTATGTCCAGCAGAAGGCAGGGTATATATGCCACTTGCTACCCTAACTATAAATATCTTTGTTCAGTGTAATTAATGTCCACCTTGTTTGCTCTTTCGCTGTCTAATAACTCTTAATCTTTGCGTTTAAAAGTCTTGACTTGTCATTTTCTTTGCTCATACAGGACAAATTCTATTGAAGAATAAATGTTTAGTTAATTTCATAGTATTAGATAGGTTGGTTGGTTTCCCTCTTGAATCTGAGACTTACCTTTTTGTGGATTCCTGGTTGGGTTGAAATTGGAAACTTCCAACCCTAGCTCACTTCTTCGCTGGTGGTTTGCTATCATCCCTCTTGTCTCTAAAGAAAGGAATTGAGTGCCTTGACTATAATGAAATGGATACCAGCATGGACCTCTAATTAGCAGTAGCAGCTTTGATAACAGGTTATTTGTTGTCCTTTGTTGGTCACGTGGGGATTATTCTGTCGGAAAGAAGTCAAAGCATGTCAACTTTTTTAAACCATAGGCTTAGTTTGGCAAAAACTGAGCTAGATTAAACCTGATTTTATGAGCTCAAAGTTTAGCTCTTAACCAAATTAGGATTGTTTCCACGCACCTGTATCAGAACTAACCTATTTAAGGCTTTAACTAGGTTACCGAGAAGTTACTAAACACTGATGTAGAGTATGATGAATCTCCCTGAAAAAGCAATATGCTTGGATTAGGGATTATATAGAAACGACATGATTGAAGAGACTATGTAGAGTTGTTAATTAGATAACATAAAAGTAACACTTGTGATCCATGTTTCTTTTTCGAGCTCTTAGAGCATGATGGTATTGTGTAAGTGGGAGTTTGTGTGAGTGGTAAAAGGATTAAGTTTATAGTTTTGAGGAGCTATGTTAGTGGGAGTCTATGTTGAGTTGTTTGGATATTAACTTAATGTTCAAGCCCAGCAATTAAGAAAGTCCAAGATCTAATATTTGATGTGTAACCTCTCTTCATTCAGCGTCTATGTGGTGCTATAGTCCAAATCGAATCACCATTGTATCTACACATCAATGTTATTAGTGTCATGACACGGTTAGCTCCGAGTGCACTACCATCACTACTAAATGCAACGATTAGCAAAGTAAACCAATCACAGGTCGATAGTTGTCACTCTACAGCTAGCCTTGTAGCATCAAGCATTTAAAGCAACTACTTTCCTACCTCATATATAAGACTCCCCAAAGAATTTGCTCTTAGAGATTTCATATTCATCTTCTACATTCAAGTCTTTCAATAGATGAGCACTATAGTTGGACGATATTTGGTGAAATTTAGCCCCAACCCTCATAATGCTCTTTATGTTAGCGCAGATTGTTCGATCATTGGAAAAAGAAACACTTGCCCTTTAAGAGGCTGACTTTCTTCTCTACACCATCATCATTGTCATCAACTCATCCAAGTTCTATTGTTTGAATCTTGTCACATACGTACGTGACAACCCCTATATTTCTTATATTAACAATTAAGAAAGATGTGGGCTCGACTGTTTTGGATAGAGTTGTTAGGTAGGAGGGTAAGTTTAAGAAAAATAGTATTCAAACTCAGATGGTCAAGATTTCTAGCAGTTCATCTAAAAGTGAGCTCAATGGATAGATCTCTCATTTCTACTTTGGATTTGTTTTGGCTTTTTGCGAGATGATCGTTTGATTATAAATGGTAGCATTTGCCTGGAGGATATCAGAATTTAGATTGGGATAGAGTATATAGTCATTTAGGTGAGATTACCATATGGTGATAATATTAGTATAAGTTGGCTAAAATAAGATTAATGTATGGTGGTTTGCATGCCACATATCCGCTTGAAGAAGAAGACTGTTTCTTCAAACTTTTCAAGTGATTGTTTGTTAGCCCATCTGTTCCTTTATTAGACTTGCGGGATTATGTGTTTCAGACTTCTGACATTTAGAATTAGTGGAATAACCCAAAACAAAAGCAAATTTTTCAGATGCGGTTTAATGTAAACCAGAGCTAGAAGATCCTATTAAAGTATCTTCTAGAGTGCTCTCATTAAGATGGAGCTTATTTTCCGATATTAGAGGATTATATCGAGCTGAGTGCAGGTGAAGTTAAAAGATTGAAGCAGAGGTTGAATAGTAGGATGTTACTTCAAGGATTTAGGACCATGGCAGTGAAAAGGATTCAAATAATTGTGCATATTTAATAGCTATTGAAAGCAATCAGACCTTTGTATTGAAAGGATTCAAATAAATGTGCATATGTAATAGCTACAGAAAGCAATCAGACATCGTAGTGAAAGCATTCAAGTAAATGTGCATATGTAAGAGCTTTCAACAGCATTGCTTTGATTCTAAACTATTCCAGCTCTATGCAAATGGTATAGTGTTATCATATTAGTACAAGAATAAAGGGGCTTATCACACATCTACGTGGCAAGGTTCAACAATAAAACTTGGATGAGTTAATGTTGATGGTGATGATGATAATGATGTAATAAATGAGATGTTTTGTTGGGAACATCGGTTTGTTGATGGTTAGGCAAATGTTGTTCTTATGATAGGACAGCTTGCATTCAAATACGAGCTTTAGGAGGATTGATCTCGCCCTCTGACTCTTAAAGTCAATAATTTAAAATTGTAAATCTCAATTGAAAGACTTGAAGAGAGCATGTAGGATGGGGAACATAGCTTGGGTTTCTTTGTACATAGTCTAATGTATAAGGCAGAAAAGCGGTTGTTTTTCATGATTGATGTTACAAGGCGAGTTGGAAAGTTACAATTATCGACATGTGATTGGTTTTCTATGTTAATCATTGCACTTCTGACAGTAATTGTATAGCACTCTACGCTAACCATGCTCAGACACTAAACATGTTGATATATAGATACAATGAGGTAATTGATTTGGACTGTAGTGTCATGTAGGCGCTGATTGAAGAACGGATAATCACTGAGAATCAGGCCTTGGGTTGTCTTAGTGATTGGACTTGCACTATAGAGTTGTATCCCAACAATCTGAAAAGATGAAAATGTTCTAAAAGTGATTCCTGATCGTAAAAATTTTGTACTCTCTGAGGTTATTTATAAACTCTAGCATGTTGGCATGTGCAAATGTACGTGCAACAAATCATTGAATTGTTATCCAAATATCATGTACCTTACTCGTACATGTTAACTATCTTATGATATGTAGAAAATAAATCCTAAGTTATGATTTAATGACTAAATTGATAAGCAATCTTGGTACATAAGTTTCAGGAGTTTATTTTAAGAATCAGAAAAAATACGACAATAGAACTCTATAATAGAGCTTTTCATGTAGTATTCAATTCAAGTTGGACAATTTGCTTATGTGCCCATGCGTTTTTTATTGGGAAAAGCTATGCAGTAAATATATTGTTTTACTTGTTTGTAATTATCTAGTGAATGTTTTAATAAGCTCATTCTTTCTTTTTTTATGAACTCCAATAAACAATAATACATTTCTAGCAAATTGCTAAAATTGAGCAACACCGTTACCCCATGTTTTTTCCTCCAAAAAATAAAATAAAGATATATAAGAATTCCAATGTAAAAGCAATCAATTTGAGTTACTTATGGAAAAAAACATTCTTTTTTTATGATTGTAATAAAAAGAAAGATTTGAGACTGTAATGAACTGGACATAGATTCTAAATTGATTTGGAAGGAAAAAAGGAAAACGTTTAATTTTTTACATAATTTTTCATATGCTGAAACTCCTAAAAAGATCTATTGATTTTTTATGGATAAATGGCAATTTGTTTATTTCAGTATGACTTGAATAGTCAAGATATTGAGAGAAAGTAGCAAAGTTCCACAAGGGATCCATTTTTTGTTGAACTTCCAATCTAGTAATTTATTAACAAAGATTTGAAAATACTTTTTTTTACTTAAACCCTTAGTTATGTTCCTGTTGGACTTCATGCAAAAATCTTCATATTTGAGGACTTGTTAGCAAAAGTTCTCTCTATATTAGCTTTTAGTTGTGTATATGGAGAGAGGGCGCTAGACAATAAAATAGCACTGATGGAAAAGAGGAGAAGATACTGTAGCAGGATAAATTTATGAATTTAATTTTCTTTCCCAGCCCATTTTGACTACATTCAAGGGAATTCCCTTGTTTTCTTCGGTAATTTGGTGAAATAGATATCTGATGGAAGTTCTTTTCCTTGAACTGACAAGTAGCTCTATTAATGTAACAATTCCTAACTTTCTGACTAAAATTGTGAAATTTGACAGATTATGGTACTTGAGTATCTGCACATTTCATATAAAAACTCTTTGTTCTTCCCTGCATATATGTATTTAATAAGAGGATGATATACTTAATAAAAGATCCATTTGGATGAGCGATGCATCCAGAGAAAAGGTTATTCTAATGCCGAGTCTTGCATGGTACAACAATCTTTATATACTCAGAATAGATATCATTCAGCTAAATGTTGATAAAACATGAAATTTTCAGTTTTCTTTGTTAATACTCTTGTGAAAACATGTTCTTGCTTCATACATCACTTTCATCTTGTTTCATCCAGGAATACAGCAGGTCATAAGATAAAGGTTGACGAGGTTTTTCTCTTGGAGGAAGTGTTAGCAAAGCCACCAGCGAGATTTCCTTTTCTTGGAGGGCGAAATGAAGAGCCCCTTGCCTACTTCTGTAGGGAGCCTTGAAAAGAACTATTACAGTATTACTGAAAGTGACCACCACTTATAACTCCATCCTGAAAATTTCTGAATCAAATCCAGGAGATGGGATCACATTCTTATGGCAGAAAATGCGTTGTTACTGCAAATCAGTACTAATTTTGCTCATTCAATTTCGAAACAATTAAGCTTCTGTTTTTAGATAGGAAAATTGTACGTCATTGGGAAACTCAGCTTTTGTTGCACTTCTATTTCTATGATGAAGGATTTGAAGATTGGACTAAAATAGTACATATACATGGAAAGCTGGACAAACTCTCCAAACTGCCTCATGATTTGCCGTTTAACCTGGGTAAGTTGCCATTCATCTTAGCAGTTTGGATGTCCACTGGTTCTGTTATTATAGTAGGTATGTAGAAATGGCTTTTTTTCTTATATTTTCCAGCATCTGGGCAGGGTGTATATCCCACTTGCTACCATTTATACCGATCGACATATCTTTGCTCAATATAATGAGCATCCAGCTTGTTTGCTCTTTCTCTATCTAGTAACTTTAATCCTGGTGTTTTCAAGCTCTAACTTGTCATCTTGTCTTTTTCTTTGTCTTTTTCTTAGCTCATACTAGAGAAATCTGTGCAAGAAAATATGCTTATTTAACTTCATGATGTTATACAGATTGGTTGAATTTCCTTCTTGAATCTGAGACTGATTCTTTTAATGGATTCCCGATTTAGTCGAAATTAAAATCTTTCAACTAAAGCTCACTGGTTCACACGGTGGTTTTTTATCATTCTTGTTGTCACTAAAGATAGGAATTGGGTTTCTTTACTATAATGAAATGGTTTCTTATTTAAGAGAGCAGCAACATGGACCTTCAATCAGCAGTGCTACCTATGAGAAGAAGTTGTGTGTTGTCTTTGTTGGTCACCTAGGGATTATCTTGTGGGAAATCAAAGTCTCGCGTTTCCAAAACCATAGACAATATGAAGCTGGAGGTTTAGCCGGACGGGGTAATAGACTTGGATTAGGAATTCATAGAAATAGTTTCACTGTTTAGGTACGACATTCTTTTAGGACTAGGCATGATCAAAGAACCTATGTAGAGTTGTTAATTAGATAACATGAAAGCAATTGTTAGCTTCTTGGGATCCTTGCTTTCTTTCTTGAACACTTAGTGCATGATATTATTTAGATGACATGAAAGCAATTGTTAGCTTCTTGGGATCCTTGCTTTCTTTCTTGAACACTTAGTGCATGATATTATAATGCAAGTGGGAGTTTCTGGAAGTGGTAAAAGGATGGTATACTTGTTTTGAGGAAGTTGTCTGGATACAATCCTACTGTCTAAGCCCATCTGCTAAGAAAGCCCAAGATGTGATATTTAATGCTCAATCTCTCTCAAATGAACATCTATGTGGCACTACAGTCCAAATCGCTTGTCATATCTATACATCAGCGTGATTAACATCTCGGCATGGTTAGTATCGAGTGCTCTATTATCACTGTCGAAAATGTAGTGATTGGCGGAGTCAACCAATCACTGGCCCACAACTATCCCACGACTGTCACCCTATAACTAAACCTGTGCCATTAAGGATGGAAAACGACTACTTTCGCACATGATATAGAAGATTCTCTCCACAGAAGCCTTAAATGTGCTCCACATACTCAGAATTTATGTTCATCTTCTACATTTAAGACTTCTAATTGGGATTTATCATCTACAAAGCACTAACTTGAGAGTCGAGACTTATAGTCAGGACTAAGTCCCAAACCTTGTAACACTTGTTTTAGAGAGCGAATTGTTTGGTCATTGGAACAACAATCACCAACCTTGTAAGAGGCTGACTTTCTACAAAACATCACATTCCCTGCAGCACCATCATCATCATCGTCGTCATAAACTCATTCAAGTTCTGTTGCTTGGATCTTGCCATGTCGGTACATGATAACTCTCTTTATTTCTTGTATTAACAATTCTCATATTGGACACAAAAGATGCTGAAGTGTTTTGGATAGAGTAGTCATATAGGAGGGCTACATAGAAATTTAGAAAAACACTATTCAAACTCATGGAGGATCAAGACTTCGTGTTCATCCAAAACTAAACCCGCCTAAATTTTATATTTGATACAAGTGGTTGGATCTCTCATTCCTAGTTTGGATTTGTTATGGCTTTTTGAGTTATCATCAGTGGTAGAGTTTGCTTAGAGGATATTGGATTAGGATATGGTATAGGTTGTTTCCGTGAGTTTACCATATGGTGATATATAAGCATAGGTTGGTTGGATGAAATTACTGCAAGCATTGGTAGGTTGGATTAAATTACTATATTGTGGTTTGCGTATCACATACCTGCTTGAAGAAGACTATTGAATTAGCTTATACTTGTATAATCATGGAATTTATTTACTGGGACTTTAATATGCTTTTCAAGTGACTGTTTGTTAGGCCATCTATTCCTTTACTAAGGCTTGCAGGGTTGTGGTGTTCCAGGCTTCAGATGTTTAGAATTAGTCGAATAATCCAAAGGAGGAGTTTTTTTTAATTAGTCGAATAATCCAAAGGAGGAGTTTTTTTTACTTTAAATGTAGGTTTCATGCAAGCTGAGCTAGAATACCGTAATACAGACAACTTGTTTTCATTCTGGAGTATTCTCATTAAGATGGAGCTTATTTCTGATATTGGGGATTATACCCAAGTTTTGGGTGAAGTGAAAGGATTAAAGTAGAGCTTGAATGGTTCATGCTTCTTACTTCAAGGATTTAGGACAGTTGTAGTGAAATGAAAGGATTCAAGTAAACGTGCATATGAGAGAGCTTTTGAAAGCATTACTGTGATTCATAAACTTTTCCAGCTTTATGTAAATGGGATAATGTTATCTTATGATACTACAAGAACTAAAGGGGGTTTCTATATATCTATGTGGCAAAATCCAACAACAAAACTTGAATGAGTTAATGATGATGATGTTGGGAACGAGATGCTTTGTTGGGAAGTTGGCTTCTTGATGTTAGGAAACTGCTATTCTTATGATTGGACAGTGTGCATTCAAACAAGAATGTTAGGTGGGCTGAGACTTGGTCCTGGCCAAAGACATCTTACACTTAGTAATCTCAGTTGGAAGACTTGAATAGAGCATTTAGAACATGGAGCATAACTTGGGTTTCTTTGTAGAGAGTCTTATATATTAGACAGAAAAAACGGTTCTTTTTCACTGTTAATTTTGCAAGGCCAGTTGTAAAGTTACAGTGTCGACATGTGATTGGTTGGCCACGTTAATCATTGTACTTTTGGTGATGGTTGCGGGGCACTTGATGTTAATCATGCCGAGACGCTATTTTCGTTGAAAGATAGAAAGGTGAGTGAGTGAATGGATTTGGATTGTAGTGTCACATAGGCGCTGATTGACGAGAGGATGATCATTGAGTATGAACAGGTCTTCTTAGCAATTGGGTTGGTGAAGTAGAATTGTATTCTAGCAAGCTCCAAAGAAAATATTCTAATAGAAATTCCCTTTGAAGGAATATATGTAAAATGTTTGGATATCACCAAGGATATTTGTCGGAATACTTGCATATTAGGTGATAGTGCTTAGGTACACATTATAAAGAAAATGATAGCTGTGTGAGGAGCCGCAAGATGATTCTGTAAAAGAAATATAAAAGACATTATAAGTAGTCCATCATAAACTTATTGTGCATTCAGTTTCTAAACAATCTAGCTTCTTTTTGTAGATAGGAAAATTGCTTGTCATTAGCTCTTGTTGCATCTCTCTTTTCTATAACGCAGATTTTGAAGATTTGAGTACATAATATATATACATGAAAAGCTTGGCAAGCTCTCCAAGCTTCCTTTTGGCTTGCCCTTTAGCCTTGGCAAGGTGCCATTCATCTTAACAGTTTGGACGTACACTGGTTCTGCTATCAAGCATGTATGTATGTAAAGACGCTTTTTTTTTCCTTATATTTGTAGATGAAGGGTAGGATTTATATGCCACTTGCTGCCGCATATACGCATGTAAACATCTTTGTTCAATATAATCGAACGTCCACCTTGTTTGTTCTTTTGCTGTCTAGCAACTCTAATCCCGGTGTTTACAAGGCCTAACAAATCATCTCCTCTTCTTCTTTCATAAAGGAGACATTCTGCGTAAGATTAAACCTTTAGTTAATTTCATGTTGCTATATATGTTGGTTGGTATCCCACTTGAAACTGAGGCTGGCCTTTTGGCGGATTCCGTGTTGGGTCGAAGGTCAAAGTTAGAATCGTCCAATTCAAGCTCATGGTTTTATTGGATGGCTTCCTGTCATTTCTGTCGTCCCTAAAGAAAGGGAGTGAGTACCTCGACTCCAATGAAATGGTTTTTTTTAAAGAGACAATAGCGGACCTCTAATTAGCAAACTCTTAGGTTTCCTAAATCATATAGTATGATGAACCTGGAGCTGTAGCCTGAAGGGGTAGTAGGCTTGGATTAGGGATTAAATCATACACTATGATGAATCTGGAGCTGTGGCCTGAAGGGGTAATAGGCTTTGATTAGGGAGTTACAGAAATGGTTTTGCCGTATTGGTACCACACAATTCTTTTGCTAATAGGCATCCTTGAAGAGTCTATTAGAGTTGTTAGTTTTGATATATAAAAGTAACGATTAGCTTCTTGGATCCGTGTTTTCTTTTTCGAGCACTTAGAGCATGGTGGTATTATGTAAGTGGGAGTTCGTGGAAATGGTAGAGGATACCTGGAAAGCAATCATTGTAGTTTCTTGTAGTAATGAGTATATCTGTAAAGCATAATCAGTGAATAACCGTTGTAATATTTAATGGTGTAACTTGTAAGACCAAGCAATAGCGAGAGCTAATCAAGCTGGTCAACTATATAAATATAACCAAAGAAAAGTTTGGTTAACTCTACTCTTTAATAACAAGGGTTCTATGTTTTTCCAGTGTTTTTCCGTCAGAAGCCTGCGATACAAATGGAGGAGAAGCCTGCACAGTTGACATGTTTCCAGAGGCGCAGCCTGTAGCATCAGTTACCAGTAGTACCGGGACGAGAATGAGCTCAGTGGAGGTTGAGAGAGAGTACATGGAGTATAACGACATGAAAACGTAAGATACTAATTAACACAAAAATAAACGAAAGGAAAAGAAAATGCGACTCACAAAATCTTTGAATATTCATGATGTTGGTGTTTCCTAGTGAGGCCTGTGATGATCTCGTTGGAGATATTTGCTAGCCAGAGTATCAGAAGGGTGTTTTTGTAGAGAATAAAACATCGAAATAAGGTGATGTGTGAATGTGTAATGCTAGAACTAAAATTAATGAAGATTAGTATAATTCTTGATTTCTAACATGATTGGAGGACATCCAATATCTCTTACACTCAACTTTATGGTTGATCTGGTAGCAGCGGAAGAACTTATTTATAATTCAACACAACTCGTTGATCCTTTAGAGTATTGCCGACAGCAAGTATCGTAGTTCTAATCAGCCTTTTTGTTTTACTAAATATCATGCTTATATTTATATAATATCACAAAATTATTATTAACTTTATGGAACTAATACCTTTCATGTATTTAATAAGAGGATGATATTCCAAATGAAGATCCATTCGTTGATAAAACATGAAATGTTTAGTTTTCTTAGTTAATACACTTGTGAAAACATCATTCATAGATCACTTTCGTCTTGTTTTTCTCTTGGAGAGAGGAAGAGTTAGCCAAGTGACAACCATATATAACTCAGTACTGAAATTTTCTGAATCAAATCCAGGATATGTCATCACGTTTTTACTATAGAAAACTGCGTCCGCGTTACTAATTGTCCATTCGATTTGGAGTCATTGAGAAACTCATCTCTTGCTGCGCATTTATTTTCTGTGCTGCTGATTTTGAAGATTGGAGTGAACTTGTATAAGTACATGGATAGCTGGGTTAGCTCTCCAAACTGCCTTATGGTTTCCATTTAGCCTTAGTAAGGTGTCACTCATCGTAACAGTTTGGATGTATACTTGCTCTGCTATTACAGCAGGTATGTAAATATGCTTCTGTTATAGTATATCCAGCAGAAGGCACGGTTTATAGGCCACTTGCTACCTTACATGTAAATGTCTATGTTCAATATAATCAATGTCCACCTTGTTTGCTTGTTTGCTGTCTGGTAACTCTCATCTCCGTGTTTAAAAGTTCTGGCTTGTCGTTTTCTTTGCTCATACAGGAAAAATTCTTTGTAAGAATAAATGTTTAGTTAATTTCATGGTGTTTGCTAGGTTGGTTGGTTTCCGTCTTAAATCTGAGACCTGCCTTTTGGTGGATTCTTGGTTGGGTCGAAATTGGAATATTCCAACCCAAGCTGACCGCTTTACACTGTTGGTTTACTGTCATGCCTGCTGTCTCTAAAGAAAGGGATTGAGTGCCTTGACTATAATGAAATGGTTACTTTTTTAAGAGAGGGCTGCAGCTTTTACCTCTAATTAGCAATAGCAGCTGTGAGAATAAGATTTGTTGTCCTTCGTTGGTTCAGCGAGGATAATTTTGTAGGAAGTCAAAGCATCTCTGGTTTTTTAAACCGTTGGCTTGGTTTGGCAAAAACTAGGCTAGATTAAACTTGGTTTTATTAGCTCAAAATTTAGCTCTTAAATTGATGAGGATTGTTTCCTCCCCTAAGGCCTTAACTAGGTTAGTGAGAAGTTGCCAAACACTGATATAGAGTATGATGAATCTCCCAGAAGAGGTAATATGCTTGGATTAGGGATTTTATAGAGACGATGTGATTGAAGAGTCTATGTAGAGTTGTTAATTAGATAACATAAAATCAACTATTTGCTTGCTTGAGATTTGTGTTTCTTTTTCGAGCACTTAGAGCACGATGGTATTATGTATGTGGAAGTGGTACGAGAATTGAGTTTATTGGTTTGAGGAGGTTGTTGACTTGATATAATCCTACTATCCAAGCCGGGCTATTAAGAAAGTCCAATGTCCAATATTTGATGTATAGTCTCTCTTCAATCAACGTCTACGTGGTGCTGTAGTCCAAATCAAATCATCAATTGTATCTATACATTGGCATGATTAGCGTCATGACATAATTAGCATCAAGTGCATTATTGTCACTAATAAAAATGCAGCGATTAGCAAATGCAACCAATCACAGATATAGTTGTCACTCTACAACTAATCCGGCAGCGTCAAACATGGAAAGCAACCACTTTCTTGCTTCATACGCAAGACTTTCCAAAGAATCCTTAAGTATGTTTCACATGCTCTTCATATTCATCTCTTTTATTCAAGTGTTTCGATTGAGATTTATTATTTGCAAAGCACTACTTGAGAGTTGGAAAGTTTTTGACCGGATTAAGCCCCACCTCGTAATGCTATTTATGTTAGCGCGGGTTGTTCAATGATTGGAAAACATTTGCTTCTAAGAGACTGACTTTGTTCCCTACAAAACCATCATCATTGTCATTAACTAATCCAAGTTATGTTGTTTGGATCTTGTCACATAGGTATCCCTTTATTTCTTGTATTAACAATAAAAATAGATGTGGGCCAGACTATTTTGAATAGAGTTGTTAGGTAGGAAGGTAAGTAGAAGTTAAGAAAAATAGTATTTCAAACTCGCAGATGGTCAAGACTTCTAGCTGTTCGTCCAAAAGTGAATTCACTGAAATTTTACATTTGATACAAATGCCTATATCTCTCGTTTCTAGTTTGGACTTGTTCTACCTTTTCTAGTTCGGATTTGTTCTACCTTTTCTAGTTCCTATAATTTCTCGATTATAAACGGTAGCATTTGCCTAGAGGATATCTAATTGGGATAGAGTACAGGGTTGTTTAAGTGATATTACCATACGGTGATAATAAGTATAAGTTGGTTGATGAGATTAATATATGGTGGTTTGCATGTTGCATACCAGGTTGAAGAAGAAGACTCTTGAAGAAGACTATTGAACGCTTATACTTGAATACTCATGAAATTGACTTATTACAAGTTTAATATGCTGGTTTGCATGTCGCATACCATCTTGAAGAAGAAAACTCTTGAAGAAGACTATTAATGCGTTGTACTTCAATACTCATGAATTTAGCTTATTACAAGTTTAATATGCTCTTCAAGTGATTGTTTGTTAGCCCTTCTGTTCTTTTATTAAGACTTGAAGGATTAATGTGTTTCATACTTCTAGCACGAATTAGTGGAATAACCAAAAACTGGAGCAAATTTTTAGAATGCAAGTTTAATGTAAGCGAGACTTTTCAGATCCTAACCAAGACAGCTTGTCATTGTGGAGCATTCTCGTCAAGATGGAGCTTATTTTCCGATATTAGAGGATTATATCCAACTAAGTGAAGGTGAAGTTAAAAGATTGAAGAAGAGGTTAAATAGCAAGCTGCTACTTCAAGGATTTAGCACCTTTCTAGTGGAAGGATTCAAATAAATGTGCATGTTTAATAGTTGTCAAAGAAAATCAGACCTTTGTAGCAAAAGGATTCATATGTGCATATGAAATAGCTATCAAAAGTAATCAGACCTTTTTCATGAAAGGAGTCAAATAAATGTGCATATCTAGTAGCTATCGAAAGTATGGGCGTTGATTCATAAAATATTACAGCTCTATGCAAATGGTATAGTGTTATCATGTTAATGCAAGAATAAAGGGGGTTACCACAAACCTACGTGGCAAGATCTAACAACATAACTTGAATGAGTTAATGTTGCTCGTGATGATGATAATGCTGTAGGAAATGAGATGCTTTGTTGGGAAAGTAAGCTTCTTGATGGGTTGGCAAATGTTATTCTTAATTTCTTATGATCGGACACCTTGCCTTTAGATATGAGCTTTAGAAGAGATGAGGATTGATCGCGGCGAAATACCAACGCGTGTGATAAGCCCAGTTACATTTGCTGACATGTGATTGGTTCACGATGTTAATCACTACACTTCTAACAGTAGTTGTAGAGCACTCGGTGTTGACCATGCAAAGACACTAATGCTGATATATAGATACGAGGTAATTAATTTGGACTGTAGTGTCACGTAGGCGCTGATTTAAGAGAATGATCACTGGATATTGGGTCTTGGACTTTTTTGGCTCTTAAGGTTTTCTTGGGCTTGGGTGATAGAATCCTATCCTAACAATCTCAAGAGATGAAAATGTTCTAATAGTAATTTCCTTAAAAATTTTGTAATCTCTGATGTTCTTATGGACGCTAGCATGTTGGCACGTGTAAATGTATGAGACAAACCATTAAATTGCTATGCAAATATCATGTGTCGTACTAACTTATGATGTAGAAAATGCATCCTAAGTTATTATTTCGTAATTAAATTGATAAATAATCTTGATACATGATTTTTAGGAGTTTATTTATTGAGAATATTATAAATGGAGTAGGTGATGTAAAATAAAAAAGAGAAAAACATGATCAATTGACAATAAAAAAGTTTATAACAAAGTCAGATTTTCATGTAGTATTCAATCGAAGTTGGAGAATTTGCTACTGCTTAAATTCATTTATTATTTGAAGGTACGCATGTACGTGTATGCACGCACGCACGAACGCACGCACGCGTTTGATGAACTCTAATAAAAAATGATACCATGTTAGTAAATTGCCAAAATTAAACAATACCCGTGCCACAAGTTTTTCCTCCAAAAAAATAAAATAAAAATATATATAAGTATTTCAATGTAAAATTAATCAATTTGAGCTACTTACGGAAAACATTCTTATTTGATGAGCGAAATAAAAAGAAAGATTTGAATCTGTGATGACCTTGACTTGGCATAAATTTTAAATTTTTTTTCTTTATTTATTTATTTTTTTTTCTCTATAGCTTGGAAGGAAAAAGGAAAATATTTTTTTACGTGATTTTTTGATATAATTGAAACTCTTTAAAAAGTCTGTAGATTGTTTGGAACAAATGGTGATTTGATTGTTTCAACATTACATGAATAGTCAAAAACATTGAGAGAAAATATGAAGTTGCACAAAGTATCTTTTTTTGTTGAACTTTTAATCTAGTGATTTATTCACTAAGATAGGCAATATTATTTTTATTTTTTATTTTACTTAATAAGACCTTAGATATATTCACGTTGGACCTGATGCAAAAATCTTTATATTGGAGGACAAAATAATATTGAAGGAAAGGAGGACAAATGTTCTGTGGCAAGATGATCTTTTGAATTTTAGTGTTTCCTTGAGTCAAAGTTTGACTACATTCAAGGGAATTCCTTTGTTTTCTTTGTTAATTTCGTGACATAGATATTCGATGAAAGTTCTTTTCTGTATACTGACAAGTAGCTCTGTTAATGTAACAAATCCTAACTTTCTGACTGAAATCGTGAAATTTGACAGCTTATGCTACTTCAGTATCTACACATTTCATTAAATAACTCTTTGTTCTTCCCTGCCTATGTATTTAATAAGAGGATGGTATTCTTAAGAAAAGATCCACAGTATTTAACAAGAGCACGGTACGACAATCTTCATGTACACAGAATAGATGTCGTTCACTTAAATAATCTTGTGAAAACATGTTCTTTGTTCATAGATTGTTTTCTCCAGGAATACAGTTGGTCATAAGATCAAGGTTGACCAGGATTTTTTCTTGGAGGAAGGGTTAGCAAAGCCACCATGGAGGCTTCTTTTTTCTTTAGGGGAGAAATGAAGAGCCCCTTACCTACTTCAGTTGACAGTCATGGAAAAAACTAGTAATGTAAGTGGCCACCATTTATAACTCAGTACTGAAAATTTATGAATCAAATGCAGAAATATGCAATCATATTCTATGATCGAAAAATGCTTTCTTGTTACTGAAGACCATCAGTGCACATTCAATTTGGAATCAAGCTTTTGTTTGTACATAGGAGAATTGCATGTCATTAAGAAACTCATCTCTTGTTGCACCTCTGTTTTCCATAATGCAGGTTTTAAAGATTGGAGAAAGTTAGTGTACATACATGGAAAGCTTGGTAAGCTCTTAGCTCTCCAAACTTTAGCCTAGGTATGGTGCCCTTCATCGTAGCAGTTTGATGTAGACTGGTTCTGCGAGCCTTATACCCATGTACATATCTTTGCTCAATATGATCAACATCCACCTTGTTTGCTCTCTGTCTAATAGCTCTAATGCTGGTGTTGACCTGGTGTTGACAAGTCGTGACTTGTCATCTTCTCCTTTTCTTTGTTCATACAGGAGAAATTCTATGTAAGAAATATATGTTTAATTAATTTCATGGTGTTATATGGGTTGGTTTCCCTCTTGAACCTAAGCCTGACCTTTTGGTGGATTCACAGTTTGGTCGAAATTAGAATCTGCCAACAAAAGTTCACTGCTTTAAATTCCTGCTCTCTCTCAAGGAAGCGAGTCATTGCTAAACACATCGGTTTAATTCTCGCTAATCTCTCAAGAAAGGGAGTGAGTGCCTTGACTCTAATATTGAGAGACGGTAGCAACATGGACCTCTAATTAGCAAAAACTCAAGTTTCCTAGACCATATAGTATGATGAATCCGAGGCTGTAGAATAAGCTAGGCTTATGGATGTACAGAAATGACTTCAACGTTTAGATACCAAATATTCGTTTAAGAAGAGGCATGATTCAAGATTGTGTGTAGAGTTGTTAATTAGATGACATAACTGAAACTATTAGCTTCTCAGGGTACATGCTTTCTTTTTGAGCACTTAGAAGTGGTAAAAGGATGAAGTTTATTGTTTTGAGGAGAATTTTGTTTGATATAATCCTATGTTCCATACTTAGCTACTAAGAAAGTCCAAGAGCTGATACTTGATGCTCGATCCCTCTCCAATCAGCATCTACGTGACACTATAGTCCAAATCAAATCACATGTATATCTACATATCGACGCAATTAGTGTATCAGAATGGTTGGCGTTGAGCACTCTGTCGTCATTGTTAAAAATGCAGCGATCAGCAGTCAACCAACCATAAGTCTACAACTATCACCCTACAGCTGGTCATGTAGCATTAAACATGAAAAGCAACTACTTTTCCATCTCATATAGAAGACTCCCTCCAAAGAAACCTTTAAGATGTTTCACATGCTCTGAGATATTTTATATTCATCTTCTACATTCAAGTTCTTCAATTGAGATTTATTATCTAACACGCTAACTTTAGAGTTACTGGGTTCTTTGGTCAGGACTAAGCCCTAAGCCTCGTAACTCTCTTTTTGTTAGTATGGATTGTTCGATCATTGGAAAAAAAAAGCAATCACCTATCTTCTAAGAGGTTGACTTCTCGACAAATCATCTTGTTCCCTACAACATCATCATCATTATCGTCAACTCAACCAAGCTTTATTGTTTGGATCTTGTCACATAGGTATGTGACAATCCCCTTTCTTTGTCATTAACAACTATTATATTGGTTAATAAAGACCTGGTAGTGTTTTGGATAGAGTTGTCTTATTTAAGAAGACTAAGTAGATATTTTGAAAAATGCTATCGAGCTCATGGATAGTCAAGACTTCTTGCTCATCCAAAACTCAACTAACCTGGCCAAATTTTACATTAGATACAAGGGATTAGATCTCTCATTCCTAGTTTAAATTTGTTGTTTTTCAAGTATCAGTTCTTGATCATGAATGGTAGTGTTTGCCTAGAGGATATGGGATTACAGAATGAGTATATGTTGATTTTGTCCGTGGTGATAATATGATTATAGGTTGGTCGGGTCTGTGATGATGATATGAGTATAGGTTCGTTGAAAGAGATTACTATGTGTGGTTTGCATGTCGAGTACTCGCTTGAAGAAGACTTTTGAATTACTTGATACCTGCATATTCATGAAATTTGTTTACTTCAGGTTTAATATGTTTTTTAAGTGATTGTTTCTTAGCCCATCTATTTCTATATTAAGACTTGCAGGATTAAGATATTCCAAACTTTCGATGCTTCGAATTAGTGGAATAACTGAAAGGAGTTTTTTTTTCCTTCTATGATACAAGGATAAATGTTATCCTGATTCAGAAGACCCTATCACAAAGAGAAGGAAAATTGTTGTCATTCTGGATATTCTACTTAGGATGGAGCTTATTTTTTTGTATTTGGAGGTTTATGTCCAATAGACTGAAGGTCACAGAAAAGATTGAAGTAGGGCTTATATGGTTCAGGTTGTTACTTCGAGGATTTAGGACCTTTGTAGTGGGTCACAGAAAAGATTAAAGTAGGGCTTATATGGTTCAGGTTGTTACTTCAAGGATTTAGGACCTTTGTAGTGAAAGGTCAAATAGATGTGCATATGTGATAGCTATTGAAAGCAATGCTTTGATTCATAAACTATTCCCGCTCAATAATATAGTGTTATCTATATTAATACAAGAATAAAGCGTCATCACGTGCCTATGTGGGCAAGATCCAACAACAAAACTTGAGTTAATGTTGATGATGGTGGTGGTGTAGAAAACAAGATGCTTTGTTTGGAAAGTCAGCTTCTTGATGAGTAAGCAGCTTGTTCTGACGATTGGACGGTCTGAATTTAGATAAGACGTCAGGAGCTCGAGGCTTGGCTCAACTAAAGATAGTAAATCTCAATTGAAAGACTTGAACAGAGCATGTAGAACATAGGACATAGCTCGAGCTTTTCTAGAGGCTTATACATGAGGTAGAAAAGTGGTTATTTTTCACGGTTGATGTTACAAGAACACTTGTAAAGTTATAGTTGTTGACATGTGATTGGTTGATTCTGCTAGTCTTTGCTCTCTTGAGGTGGTTGTAGGGCACTCAATACCAACCATGTTGAGATGCTAATTGTGTTGATATATGGATATACGAAGTGATTTGATTTGGATTGTAGCGTCACGTAGATGTTGATCGAAGAGAGAATGAGCATCAAGTAACGGGTCTTGGGTTTTCTTAGCAAATGAGCTAGGGTGGTAAATTGTATCCTGACAATTTCAAAAGATGAAATTGTATTAACAGAAATTTCTGTTTCCCATTTGGAGGATAAGTAAAAAATTTGTATTCTCTTAAGAGTGTTTGAATGAAATACTTGTATATTAGGTGATATTGCTTAGGTACACACTTCAGAAAAAGATACTAGCTCATATGAGGAGCCACTAACCGATTTTGCAAAGAGTTATTAAAATTTTATGAGTAAATTTCTTCCTGAACTATTTATTGTATTGCCTTGGTAGTATTTCATTCAACTGGTTTATTTAATTCATGATTGGGCTGTTTGCACTTTTGTACCCTAAAGTTTACACCTATCTAACTTTGATTCTCCAAAGTATTTGTAATTCATTATTGGATTTACTGATCTATATTTACACAAAAGAGGAGGTCCAAATGAATCAAGGGATAACCCAAGGAGCAAAGAGACTTTTAACTATCACTGAAGAAAAATTATGAGTGCGGCAGAAATGAAGAGCCCCTTGCTTCTTCATTAGACAATCTGGAGAAGAACTAGTAATGTACGTGGCCACCATTTATAGCTCATTACTAAAATTTTCTGAATCAAATCCAGGGGATGTAATCATATTGACATGGTCAATAAATGCATCCTCGTTACTGAAAACCATTACCAATTGTGCATTCAAGTTGGAAAGAATTAAGCTTCTGTTTGTAGATACGAAAGCTGCATGTCATTAAGAAGCACAGTTGCACCTCTATTTTCTATAATGCAGGTTTTGTAAGATAGGAGTAAAGTAGCATATACACTTGGAAAGCTGGGTAAGCTCTCTGAACTCAATAGCAGTCATGTAAATATGGTTTTGTTTCTTATATTTCCAGCATCATGGCAGGGTTTATATGACTTGCTACTCCATCCATTTTGTTTGCTCTTTCAATGTCTAATAACTCTAATCCCGACTCGTCATCTTTTTAGTTTTTTTGCTTATACAGGAGAAATTCTATGCGAGAAGAATAGGCTTGGATTAGGGATTAATAAAAGCAAATTTACTGTTTAGGTACTACCTATTCTTTTAGGAGGCGTGATTGAAAAGTTTTGTTTGGAGTTGTTAATTAGATGACATAAAAAGCGACTACTAGCTTCTTTGGACCCGTGTTTTCTTTTTCGCGCGCTTAAGAGCGTGACGGTAAGTAGAAGTTTGTAGAAGTGGTATAAGGGGATTTTATTGCTTTGAGAAGATCGTTTGAATATGATTTTACTGTCCAAACTCAACTACTAAGAAAGCCCAAGATCCAATATGTGATGCTCAGTCTCTCTCCAATCAGCGTTTACGTGGTGCTATAGTTCAAATCAAATCACTCGTTGTATTTACACATCGGCGTGATTAGCGTCTTGGCACGGTTAGCAACAAGTGTGCTATTGTCACTACCAAAAATGCAGTGATTAACAGAGTCAACCAATCACAGGTCTACAGCTATTACCCTATAGCTAGTCACGTAGCATCAACCGTGGAAAGCAACTACTTTCCTGCATCGTATACGAAACTCTTTAAAGAAACCTCTAAATTTGTTCAACATGCTCTTAAGAGATCATGTTCATCTTCTACATTCAAGTCTTTCAATTGATATTATTATATATGAAGCTCTAATTTGAAAGTCAGAGAGGTTTTTCTGTGGGATTAAGCCCCAACGCGCATAATGCTCTCAGGTTAATGGGGTTGTCTGATCATTAGAACAACCTTTTGCCCTTTAAGAGGCTAACTTTTCAACGGAACATCATGATGTTCTATACAACATCATCATCATCATTATCATCAATTCATCCAAGTTTTGTTGCTTGGATCTAGTCACATTGGTACGTGATAGCCCCTTCATTTCTTGTATTAATAATTAAGAAAGACGCGGGTTGTATTGTCCCTTCATTTCTTGTATTAATAATTAAGAAAGACGCAGGTTGTATTGTTTTAGATTGAGTTGTTTTTAGCCAAGAGGGCTAGTTAGAAGTTTAGAAAAACACCTATTTAAATCCACGGAAGGTCAAGACTTCATATTATTTATTCAATAGTTGACTCACCAAAAGTTTACATTTGATACAAGTGGATGGATCTCCCGTTTCTAGTTTGGATTTGTTGTGGCTTTTTAGAAATAACTATCATCTCTTGATTATCAATGGTAGCTTTTGCCTAGATGATATCGGATTGGGGTAGAGTATAGTTTATTTTAGTGACATCACATATGGTGATATTATGAGTATAGGCTGGTTGAATATGATTTTTGTATGTTGCTTTGCAATTCGCACACCCGAAGACTATTGAATATTTTGATACTTGTAAAACCATGAAATTTGCTTAATACAAGTTTTTTCAAGTGATTTTTTGTTAGCCCATCTATTCCTTTATTAAGACTTGCATGATTAATGTGCTCCTGAATCTCGACATTTAGAATTAGTGAAATAATAGAAAGGAGGATACTTTTGGAATGTAGGTTTAATGTAAGCTTTGCTAGAACCCCAATATAGGCAACTTGTTTTTGTTCTGGAGTATTCTCATTTTGATATTGGAGGATTATATCCATGAGGGTAAAGGTGAAGTTAAAAGATTAAGTAGAGGTTGAGTAGTGTAGACTGTTACTTCAAAGATTTAGGGTCATTTAATGACGAGATTCAAATAAATGTGTGTGTTGACATCTTTGAAAGCATTACTCAATAAACTATTGCAGCTCTACGTAAATGGTATAGTGTTAGTCTATGTTAATACAAGAAACAAGGGGTTTACCACACTTCTGCATGGCAAGATTCAATAGCAAAATTTGGACTGTAGTGCCATATAGACGTTGATTGAAGAGAGGATGAGCATCGGGTATTGGGTCCATTGGCAATTGGGCTTAGGCGGTAGAGTTGTATCCTAACAATCTCACAATATTAGAATGTTCCAATATAAATTCCCATTTGAAGGAGGATTAGACCCAAAAAAAAAAAAATTTGTGATCTCCTCCTGGGTTATTTGTGGAAAATCTTGCATATTGGTGGACAGTACTTAGCACAAAACGATTCTGCAAAAGAACCACGGACAACACCATAAGTAGTTTTTCCTAAACAATTAATTATACCGCAGAAGCAGTGTTTATTTAGTTCAACAAATTTGTCTAATCATTAATCTTTTTTTTTTGGTTAGTTAATCCTTATCTAAATTGTTTAATCATTATCTTATTCAAGAATTGATTTCCTTCGTGGGTACTTGGTGCGCGTGGCCACTGTACCAGTGTTTGACAATATGTGAGAACAAGGGAAGATTATGTGGTACGGTCAATCCACAGCCAAACAGTGCTGAACCATCATAACTGATGGTACGGACTAACTATGTTCATCTTTGCACTTTTATTCGTGTGGGTGAGAATAGTATGGTGTGAACCTAATTGTCAGA
This sequence comes from Asparagus racemosus, assembly GCA_037177215.1. Classification (NCBI taxonomy): domain Eukaryota; kingdom Viridiplantae; phylum Streptophyta; class Magnoliopsida; order Asparagales; family Asparagaceae; genus Asparagus; species Asparagus racemosus. The sequence continues at coordinate 4,493,145 of JBAKGM010000002.1, forward strand.
GGTTATTTGCACTTTAACGCTCCCAAGTTTCACTCCTTGGCAACTTTGATACTCTGATGCCCTATCTCGACAATTTGATAATCAATCTGTTGAGGAGTTGGTCTTTAATTTTAGTTTTTTTTTTTTTTTAAGAGCACCCCAAAGAAGTATGGATCGTAATTTTCACCGGCAAAAACCCCCTTGTATTTTACCTGCCCGTGTGACGTTTGCGGTTGACTTTGTTGGGATGTATTTTGATATCATCTTAAAAGTTGAAAGGGGTTTTTTTCTATAACTCCTAAACTTAAAGGAGGGCTTTTCTGATATTTTCAAAGTTATGGGAGTTTATTTGGTAATCGTTCGAAGTAAAGGGGTTCTCTCTTTAACTTGGCCGCTCATCAATAACAAACAGATGCATGTGTAACATATCGTTCTTCTCATACCGGTCCATGCTAAGCTAACCTACACCGCAGAGAATCACTGAGCATCTACTCCTGACACGACAGCCCTACAGCGGTCCACTGCACCCGCGGCCGTGGTCCCCTAGCCACGCCACAAAGGACCGCCCCTTACCCTACTGCCCTCGTGATCCAATGGGGCCCACAAATGGTCCGAGACCGGGTGGACGTGTTGAGCCCTCGGGCGCCAGCTCCGTCGCGGTCTCGGTCCTCAAGGCGTCCCGTCCTTATCGTGTACCCCAGATGGGGACCAGGCTATAGAGAGAGATCTGGACCGTTGGCTTTGTAGGGTGGTATCGTGTACCGGAGTAACAGCGGAATCGAAAATGATGGCCCTGAGATCGCCGTATGGTGGTTGGCCCCTTGACGCGTAGTCATGGGTCCCAAGTTTGTGACTGATCTTATCTAAGGGCCCGTTTGGTTGGTTTTCTAGAATAAAAAAAAGAAATAGGATAAGTAAATCATCAAAACTTGTTTTTCTATTCATTTCCTTAAGAAAAGTCATAAAATGAGTTTCTTTAAAATTGAGTCTCCTCGTCCAATAATATGGTGACGGCTCATCTCATCTCATCTCTTTTCTTACTTTTAGAAAGTGAACCAAACAAAAAAAAAGAGCATATTATAGGAAATAGATTTTTTATAATTGATTTCCTTTTTTTTACCAACCAAACAGCCCCTAAGATACTTATGGGGCCCATGTGATTTGGAGAAAATATGTCTTGATCTAATCAACTTTGGGTTTAAGCAATGATTGGATTGGTGGACCTGAAATTTTGGGGCGTGTTTGGCAATTCACCAAATTCATTTTAAATGGTATAATCTTGTTAAGTTTAAGTCTTGTCTCATTTTAGGAGCAATTCTATTTGGATAAAACTGAGCCAATCTTGACCCAATTTTTCTAAAGCTTTTAAATCGATGTTGTTTTGGACCACATCCTCCTTCGTTCAAAACAAAACTAGTCTTGTTTGGTTATGGCTCAAATTTAGGATAGTTATCAAGCACACCTTTAGGTTGGCAAAAATCAGGTCCAAGTTAAACTAGTTCTTTCTAATTTAAACTCTAGCTCCTAAATTAGTTCTTTTCTGATCAATTCTTATATGGATTGGTTTACAAGAAATTAGTCTACGCCCAACTCTATTTTGAAGTTGGCAAACACACCTTTAAGCGGTGATTTAAAAGCAGATATTCAACTAGCGTATTATTAACGAAGTAAGTCGAATTATTGGACCTGATATAATTGCCTAGTTTTTAAATTTTGTTGATGATGCACTAGATTGATGTTAGCGGTCGGGATTTATGAGAAGAAAGTGATAGTTGAGAAGGTAAGGTGCAATTGAAAATTGATAGGAGACTAAACAATGACGAATGCATATATATATTTCAGTGAAAATAATTCAGAAGGTGAATGAGAAATCTAATAGTTTGGAGGGCAGTCAGCAATCAGAGCCATTATTTGATAAGTTAGGTTGTTTACTTAGCGTATGAGTCTGTCACTTTAGAAGATATTTTATTTTGCTTAATCAGAGGCTAATAAGCAACGCACTTAACTTTGTAAAGCAAACATGAACGGTGAAGGTCCTCAAAAGATGAATGAGTGTGTTTTGTTTATTATTATTAGCAGAGGATGCCACTGTCTCCGTGTCTTGAGTTCGCAGTTGAATACTCAAAAAGGATGGAAGCTACACACAAGAAGACAAGAAAATTCATTAGAAATAGTATAAACAAAAAATGTAATGAGCAAGTCACTTTATTTATTTATTTATTTATTTTTGTGGGTAAATTATGATTCAGATCACACTTGTAAGCTGTAAACTGATAAAATTTTATGAACAAAAAAAAAGCATCTTGATGACCTCCATTTATTCACTTGTTAAGAAGAATCATGGCACGTTTATATAGATGATTAATGACTACGAGTAGATGAGTGATTTGCTATCCACTAGTGTTCTTTTAGCATTATTGGGCACGTTTGAAATAGATGCTTGTGTATTATTGATATATTGGAATCCTCGTTACCAGATCTGCTTTGTGACGTATTTATGGAACTTAATTATTGATGACGGACAAGACAATAAAAAACAATAACATTTATCTAGTTATTATTAAGGTTATTAATATGTGAGTATAGTCTTGCATCGGATAGGATAAGAAAAAACGATGAGTTTAAAATAGGAGTTGGGATCAATACCAAACAGCCATAACTTTTTGGTTAAAATTGGTTTATACCCTTTATTTAAAGTCCATCAACTCTAAATTTAGCCCAAACACCCCCCATCAAAATGGTATCAGAGCTAAGTTTGTGGTCTAAGTAATTGAAAAAATGTGAAGCCCGAAGGTATGAACATCATGAAAATAACAAACCATCTATATGAATACAAACAACATAATCTACATAGTTTATGAATTTGATGAAAACTTCATAAAGCACCTTTAGCTTTGGATGATAGTCATATAACCTTTGCAACTTTCAAAATGTCGAAAAACTTGCTTGAGTTTAGGGGTTGTTAGAAAGACCTACGCTAGCTTAAACATTTTTTGGGAAATCTCTCTAAAACGTTATCGAAATTTGTACATGGATGGGTAAAAGCATGCAGCCGGATACTTTTACAAGTGAAAATTGTAGTTCACGCTTTAAGAGTGTTTTCTAATATTTTGAAAATTAAGATTATCTGCGTCATCTCAAGTTAGGAGGGGGGACTATATTTGTTCAAATTTGGGTTTGGAAGCGGGTGATATGAGAATCGGGTGCCCAACAAAAGTGGGCCCGACAAGCGCCTTTTCTACAGTTGGCCATACCCAACCATTCCGCCAAAGACAAGCAACACGGTTCCTTCCGGCCCTCCACTCCATCAAAAGGGCGGGTGCGATAATGGGTGCGCTGCTGGTCTTTTTCTATTGGCGGTGGGCCCCGCTCGCTCCCACAAAAGCAACCCCCGCTCCCCTCTGTCGCCTGGACCCCCGAAACTCTGCGGTCATCAGTTTGGTCATTAGAATAATTAAGTGTTGCTTTGTTTGGTTAATGATGATGACTAAGTGTTGGATTATTGGTTGTCATCGTACCAATTCATGTATAATTTAGAAACTATAATATTGTATTGTTGTTCATGTGGGAGATCATTATTCCATGATTAGTGGACTGTGTTAGCTTTTCTGTTCTTGGACACCAAAAGGTAACTTCTCCTTCTTCCGTATTACCATAAAATATAATATTTTTTTTGAGGTCTTTGTTGCTCAATTGGTCTGCTCTTTATTAACTTTAACTATTAACAACTTGTCATTGATCTTAATTAGAATAGCTAATTTAGGACAAATAGTTGATGATGCTAATTAAATCTCTTAATAACATAGAAAAGCTCCACATCTTACACTATAAAGAAGAAATAACAAATAAATTAGTATTGGTTGTTGATGTTTGTCAGGCTGACTAATTAGCTGGGAACAATGTTTTTATACATATACAAGTTATATGCAAATAGTCTTACTATTTTTTCATATTTTTGTGTTATCTAACTATGAAAGTTAACATGATTAGTCATAATGTGGCTAGCATTTTCTGCACAAATTATTTTTCTATAAACGGTTCATGGTCATCAAGCCTCAAACATCAGAATATAGACATTATTTCAGATGAAACAAGAGAAAATTAAATATGATTATAAAATTTCATATATTGTCTTAATGTTCTAAGTCTTCTAATAGAATTCGAGATATGACAATGTTTGGGAATAAAGAAAATAGATAAGATCTATGTTCACAACTAAACTATGATCGTTGTCTTGGAAAAAAAGAAATTAAATTCAAAAAGAAAAAGATCTTATAGTTTAATAACATGTTAATAACTAATAATGGATAATAGGTAATCATATAGTTTAATAACATGCCATTGACACTCCCTTAATTGAACTTTATTAATTAACTAGCAAAAATTTCTCTATCCAACACTTATTTGTTTACTCGACGAAGAGAGTGTTCTATCAAAATAAATAAATAAATAAATAAATAAGAGTGAGTAGTATGAAAGAGGAAAAGGGAAAATGAAATTTTTTGTTTCGTGACTTAAATGAGATCCATATGTCGAGCAAAGAATGAAATTTTGAGATCTAACAGTTCATATGACAAAAATCCAAGAAAGGAATATTTGAGGAATACGGGAATTTAAAAAAAAAATAGATAAAACACCACGCAATTAAATAATATTAAAATCCCACGAGGTTGTTTTTCAGTACTGATCGCGATCAGAAGTTGAGCAGTCAATAACTCTCTCCCATGTCCGGCTGGGCCGGGCCTGTCCGTTTGGGCCCAACCAACACGTGGGGCCCGCCTTGCTGTCTGCTGGGAAGGTGACACGTGTGGGCCCCGCCTGCGGACTCCTCGAGCCACACGTCTCCCCCTCTGCGCCTTATTCTCACCGTGCGGTAGCTTTAACCCTCCGACTCAACTAGAAGAAAGCCGTACAAACCGGTTCGGCTTTTTCTCCCTCCTAGGTGTGGTGTGCCTGCGAGACAAGATTTCATGGTATACTGTTCCGGCACAGGATTTGGGTCCATAAAGCCTATGTGTTCTAGGGGGTGGCTGCGTTCCTTTGGGTATTAATTAAGCATTGTTTATTGTTTACAGAGGAGATATTTAATTTTTGGGTTTGGTTATTAACTTTTTGTGTTCTGTCTTGTTATCATCACATTTGCTACTAATAGCTTTCTATCAAGAGTGAGATAATTTTGATTCCTAACTTTTATGTCCACACTTATTAGTAGTACACTTACAATTGACTACACTTGAATTAATGCAAAAGTATGAGAATTTTATTAATACACTCATTTAAGAGATCTTCGTCCGCTGACAGATAAACATCCAACCTATGATGTTTTAATTTATGATGCATCTTATTCAAATTCTTATCTTTTTGAGCTTTTCAAATTATATAATTAATTTTGTTGGATCTCTGGACAATATTCGAGAGCGATTTACATTTTAGTTTCTTCTACATAAATTTATACAAGTCGATCTCTACAAATTACTTCTTACAAATACTTATTTCAATCTCGTTCTCCATCGTGATGTATCCTATCATTGAGATTTATTTAGCATCATTTAATAAAATATTTTAGATTGATATGCATTGTACTTTTCGTATTAAGATCCTCTTCACTATAAAAAAGTAGTGGGGAGATTACTAGACAATTCATGGATGTCTGATTTATTTTTTTAATGTAAATTAGAAAATGAGTACAAAATCATGGATATATGATAGATATTAGATTTCGATTGAATCATACACGCCTACTAATAAATCAACGACTATGATTAATATTATGAACAACAGACCTTTGGACCTCCAAGCAAAGAGGATTTAATTTGCTGTTCATACTACAGTAATTTCCCGTACAATGAGCAATATATCTCTGGATCCTCATTTAAGTGTAGAGTAGTAGACATAATTTCTAATTTTAAGCATACAATAATCAAATTAAATGTATTAAACCTTAAAGGGAGATATGTTCAAAATGCTAATATTAAAAAAAAAAAAGAAGGACTTGCTTTGCACAGAGTACACACTACTTTTTTCACAATGGAGAAGCTCCAAATTCTACTTTTTAACACGCAACGAAAAGCACCATATAAACTAACAATTACCAATTACTCGTTCGTATCCGTTCAAATCGCTTCGGAGTTGGTAAAAAATCATTTCAAATGATGAAAAACTCACTCCAAATCTTTCTCTGTCAACAAAAGCACAAACCAAATATATATATTAAAAAAACACGTATACATCCAAAAATCCGGTTTAATTAAAAAGACCGGACCCGGTTCATGTTTTAAAAGCAAATCGTGTCGGCCCAACTGCTGTCCAAACAAAAACATACACCTCTCCCTCCCTCTCTCATCAAATCAAAGAAAGGGGCACGAGAGAGAGCCACAGAGAGAGAGAGAGAGAGAGAAAGCTAGGGTTTCATCGCTCCGATCTCGATTTTGTACCAAAATTACCGTTTCTCTTCATTCAATCTCGCCTTCAAGTCTCAGATCGAGCGTCGGATGATCTAATGGCGTCCTCTGAAGTCTCGGTGATGGGAAATGGAAGCAACACCCACTCCTCCGTCTCCGGCGACCGCGGCGCGGCCGGAAATGGTTAGGATCCTACGCCGTCGCCTGAAGAGGCGGTGATCGGACTCGATTTCGTTGGAAATTGCGGCTGACTGCTTGTCTTTTGTTTCGATTGCAGATGCTGAGGATGAGCTTTACAATGAACTGTGGCATGCTTGTGCGGGACCTCTGGTGACGGTTCCGAGAGTTGGAGAGCTCGTGTATTACTTTCCCCAAGGGCATATGGAGCAGGTAATGGCTCTGATCTCTGATTTTGGCTGTAAAAGTTTTGAATTTTAGGGGGTTTTTTGGTTAATTTTGGAGTTTATAAGGTTTCACCCATGTTTCCCTTTGATTTCCTGTGTTTTTGTTTGGGAATTTTTGTTCTATTGAGGGTTACTGTGGTTGATTTTAGCCCTAGAGTCGAAGTAATGGCTCTAGTAGTTGACTCTTTTTATTCCGATGAAATTTCTATGATATCTGCTGATTTTCCCTAATTATCAAATTTTCCATGAAATTTGGTGAAACTTGGGGAGTATCTGGTGCTTAAACTTGAATTCAGGGTTTCTCTTCAACTTTGTGAAATTTAGGCTTTTTTTTTTGGAATGGTCTCCTGATTTCTTCATCACGGAAGTGAAATTATCATTTCTGCTGTGGAGTAAAATTTTTGTCTGTATAAATCCCCTAGGCTTCTGAATTATTTCGTTCTAGTATTTGAGATCCTTTTCTCCTTTCCCTGCCCTTTATGTTTGCTAATTATGATTTGGGTTGGAACAATTTTTAGGTTGAGGCCTCAACAAATCAGGTAGCGGACAATCAGATGCCTCTTTATGACTTGCCATCAAAAATCCTTTGCCGTGTGATGAATGTCCATTTGAAGGTAAGTATCAATTATTTCTCTTAGTAACATGTTCATTGACAATGAGAATTAGGAGTTTTTTCTGTTGTTTGTGAGGCTAATATAGAAATTTTATTTCTCTGCTCTATCTCTTGGTGTACAGGCTGAACCGGACACTGATGAGGTTTTTGCACATGTGACGCTGCTTCCCGAGCCAAATGTAAGTGGCTTCATGTGTAATTTTGGCTTTTGTTTATACAAGAAAGTTTGATAAGATTACTGACTTTTGATGTTGTCTTTTATCAGCAAGACGAGAATGCTGTGGAGAAGGAACCTGTGGCTCCTCCACCACCAAGGCCTCACGTTCACTCTTTCTGCAAGACACTGACAGCTTCTGATACAAGCACCCATGGTGGATTCTCGGTGTTGAGACGTCACGCTGATGAGTGCCTCCCGCCATTGGTTAGGGTCCAGCTCTTATGTTTTGATTAACATTGATCAGATCATTTTTTATTCATAATAACAAGTGAGGCACGATGTATGGTGGTTGTTTTGTTTACATTTTGTTCTCTTGACCAGGATATGGGTAAAAACCCTCCAACTCAGGAATTGGTTGCAAAGGATTTGCATGGGGTTGAATGGCGATTTCGTCACATTTTTCGCGGTAATCATCCTAAATGAAAGAGCTATTTTATTAGACATTGCATGCAATTTAAGATTTTATTTCTGCAGTTAAGATTTGAGTTCCGTGTCATAGCTTCTTCTCTTTATGGAAAAAGTTGGTGATAATTATTAATATAATGCTATCCTGGAACTTTGATATCATAGTGTCATTTCATTGTAGTTATGGATCATACGGCAATGAATGTTTTACGTATCCAAAAGTGTAACTTGTTAGAAACAGTGTTGTGTAATTGGATGTTCTGTGGAATTTTTTTGTTCAAGTGGGTGTTTAATGTTAATTGAGTTGTGACTTATGTGAGGAAATGTTCTTCTGCTATCCCGATTAAATTTGCCAGCAACACTTTTACTCATGTTTCTGTATACTTAAGTATTGCTCCCACAGTTTATGTTAATTTACATGGATGCATATAAAGGGGTCTAATTTGTCCTTTGATCATGAATATTTTAGGTCAGCCAAGGAGGCATCTGCTTCAAAGTGGTTGGAGTGTGTTTGTTAGTTCTAAAAGGCTTGTTGCTGGCGATGCTTTTATTTTCCTAAGGTTTGGTATGCTACCCATCTTACTTCCTGCTGCAATTTCTGTATGTTTATACTCAAATGGAATGTTCTTCGCAGGGGAGAAAATGGTGAACTGCGTGTTGGAGTAAGACGCGCTATGAGACAACAGACAAATGTTCCATCTTCTGTCATTTCTAGCCACAGTATGCATCTAGGTGTCCTTGCAACTGCGTGGCATGCTGTTACCACGGGAACATTGTTCACGGTTTACTACAAGCCTAGGTGTGTGGTTGATGCCCCTGAATATTTCATATTTTATGCAGGGATGTAGATATATTTGACAAGTTTAGCGAGACGGCATTCTTGCAAAGCATGGATGCATCATTCACATTTAAATAGTTTATTTACTTTTTTTTCTAAATATACAGGTAGGGGTTCAAGCATAGAGCTAGAAACTTTCTTAAATAGACTGCTTCTTTAAAACATCATTTGCATTCACTTGATATGACAAGTCTATTATTTTTCTAGTTTTATGTGTTTTCTTTCTTATAATTAGCTTTACATGGCAGGACAAGTCCTTCTGAGTTTATTGTTCCGTATGAGCAATATATGGAATCTCTTAAAAACAACCACTCAATAGGAATGAGATTCAAGATGAGGTTTGAAGGTGAAGAGGCTCCTGAGCAAAGGTATAACCCACATACTATTTATCTACTGTTGAGATTATTATAAGGTGACGTGACTATAAAGGGATGTGACTCCAATTTAGTAATATCTTATTTCTAATCTGCTCCATTTATCCTTCTTAATTAAGATTTACTGGAACCATAGTCGGCACGGGAGATGTTGATTCCAACAGGTGGCCCGGATCAAAATGGAGATGCCTCAAGGTGCCCTAGAAAGAAAACACTTATTATCTTTGTTTGTCATAGTTGTGCTTCATGATATGAATTTGCTCATTTTCTAGAATTAGGTACGTTGGGATGAAACCTCTTCCATTCCTCGGCCTGAAAGAGTTTCCCCATGGAAAGTGGAGCCTGCTTTGGCTCCTCCAGTGAATCCCCTTCCAGTACCTAGACCCAAGAGGCCTCGGACAAATGTGATCCCCTCCTCTCCTGATTCCTCTATTCTTACACGAGAAGGTGATAATATTCTGAAGTTCAAAGTTATCTGAATCAGTTCAAAAATCAAATGGTCTTGAATTTATAAATAATGTATTTTTAGGTTCGTTGAAAGTCGCTGCAGACCCTTCCCAATCACATGGAATGTCAAAGGTCATGTCAGTTCAAGATATTATGACCTTGAGAAGCAATTTTGTTGATGGTGATGAATCAGAGGCAGCTCCTAAGCACATGATGTGGCCTCCATCACAGAATGAGGAAAGAAAAGATGCTTGTGTGCCAAGAAGGTTGGGTACAGAGAACTGGATTCAAATGGGGAAACCTGAACCCACCTACACTGACATGCTTTCAGGGTTTCAAACATCCAGCAACTCTCATAGACTTGCTTCTCCACATTTCGAACACACTTCAGGTGATAGGAAGCCTTCTAAGAATCGATATTGGGAGCAGGACAGTGAGCTCAGCTTGGTTTCAGGCCAGTGGTCTTTGATGCCTCCCAACTCTTCTTTCAATATGGAGACCAACCTAAAGACGGCAACACAGGCATTCAGATATGGTGGAACTGGAGGCTATGAGGAAAATCATCCTAACCGGTTAGCACATCTTTCTTCAGGTACTCGAATGGAGAACTTGTCACGTCCACAGGTGGTGAGACCTCAGCCAGTATTAGCTGCAAGTAGTAACGCGGCATCAGCAGGAAGCAACACTTGTAAGATTTTTGGGTTTAATCTTAATGGAAATCAACCAATGTCGGACATGGTAACTGCGCAGTCAAATTCCGTCTACGAGGTGGAGACATGTAGTGAACAAGCAGGAAAATTGCATATTTCATCTGAGGTCTTAGAGGCTGGCCAAACCTTTGAGCCACCCAAAGGTACCAAGTCGCTGGAGTCTTCTTCAACAGGTAGTGAGCGGGAGAATGGTCTTCAGCCTAGCTCACAGGCTGCTAAAGATATCCCAAACAAGCCAGTGGGCAGTACGACAAGGAGCTGTACAAAGGTATATATTGAAGCTGTTCTTTTACTGATATAGTTATTTACGTTGTCCTCCTGCATGCAATGAACATTTTAAGTGAAAAAGTTATTGTTACAAACACAATTACTCGATTCTTGGTTTGAGTAGATTGTCAATATTACTCTTGATCATCCTAAAACATCTGAAGGATTAGAATTTACAATTTAGGGGCTTCTCACATGTATGTGCTAAGTGGATGAGAAATGTCAGGTTTTGGATAGTACAATGTGCAAGTAGCAAGTCACTAAGATGCAACATTTTTTGTTCTCTAGATGGGTTCATGATTAGAGAATGATATGTTGAATGGAAGATCCATTTAGATCACCCATCATGCACCTAGAAATAGTGCATTGCCATGTCATGTTTTCTGGTCATAACAGCCTTCTTATCATTGATAATAGTTGTCAATTATCATCTTTGTAACTATTGTTGTTATTATAATTTAAAATATGTGATATCAGTTGTTAACAGACCAATTCATAACATTCATGTGCTTTGACATAACAGAGCTTCGCATAGAAGTCTTTAGGCTAATTTGATATGATGTTACTATTACAGTTTTGCACCAGTTCTGTAACACATGAGAATGATCAAAGATTTTTTTGGATCCATCAAAATCTGTCTCAAATCGTATTTGCTTTTTTTTCTCTCATAATCTTCCACTAAGCTCTAGAGTGGGATGGTTTGTATCTACGTAGGTACGTAAGCAGGGAATTGCTCTGGGGAGATCTGTGGACCTTTCAAGGTTCAACAGCTATGATGAACTCATTGCAGAATTAGATAGAATGTTTGAGTTCAAGGGTGAATTAATGTCGTCCGACAAAAACTGGATGATTGTGTACACCGACAGCGAGGGTGATATGATGCTGGTTGGAGATGACCCATGGCAGTAAGTATTTTTCTCAAGTTTGTGCATCTAAGAGTTTTATGAATATCTCCCATGTGTTGACTTGTATTGTCTTCATTTAACAGAGAATTCTGTAACATGGTTCGAAAGATCAATATTTACACAAAAGAGGAAGTCCAGAAAATGAATCCTGGAACACTGAGCCCAAGAAGCAAAGAAACTTCTTCTGCTACAGTTTTCTCTTCTGACAATGAAGTGAAGAGCCCCTTGCCAACTCCAGTTTTTAATTCCGACAAAAGCTAGTAATGTAAGTTTCCATATGGCAATAAAAATGCATTCGTTGTTGTTATAGACTGATAAAATTATTGATGATTGGTCTCTTCTTGCATCTTGTATTATAATTCAGGTTGCTGAAGTTTAGGATGAAAATGGTATATATGGGGAGGTTGCTGCTTTTTTTTGCATGGCAGAGTTGGGTAAGCTCCCAATCTGCCTTTTTATCGTTTGACTTTAGTACAGATCGAGGTGCCATTCATTTGAAAACAGTTCTCTATGTCATTGGCGACCTCAGTATTAGTAGAGTAGTAGATTTGTAAATGCCCCCCTCGGCTATGTTTTCTAGCAGGGGGCTAGGGTTTTTTCTCACCTCATCAACCATGTAAATATATCTGCTCAATATAATTAGTATGCAGCTTGTTTCTTCTTTGCCTTGTTGATCCTGTGACTGTTCTCCCTCTCAGCTTTTGACTTGCTCTTCCTGCTCTATCTTTGCTTTGAGTTTACTGCTTATCAATGCTTTTGGAATTTGTGGCCTAGTTGTAGATCAATAAATGATTTGTCCATTATATTTTCGTCATATCAACCTTGTAAATACCTCTGCTCGATACTTCTATATAATTAATACGAATCTTGTTTCTTTTTTTGCCTTCTTGGTTTGTAATCACCCTCACTAGTTGTGAAGTCTTTTATCTTTTCTTTCAGATTACTGATTATATTATTCTTTTGGAAAGATATGTTTCCATTAGGAGAAATCTGTACGAGAGTAGAGGACTTGTTAATTTTATGGTTGTTTACTTCTCCCAGATACAGAGAATGAGTATTCATTGTTGGACTCGAGTTGGAATCTTCCAACTTGAGACCACACTGCTGCTTTCAACTCCGAAGTTGCCATAATTTTTCCTGCTGTCTTTAAAGGAGAAGGAAAAGGAGTGATATCTAGTCTATAATTGAAATGATTTCTCTTTAAGAGGTAGGGTAGTTGTTGCAGCTATATGGTTATGAGAAAGACAAGGCACTTTGCTGCTACCCACCCATCAGATAAACCTAGAGATTGTAATTATTATGTGAAGGCCCACTTGCCCAGGTTTTTATGGTCCCAAACCCTTTTGAATTTTCCTATACAGTGAATCTGGAGTTATTGTCTTGGGTTCGGAATCTTGCGGAGGGCTTGACTAAAGTGTACATCGCTTGAAGAAGGAACAGGCATCACTGGAGATGTTAGCGTTTGCCTTGAGGTTTCCAATTAGATGTAGATGAAGGTGGAAGTGTTTCCGTGGTCCCTGTCCGTTGCACTAATGATGTATCAAAGAAATGTCGATTATTATTGTTTAAGGCTTTGTACTGTTGACATCGATGAATACTTTTGAATTTTCCCATACAGTGAACCTGGACTTATTGTCTTTGGGTTAGGAATCTTGTAGAGGGCTTGGCTGAGCGTACATCGCTTGAAGAACGAACACGCATCATTGGAGATGTTAGCGTTTGTCTTGAGGTTTCCAAATAAATGTAGATAAAGGTGGAAGTGTTTCAGTGGTTCATGTCCATTGCATTAATGATGCATCAAAAGGATGTCAATTATTATTGTTTAAGGTTTTGTACGGTTGATATCTTTTTGGTGCACCATTAATGCAATGAACTGAGATCGATGAATACTTTTAACAATGCCTTGTAGACTAAGTTTTTTAGTACGCAATGTTTTGGCAGAATGGTTTTGGTTTGGGCGTTAGAGCTTGATTGTCATATGAGTACTTGTTTATTAAGTTTAAAATTTGAAATACAAGATTTGAACGGTTGAGTATTCGGGGGTGTTTGGTTCACAAGTTCTTGGAAATCTTTATGAGAAATGACAAATTCGTAAATAAAAATTTTCCTATAATTGAGTTTTCATGTGTTTGATTCACTTGACATTTATAGAAAATATTTCTTGAAAAGTACAAAATAGTAGGAAAACAACTTCCTACCATTTTGAGAGGAAATTGATCTGAAAACTGACAGTTACATATTTAAATAATTTACCCGTACCCTTTCCCATTTTCCCAACCCCGAACCCATTTCCTCCCCTAAATTTTTCGGCGAAAAACCTAGGGCTCCCTTGCTCACTTGATGTCCCGCCCTCACGCTCTCTCGCTCTCTCGTTTTTCCCTTTCCTCTTCCTCCAACTCTCCCGCCCTCCTCACGCTTCCACTCCCGCCCTCCTCACGCTCTCCCTCGCTCACTCGAACTCCACCATAGCCACAACCACCATTTCCTCGAAGCGGTCAGTGGGTTTGTTTGGGGGAGAGGTGGGGAGAGGTGGGGGTGTGAAGCTCACATACTGTGGGCTTGAGCAAGAGGTCAGAGGGCTTGTTCGTTGGATTTTCTGAGCTTCACAATTCAAACGTCCGATTTGAGGTAAAAAACGCTAAATCCCTTTTAATCCTGTTGGGGGTTTGCTCGTGTTTGGGGGTTTGATCCTGGTGATCCTGTTTGGGGATTTTTTGAGCTTGTACAGTGTTCTGATTTTGGCCTAGGCGGCGCGCCTAGGTGGCCTCTCCGCCTAGGCGCCGCCTAGGCTCCGCCTAGGGCTAGGCGGCCCGCTTAAGCTTGTTGAGCACACAAAAAAAAGTTCACTTATAAACTGTTTTTTTAATTTAAATAGTTAATTTTGTTTAATTTAGTTTAATTAAGTTGATTTTAGTTTAATCTTATTCAATTTTAGTTAATATTAGTTAATTAAGTTATTTTTAGTTTAATATTGTTCAATTCTAGATACTTTAGTTAATTTTAGTTTAATATTGTTTAATTTTAGTTAGTTTTAGTTAGTTAACTTACTTTTAGTTAATAAGGAGTTTAATCTTGTTCTATTTTAGTTAATTTTAGTTAATTTTAGTTTAATTTTGTTCAATTTTAGCTAATTTTTGTTTAATCTTGCTTAATTTTAGTTAATTTTAGTTTAATCTTTATGTATGGTTGATTATGGATCTAAGCTTGTTATTTA
>JBAKGM010000002.1:4508614-4519707 GCA_037177215.1 Asparagus racemosus
CCCCCCCCCCCCCCCCCCCCCCCAAACACACACACACAACCAACCTAGAGTTGCCATTAATATGTGAAGGCCTACTTGCTTAGGCTTTTATGTATCCAGAAACTCCTTTTGAAATTTTCCTATAGAGCGAATTTGAAGCTGCAGGCTTGGACTAAGAATTATGAAGAGGCTGTTAGTTTCATGCGAGGGCCTACTTGCCTAAGGTTTTTAATGCGTCCAAACCCCTTTTTTGAAATTTTCCTTCACAGCGGACAATCTGGACTCGGGCTTGAGTTAGGGATTCATGCAGAGGGCTTGACCGAGGAGGAAGGAGCGTCATTGAACGTGTCAGTGTGGTCCCAATCTTGGTGGGGCCCACCACAAGATGGAGATAAAGCGGGTGGATTACTTTGGCCTTTGTCGATTGTGGAGTTTTCTCTGGAGTGCAAAATTGAATAGTCTGGTGTTCAGAGTATTAATTTTTTGCTAAATATATCCACTATTAATAGCCTTGGGAAAGAAAAAACAGTGCACGGAACTAATCTATCAATTTGCAAACGTTTTTGTAGTTTGTTATAATATTCTCTTTTTTTTAAAAGAAAATATTCTAACCTATGTCTTCTTCGTTTGACGAGAGAACTTCCCCATGATCTTTCCGTGACTACTAATAGAGAGGATTGTGGGGAAGTTTTCTCGTCAAACAAAAATATCAGTGAGAGAAGGAATGTAAGTAAACGGCAAGCTGAAGAGTTTTCTGAGATTGTTGTTGACGAGATCCCTTGGCGCAAATGAGAGGATTTTCACTAACCGCACATGATGATGCCAACTAATGAAAAAAACAAAAGATTAGACTAGGGATTTCCCAGTGAATCCAAGCATTTCTATTGTATTTTAAATACTTACCATTAATTTTTTCCCCTGTTCTGCTGAAAGTTTTGGGGTCCCACTTGCTCCATAGAAACAGTTGCAACCATCTTTTAACGGGCTTGAATGGGTTGGAGGCCCAATACTAAGGATGACATTCTGTGTGTGACTACGTGTCTTGGGCCTAATCCATAGGCTACTGGTCTCACTCATAGCTTTAATTCACATCAACATTTAAATCCAGGAACAGGGGGACCCATTTTGGGGCAGAAAGCTAATTAGCCTCACTCATTATTTCATTTAAATTATGGCGAATAAGATTCGAAACAGGGGAACCCTTTTCGGGGCATAAAGCTAGACTAACAAAGCGCTATCATTTTAGTCTTCTTTATGAAATCATGACCGATAGGATTTAAATATGGATCGCTTTGATACCATTTTAATGAATCCCGTCACTACATCAAGACTCCTTAATTATAGTAAAAATTCAGGTTTATAATTTTATAACCTAATCTTGAGAATTTCTCCTCTGCAACCCAGATACTCCTTCAACATGTGACTTAATTATCATAAATCGTGTTGCTTCAATCTTTATCCTAAGCTCACACTAGAGTTGAGCACGGTTAGGTGCATACCGGTAAAACCGTTCAAGCGGTTCGGTTCGGTTCGGTTTTAGAAAAACTTCGGTTAGATTCTAAAATATTTAAAACCAAAATAACTTAATCAACTACTCTCAACATAATTGCCTAAAACTTATGCTCATTTAAAGTGAATGGTTTATTTATACTAATAGTTTTGGGGTTTTTGACAAAAACCACCTTTAAAATGGGGGTGAAAATACAAAAATCACCTTTAAAGGGAGTTTTGATTGCAATCAATAACTTGACCTATTTTCTGATTAAATTTTGATTGAAATCCCTAAAATATCCTTAAAAAATACACCAAAAAATATGTCAGGTATGATGAATAATACATGTCGCGTGTTTTAAGGGTATTTAAGAGATTTAAAATGAAATTTCATCAAAAAGTTGATAAAAGTGGTTGATTATAACTAGAAACCTCTTTAAAGATGGTTTGCGTATACATTACAATTGAAATACGATTTTTGTATGTTCACCCTATTTTAAAGGTGGTTTTTTTGAAGGAAATAATGTGTATGAAATGATAACTCACTTTGCTAAATGAGCTACGAAGAGATAGTCATGTGATGAAACCAACTTTGTTAGTCACAAAAAAGTGTAGACTTCAACACGCTATCTCTTGTTAGCTCATTTTGTTAAATGAACCGACACCTGATAACCATCGCTCCCTTTTCTGGAAAAAAAACCAACATTATTATATATTTTAATTGATAAATATTCGATTTTAATTTGTAAAGTTTGTGATTTGATGAGTTTTCTCTTCAATTTGAAGGAATAATAATCTAGACTTTTAGCTAATAAATCTCTAACCTTACATGTCCAAGCCCAAATCAAACAAACCAAACCGCACCGATCCGATTTGACACGGTTCAGTTCGATTTTTGATCTAGTTCGCTTCAGTTAGACAAGAAATAGTCAAAACCGACCGAATGTTCACCCCTAACTCACCCTAATCCAATGTTGATTTTACCATGCATAAACAATCTTGTGGCTGTTCCACTGCCAAACCAATACCTAGAAAGTCTCAGAGGAGATACTTTCAACCAAGCCAAAATCACAGCACACTACCGGCGAGTTCATAAGCTGCTAAGTTAACACTTGCACGTACTCTAGAAACAAAAAGAATACACTGGCTTCACAACCAGAAATACGAAAGGGAGGAAAAACACCAGGTATACTTCCACACCATTTACATTTAGATTACCCTTCTGCTGCTCTTGGATCCAAAATCCAATCGCCGACTGGTTAGCTTCAGCAATCTCATAAGTTGTGAAGATTAGACAATGTATGCATGGCAAGACCATTTGGTAAGAGATCAGCCTCTACTTCGGAGAGGAAGCCATTTTCAAAGAATGCTGAATGGAGAGCTCTGACACATTTCCTTGCTTCGCTATCGTGAACCACCAATGAAATGTTCACCTGTTGTCAATGAGAGTATATTCTGAAAACCGGCACTTCAAAGTTCCATGAAAAGCCACTAAAATAAATCAGAGTTATTTGCAGAAAGACCCCTTGTAGTATCACTACTCTGAACTTACTACTCTCTACGTTTATTGTTACAGATAGACCACCTTGGTGAAAGGATTTTTTTTTTTTTTTGACAAATAGAGGAAGCATTTAATCTTCACAACTTATGAGATGATAGAGGGGGTTATCTGCAATTAATCCAATAAATTACCTTGGATGCTCCTTGAGATATCATTTGTACATTGATGTTGTTCTTCCGGAACACACTGAATGCCTGAGCACCAAATGGTTAAATTACTATTAGATGGAAAATAAACGAAAAAGGGGAAATTAGATAGCTTGTTCCTGGATGAAAAAGATTAACCTTCTCTAGTATCAAAGAAGAATGTTGCACATTTCCGATGAGAGATATTATTGATCTGTGTTGAAGAAGATTAACCACTGCAATTTTCTCAAGCTCTTCAACAACATGGTCTAATTCCTGCTCAATCAAGTAGAAGATTTGAAGTTTCAACGTAAGGGTCAACTGGAAATAAGGGAGTGCAAATGTCGCTGACCAAAAGGAGGCAGAATACGCCCTAATGCATGATTGCCAACAACAAAATGGTTGATAACCAATTAAGAAAAGCATTATAGTATGATGAATTATATACTTATGCAGAGTTCAACATGATGGAGTTGCTTCAATATAAACTCGGTTCAGTTACCATTTTCAGCTTAGAACCTGAGCTCAATCACTTAAGATTTGGACATGCTGATAGGAGATTAAAGAAAGCTTGAGCAAACGCCACGTAAAAATTACAAAATTTATTATAAAATAGATTTAGCTCGACTTTGACTAATAACATGCTAGGTGAATTACTAAATTTATTCATATGGATGAGAAATTAGTGGATGTCCAATGTTATAAATTATATGTAGAGTTAAACTATTTGGTAATTAACCATTAAGAAGTTATTTTGCCTTCTTGTTCATAAGCATGGTTTTGTCCGACTTGCTGCTTATCTGATGTTTTGGTATGTGCACGTGATATAGTAACCGCTTACTATTAGATGGACGGCTGTGTATATGTGTGCAAGTGTAATGCTTCTGCATCCACTAACCTACATTTTAAGAATTTACAGCAACAGTGTCATATTGTGTCTACAACTGTGCTTCCAATTTTTTCATGAGTTATTTTCTGTAAAGGAAATTGTAAAGCCGGAAAACTCTCTTGGTTATGATGGGGATTGTAACATGTTCAGAGTTCTTCTCCATCCATGGAAAAGAATGGGAGTTCACCTTATTGTCCACCATAAAAAAGGGTCTTGGTGCTCAAGTGTTCATCATTCTGTCACAATTGTAGCTTTCTCTTCAACAGTTAGATAAGAGTGAATTAAGCTCTGGGTATCCATTTGTATGTGCTCCAGGAACCCTTAGCCATGCATATCAGCAGAGCAAGTACAAGATAAGGTCAACTTTTGTGGGGAAAACAATATCAATCGTAGTCATCCAAAGAAACACATTCTTCCTTAAAAACTTATCGACTCTTTAAGAAACTCGAGCAATCAGAAAATTTGAAGTGACACTCCAAGAAAAAAAAATGACAGTTAAAAAGCTTGCCTGTTGAATTAGTTCTCTGCTCCATAGTTTAGATGGGTCTAAAGTCAAAGAAATACTGACTTCACTGGTGGCCACACAGTCCACAGAGATATCCAACTCATCAAATATAGAAAAAACCTGCAGTTATGAGATAATTTGCAATGTTGTGATTAAAAAAAAGTGACATGATTAACTTATTCGAGAAATGAGGACATGGCATCCTTACCTTTGCTAGGAAACCATACTGGCCAAGCATCCGAGTGCTCACTATATCCAACATGGTGATATTTGATTTCAGAACTATACTGGTCAATATAGCCTGAAAGGAGCCAATAATGAACAAGTTCAAGACAATGGACATATATGCTAATATAAAATATTTTCTTAATTCAAAAGAATGTGTAACCAACCCCAGTCATATCTCTTGCTTTAGTGATGAGAGTACCAGGAGCTAAGGGATTGTACGAATTCTTGACCCTAACCGGAATATCAGTTTCCCTGGCAGGCCGCATTGATTGGGGATGCAAAACCTGAAATTTAGAAAGGCAGTCAGCAATTTGAAAAGGCTAGAATATGCAAATGAGAAGTAACAATTCTAAGCATCAAAATAAACACTAATCACAGTTCATAGTTCCAAAGCTATGCAAAATCATCATATTGAAGAGCAATGCTTTTAATACTTCAACATCAAATAACCTTGTTTAATTCTTACGAGCAGCTAGAAATGCGTTTTCGCCATCTCATGCAAGATACAGAAATGGTTTTTTTTCTTAACAGAGAACCGTCCCTAACTTAGACCCGATTTCAAGTTAACACCCTTAGTTACCTGAGTTCCAGAAAACCACCATCACATACCATTCTGTCAATATGTAACCTTCCATGCTATGTTGCATGGGTACCGGTACGGGTACTGGTACGGGTACAGGCACGGGACATGATAAATTTGTAAAAGGTAGGGTACAGGGACACGACTATATAAATATTTAGATTTACATACATTATGTATTGAAATTAATAATTTATATGAGAACAAGGTTGAGAATTAAAATTATTATAACTTTTTTATGTTCCTTTTATTATTGTGGATTATAATTGAAAAATCACTAGTTTTTTTAACAAGATGTCCAGGCGACCCTTCAAAATCATAATTCGGAACGAGACTATGTCCAACGAGTTTCAAGAAGTGGATGTGAAGTGTAAGATATGTGTCCAAAAAATGTATGACAAGTGTTTTAAATTAAAACATGTATTGGATAATTGAATACATGCCCGAGTAAATGTATGTATATATGCAAGGAGTGTCCAAGGAGTTTGGGTACGGATATGGGTATGGGTACGTGTCGGGCACGGGCACGACTTCAGATTAGAAGTACCCAGGTAACCTAGCTTCCATGCCTTTTTTTGTCCAATTTCTCTATCAATGTTAACGAAATATCAATTATACCTTTAGCTGAAAATTCTTTGTGCAAGAAAGTAGTGTTTTTTTATTGTAGTTTTTTGTGGCCTTTGTTATGACGTCTTACTTGAAGAATGACAGTAAAAGTTTATTTTCCTTATTATAGTAATCGTTATAATTTCCTTGACTTGATAAAGTTTATGGGAATCCTTTTAAAAAAATGAATTTTATGCAATGTATCAGAGTTGCTTATGATTGAAACTTGCTTTTGAGCTGCCAAAAGAATAGAGTAACCATAACTGTAAAATTTTTCATTGGGACTGTAGGAGTAACCACAACATAATAACTATTACTGCATAATCTCAAAAAACAACCAGATGATCAATATAAAGACTACAGGGGTAAATCTGTCAAACTACAGTTTATTGGACAGAAAATTGGATGGAAAAAGGGTGGGTGATTATATGTCGACGGAATGGTACATAGGGGTGGTTTGTGAAACTCAGGTAATTAAGGCTGATAATGTGAAATAGTGCCTAAGGTACATGTACAAAAATTAAGGGGAAAGTACATTTACAAAAATCTATGTCCATCCCTCCATCCCTCTCTCTAACTATGTAGCTGATGCGTTAATTTTGCCAAATGTCCTCTTCTACAAGATGAGAAATTTGAGGGAAAAGAACCTAATTATGTAAAATCCTTCTCCACTAGGTACAGTGTCAACCAGTGTTATTAATTCCCAACTCGCAATCAATATCATATGATGCAGTTCATGAGGAGAAAGATATGAATGGGATGTCTATATTCCTCTGATATTTACAAAACATTATCAGCATGTATTGCATGATATTTGAATTGAAGCGATGTATAACTCTGTTTTTATTAATAGATATAGATCAGAGAGATCATAACTGCATGCTTTTAATCTACCTCTTTATTGTCAATGCTTTGTGCAGACAAACTTGGATAGTTGGATAAGAGACAAAAATTTATCTCAAGCATAGTTGGGTAAAACTAAAAGCAAGAATAAGTGTACTATCAGAGAGGAACATGATATTGATTTAGTTATCCAAAAATAACTTTTCCATAGATAGTTAAATATTTCTAATAATTTACTTTTGTTCTCCACCTCAGCCATTAAAAAGCAAAACTCTTGAACTACAAATGCATTCCAGTTTAATAAATTTATAACAAAAATATTGTTTAATATCCACCACGCTATACTGGGGAGAAGGCAGTCACAATTTATGGTTTGTGCTCCTAAGATCAGTGCCTTTACTTCTCTTTTTACAATAAAAAGAACTTGAAGAAAAGATTGTGTTAATGCCGATTCTCAAGTTCCATTTAATTCTCATTCGAATATCTGGAGAACTGTTCATGATTTGTCGTGAGCAGTCATAGGGTGTGATCAAACTCTAAAGCATGTGAACAACTTCTACTTTACCAGTTTTCTTAAAGATGTGGCAAGCACGCATGGAGAGTGAGAAGATGAAATGTTACATCAACGCTCTAACATTCTACAGCATTCTATGCACCAACTTCAGATTCTAGTTCACATGTATACCTGTGCACCAAAGTAGGCAAGTTCAGCTGCCTCATCAAATGTCAGGTATGGTACAGGAGTTGCATTCGGACAAATATTAGGATCACATGTCAAAACACCATCAACATCCTTCCACACCTGTTTAAAACACAGCAAACATACATCAACACTAGATTATGCTAGAAAGCATCTACTGAACCCAAATGATTGAGACATACTTTATGATAAAAAGTTTTTGTTGTTATTCCATCTTCTACAAAGCAACCAGAATTTATGTCATATACGAAAATGGTCAAAGTTATAGATTATAAAAATAAATTAAAAAAACTAGAGGAAACAGGTAAAAGATGAAATAATAGATTACACAGATTTAGATGCCAAAAGATTGGAATCCAATGGGTAAAAGAGCGCATCAAAGGCAATGTTCAAAGGGTAAAGCAAATAATATAACTGACCTGTATCTCTAGTAACCCCAAGGCTTTACCAATTGTCGTTGCTGTTAAGTCACTACCACCCCTTCCTAAGGTGGTCACAGCAGAGGATTTCCAACCCTGCGGCAGGAAATTTATAAATTAATCATTTTCAACTCTTGCTCAACATATAAATGGCATATCAGCTCAGCCAGAAACTACGAGTTTGGCAACAGTTACTTTTCCCAGAAAACCAGTCACAACTGGAATTGCTGGATCATCAATCCAATCTCCATGCAATCTCTTGGCTACAGCGGGATAAGTTGCTTCAAGGATCTCCGCATTTGTAAAGTCGTCTGTGGTTATAAAACCAATATCAAATGCATCATACTGCACACAATTAAGTATCAACATTATTAGTTATAGTACTACTTACTGATACAACATTCTAGACTGCTACATAGTGAAGAAGAGCTGGCCACTACAGACCAATTACAAGAAGAAAATAGGAAATACCTACTGCTTTTTTGATGCTATAGGACTAATGATTCTGATGTTAGAACATAATAATTTAACCCAAAAAAAATGGAGGATCTCATAGGCAGCGTAGGTGAGTAACTTCAGATGACCAACCATGACAGGAAGACGGTGTTACAGAGAAAACCAATGTCTTTCAACAGAGGGTTTAACAAGAAAGACTTGTACGTAGGGGCAAAAACATGAAGGAAATTGAAGAAAGGGTAAAAAGATAACATCGGAAAGGAGGGGCACAGAAATAATTTTTTGCCAAAAGAAAATATAAATAGAATGACCCATCTCCCATCTAAATTACTTTTGTGGATCATATCTCCAAATCAAGAACGTTATAGCAACAAAAACAGGCCAAATCCCAAACTTATGAGGTTAGCTACAAGAAGTCTTTTCTTTGATTCAGCACTACTAAGAGTCTTCGATTAACTTATCACCCACTGTCTTTTCAATTGCTTACATCCATGTTCTTTTAGGCCTAAAATTCTAATCCTTATTTCTCAATAACTACAATCCTCTCAGTTCTCATAACACACAAAAACATGAACTTGTCAGGGTATGCCATATACCATCTTGGTAGGTTCTCCGCATGCTATCAATCTACCGTCAAGAGAAACAACTACCGACGTATTACGGATAAATTAAGAAGGCTCACAAACAAAATTTTCATTATACAAAGATCTGTCATTCTGATTTCATGTCATCACTTAATGTTTCTA
Organism: Asparagus racemosus; assembly: GCA_037177215.1. Taxonomy (NCBI): domain Eukaryota; kingdom Viridiplantae; phylum Streptophyta; class Magnoliopsida; order Asparagales; family Asparagaceae; genus Asparagus; species Asparagus racemosus. Next base: position 4,517,743 of record JBAKGM010000002.1, read on the forward strand.
CGTTACCAAAATATCTATAAAAGGATGGTTTAATTACTGATGTGGGCTCTGCATCAACCTAGAATTTTTGTTTCTGCAGATTCAAACAGCTGCAATCTGAATTCCCATGGTGTTTAGAACCTGATGATGTGAGAACTATTTACAAAAACCAGAATTAAAAATTAAATTCATCTTACTAACTATGAAGGCAAATGATATAAAAGTTTCAATCAAATCTAAGGTGCAAATCCCTAGAATTCATATACTGACCAAGTCCACAATCAGGTTTCAGCTATAAACTATCAAATGCAAATGTTGATATTAAATAGCAACGAAATGTATATTTTGATGCCATCTAAGGTGCAATGTATGCGCCTGATACTGGATGTTTAACATGTAAAAACTCAAAACATGTAGCGCACAAATTTGATAAAACCAAAAGCTACAAGACAAAAATTTGATGACTGGGAACTGCAATAAATATACATGAATCACAGTCTCGCCTGATAGCTATGCAGATGACATGAAGTCTCTGTAGTTTTAAAGCAGACTTAAGTTAGCTAAGCTCTAATGTTGCTTATTTTCCATAAATGCATATCTCCTATTTGTTCCATATAAAATCTGCATAAGTAACTAATACAACTTTCCTCATTTATATCAATAATGCCACCCAACAAGCTCTATTAAATCACAACTTTCAGATGTAAATATTATCTTACTTTTTATATAAAAGCACTTTGTATTTCATTTTGAAAATGACATGAACCATCAAGTTACCTGTCGCGCTTTAGCACCAATTTTGTTTAAATATGCTGCAAAAATTCTAGTAGACATGCGTTCCCCAAATGAAACCAGGTGGTCTTTTGTACGAAGTGTCAGCTCTTTCATCATGGCAATGCCTTTTAAAAGCTGCTCAAGATCGTCCAGCAGACCTATCAAATTCACAAAACTGTTTACTCATAGTACAGGAGATCTGTACGCAGATTGTGCATGTGCAACCAGTTGTGGAAGTAGATAAAAGCTAAAATTTGATGGAAAAAATAAACAGTTATAGTTATTCAAAAGTAGTGCTAAATGCTCCATACTATGAGATATGCAAACATATAAAGAATCGGTAATTTCAAGAAGTTTCATCGCGTCTTTCAACCTGAATGGAAAAATGAAAAGGTGAAAACATTTTTTTTCTTTTTCCGCACTATACCAAGAAATTACTACTGACACACAATCATGTCATTCTTGGGTAGAGCCGTAGAGGCACATCAGAATTGACCGACATATCAGGTCGACATAGTATTTTTCGTATGAACTATAATACTCTTCTTATTGTCCATTTATTTATTTTTTTCCTTTCTTTTTTTCTTTATTTTTTCCTTTACTCTTATCACTTGAAGCTTATAATATTTACATGTATCCCTTGGTTGCATTGTTCATTTCCATGCATACCACAATATCTCATTTAACACTTACATTTAGATTCTACTATTTTTAGTAGATAAATGAGGTTAAGAAAACTACAATAGGTCAAAGATACCAATACTTAAAGAAATGAGAATATATCTTTCTTGACTAAACTATTTTCTTCATGTACCTCACAATCCAACAAGGGACAACCACCACAACATGACCCAAAGCTTACATTTAGGGCCTCACCAATGCAAATAGGCAACTTCATGTAGTAAATATCACTAATATCATGCCAGACCATTCACGTATTAGAGTAAGGAGTATCCTTGCTCATATTGGAAGTTCTATTTGTTCCATATTTCATGTAGAAGACTAGCAAAGCATGTGTCAAATAAAAAAGTGACAAAAAAAAGAAGAGCGCACTACTTGTGAATAGAAAAACAAAACTTTGAATTCAGGCAAGTTTAGCGACGAGTGTCCTTGGTACTGACTAGTGACTACCGACTACAAGGAGAAGATTCTTTTAGACAAAGCCATTAATGGAAATATAGGGAAAGGCTATCGAGGCTCACTTGTTGGGGG
>JBAKGM010000002.1:4525329-4538173 GCA_037177215.1 Asparagus racemosus
AAAAGTGGAGGTTTTCAATGGTGTTCCCCCCCCCCCCCCCCCCCCCCTAGCTCCTCCGGTGGATTTAGAAAGGAAAAGTTGGTGGTATCAGAAAAAAGATGGGTTGCTCACGATGCGAAGCCTCATGCGAAGAAAATTAAGAGGCCCTAAAAAGTTGTAATTTGCAAACTAAGTGTTGCATGGGCTGGAGGTTAGGTTCTTCACATGAGGTTTCAAGTCTCTGTTCAGAGCTGAGGTTCAAAACAAAGGAGATAATTGGAGGTTCTCAAATTTGATTTGAGACAATGATCATGTTGGTTGGAACAACAAGTGTATCTATCTGAATAATATTGTTTAAAAGGAAGAAGTAAGAAATTTTGTGTTTGAGCGGTCGAATAGTATGGGTTCCTTCTTTTAAATCTTTGGTTCTTGATTTTATTGCCAGTTTGTGCTAATTATTTCATATTACCATAGTTCCTAGTTTTTCATCACCCCTTCATGCACGACATCCGCCTATCTAACATGTTGCTTGCGTAGATGTATAATCAAATAAAAGTCTTTAGTTTAGCTCTGGATGTCTAACCAGTGCCCTTTTTATTAGTTGACCATAGCTTGCTAAAAGGAGAAATTTTGTATCAGATTCTCTGGTACCTGTTGTTTGATCCACTGAACTTAATCTATTTCAAGCATGTGGCTGTATATTTTCTTTTTTTCTTTTTTCTATTCATTACCTTTGACGTTTTCCAAGGGTTCAAATAAACCCTTTCCTTACTGAGGGATACGTTACTAGTTACTATAACCCTTGTTGTTCGAATTGGATCAGAGCATTGAGTGTCTGGTTTAAGGTTGAACAGGATATCATGATTCTAACTGATGATGTTGGCACCAAAAAGAAAGAAAGAAAAAAGTCTGTTTGGAGTTTAATATTTAGTTTCTGTTGCTTGAATTGTCTTTGGGAATTAATTTAGTGACATGCCTTTGCACATCTTGTTAGCCACACTCCATTGAACATTGCTGAGGGATTTGATTGAACTGGTTGGGCATATACTCTTTGTTTATTCTGTGGTCCACTCGAGAATTCCTCTGTGGTGATGAATCAAACATCTATTCGATTTTCATGATCACAAATATGTTTCAGCTGTGATTTAAAAAGTTGTTTGTATTTTAGCTCATCTTCTTGATAGATTGCTCAACTATCCTCTTTGCCTTGTCACTGCATTTTTTGCAGGTTGTTGCGGAAAAATACTAGCTGTAGTGCAATTATCCACAGGCAATAGTTATGGCTGGGGCTTTGGTTCAGTCAGCTACTCTTCCTGCCGTGGTTAGTGGAAGCCGCAGCCAGATACGGGGTAGAACTAAAAGGGCTGGAAAAATTATGGGGAATGCACGTCCACATCCTCCTAGACTGCAAGGATTCACTGGCTTGAGAGGGTTAAATGCATTGGATTTTGCCTCTAAATCTGGACGTGATTTTCATTCTTCTGTAGTAGCTGCCATTTCTGCCCCAAAGGGCAAGGCTGTCAGAGGAGTTGCTGTGGCTATGTTTGAGCGTTTCACTGAGAAGGCCATTAAAGTTATCATGCTGGCACAGGAAGAAGCACGACGTCTAGGCCACAATTTTGTTGGAACAGAACAGATATTACTGGGTCTTATTGGTGAAGGGACTGGAATTGCTGCAAAAGTTTTAAAATCCATGGGCATTAATCTGAAAGATGCTCGTGTGGAGGTTGAAAAAATTATTGGAAGGGGCAGTGGATTCGTTGCCGTCGAGATACCATTCACACCACGTGCAAAGCGTGTGTTGGAGCTCTCACTGGAAGAAGCTCGGCAACTAGGTACCTTTCTTACTTTCCACCTTAAGAGCACCTGTGTAGCTTTACTATAAATAATTTGGTCTGAGTGTGTATGAGTTCTTTGAAAGCTTTGAGCACCATTTGTTTCCATTATAGGACTTGCTGAATTAGTGAATTTCCTTTCCACTTTGTTTTGTACATCTGTTTCTTCTGAAGTTTCCCTTGTTATTTTTACAAAATTTTGGGTTTTTGTTATATTAGACCCCCAAATCTTTGTCAATCCTATTTTAGACTCTCTAATCTTCATATTTCTAGATAAGACCCCCAAATAGTCATATTAGTTCAAAATGAGAGTCTTATTTAAAACGACAACAAAATAGTTTTGAGGGTCTTATTTAAAACAACTTAATGGGTTTGGGAGTCTAATTTAGAAATATAAGGATATGGGGGTCAAGTATGAAATTAACAAAGATATGGGGGTCTAATATGACAAAAAGCCTAAATTTTTATCACCAAAAGAAAACTTTTTCAGGTTTGGATGACCATTTCTTCTATTACTTTTTGTGTCACTTAATATGAGCTTCATTTGGATCAATATATATTAGTCATACATTTTGTGGGACAAAGATACTTATTGACTTTATTTTTTGGGTTTAAGGTTGCTTTCTAAAGAGTTCCTAAACACAAACCAGTTTAAAAAATGGCATGCATCCTGATTATTTTCTTGAGTTTGAACCTTATTATTATTATTATTATTATTATTGTAAATACTGAGTTTGGCTTAAGCTTTCTACTCTTCTGAGTGGGCTTGGGATTTGAGGAAACATGTCCTTATTGTCATTAGCAGCAAACAAGAAAACAAGATTGGCATGTAAAATCAGTACATGAGCAGTGAGTTCTTAAATGAAGTTTGGGCAATGTTCAGGTCATAACTACATAGGGTCTGAGCATTTGCTTCTTGGATTGCTTCGTGAGGGTGAAGGTGTAGCAGCTCGTGTGCTCGAGAGCCTTGGAGCCGATCCGAGCAATATCCGCACACAGGTAAGATTTTCCCCTCTCTCCTTCCAATAATAATAGTAGTTTTAATAGTAGTGGTGGTAATAGTTACTTATTCAGTGCATGTTTTCGGCTGTTATACATCAACCAACACTACAGTGAATTTTTATCATTAAGCTTCATTCAAACAGGTTATTCGAATGGTTGGTGAAAGCACAGAAGCAGTGGGTGCCGGGGTTGGAGGCGGCAGCAGTGGAAATAAGACGCCTACACTTGAGGAGTATGGAACTAATCTGACGAAGTTAGCGGAGGAGGTATGATTATTTTTATATTTCTACATCTCATAATGACAGTCAACTGGAATGAAGATAGAAATGTTAACAAAGCCACTCCTTTACAGGGTAAGCTGGATCCTGTAGTTGGCCGACAACAACAAATTGAGCGTGTTACTCAGATTTTGGGCAGACGGACAAAGAACAATCCCTGTCTAATTGGAGAGCCAGGCGTTGGGAAGACAGCCATAGCTGAAGGACTTGCACAGAGAATAGCAAATGGGGATGTCCCAGAAACCATCGAAGGAAAAAAGGTTGGTTAAGAGTCCTATGATTCCATATTTTCTTATACTCATGGCTAAAAGGATCTATAAGTTCTTTCATTTTAGAGTATGACTCACCATTTCTTGGTTAACGTATGGTCTAGGTTGTTACCCTTGATATGGGGCTTCTTGTTGCTGGAACAAAATATCGAGGGGAGTTCGAAGAACGATTGAAGAAACTTATGGAGGAAATTAAACAAAGTGATGACATAATCCTTTTCATTGATGAGGTGCATACGCTAATAGGAGCAGGTGCGGCTGAGGGGGCCATTGATGCTGCCAATATCTTAAAGCCATCTCTTGCAAGAGGTGAACTACAGGTATTTGAAACTTGTGCATGTTCTCTTGCAAGACTTTGTTTAATTTTATTGTATCCATACGCTTTATGTTCTGGAATAGTTTATGTTAAAATTCAATTATGAAAACTGAGTTTTCCAATACAAACAAACACGCAAATTTCTTTTAGCATATTTATACTGAAATATTGCCTTATTTTTGTTAGTGTATTGGAGCCACGACGTTGGATGAATACAGAAAGCACATTGAGAAAGACCCAGCATTAGAAAGACGATTCCAACCAGTGAAAGTGCCAGAACCCACAGTTGATGAAACTATACAAATTCTCAAGGGTCTCCGTGAACGATATGAAATTCACCACAAGCTCCGTTACACTGATGAAGCTTTAGTTGCTGCTGCACATTTATCGTATCAATATATCAGGTTTGAGATATGAAACAAAGATCAATTTTTTATACATTTCATGTGTAAAAAACAATCAACCACATTGATCACACGCATTCGATACCCGTTACATGCTATGTCATGCACGTTAATTTTCTATCCAATTAGTTTTATGATCCGGATTTCACAGTTAACAGGATTGGAATGATTGATTTGATTGTCCAATATTAATGCTTATAAATCCTTTTGTTCTTTCAGTGACCGTTTCCTCCCTGATAAAGCTATTGACTTAATTGATGAAGCTGGTTCTCGTGTTAGACTTCGTCATGCACAGGTAATATATTCATACCTTTATCTCACAGTGAGTTTGTTTTGAAGCTGCTGCTTTAAGCAGGTTGCCATTTTATTTGCAGCTTCCTGAGGAGGCTAAAGAACTTGATAAAGAACTCCGACAGATCACTAAGGAGAAAAATGAGGCAGTGCGTGGCCAGGATTTTGAGAAGGTATCTCTTTGTCTCTCTCACATAAATTTGTTCAGCAAGTGATAAACATAAAGGTATACCAGAAGAATAGTGTACAGCATTATTTGTAATTTAGTTATATGTAGAGTATTGGGTTATTGAATAGTGGTTTAAATGAGTGAATAATATAAACGTTAAAGGTACCAGAAGAATCGATTACAGAATTATTTGTAATTTAGTCTCATGTAGAGGAGCGGGTTACTGAGTAGTAGGGGTTTAGTTTCAAGGCCATTAGTTGTTTTTATTTTTCTGTTGAAATTATTATAAAAAAGTAAAAGTTCAGTGTAAAAAAATGCTCGCTTGGAATAACTGGGAGATATAAGTGGGAGATAGAGATATTGAGAATTATGAAGCCACCAGTTTTTGCAGTAACCAGTAAATATATTTGGATATATGCTTATAGCATTTGTTCAATACAGTGCTAGTAGTATTGTAAGATTTTTGATCCCCATGACTCGTTTTCTTCAGACAGCATTTGATTTTCCTCTGTCACTACTTTTATTCTCCATAAGTTCATATTCCTCTATTCTAGTATACATAACGAACTGTTTTATCAAATAAACAACCCCTATGATTCTGAATTTCGCTATTATTAGTTTTTCCAGTAACAGCAGCTTTCATGACAGGCTGGAGAGTTGCGAGACCGTGAGATGGAGCTAAAGGCACAGATCTCCGCTCTGATCGACAAAGGCAAAGAACAGAGTAAAGCCGAGGCAGAATCAGGTGACTCTGGCCCACTTGTCACAGAAGTCGACATCCAACACATTGTCTCCTCCTGGACCGGTATCCCCGTCGAGAAAGTCTCAAGCGACGAATCTGACCGCCTCCTCAAGATGGAGGAAACCTTACACAAGCGCATTGTTGGCCAGGACGAGGCCGTCAAGGCCATCAGCCGGGCCATCCGCCGCGCTCGTGTCGGGCTCAAAAACCCTAACCGCCCGATCGCTAGCTTCATCTTCTCCGGTCCCACCGGTGTCGGCAAATCTGAGCTTGCCAAGGCCCTTGCTGCCTACTACTTCGGGTCAGAGGACGCCATGATCAGGCTTGACATGAGCGAGTTCATGGAGCGTCACACCGTCTCTAAACTAATAGGTTCACCGCCCGGATACGTTGGATACACTGAAGGTGGACAGTTAACTGAGGCCGTCCGTCGTCGGCCGTACACCGTCGTCCTCTTCGACGAAATCGAGAAAGCCCACCCAGACGTTTTCAACATGATGCTTCAGATCCTCGAAGATGGAAGACTCACCGACAGCAAAGGTCGAACCGTCGACTTCAAGAACACGCTCCTAATCATGACCTCAAACGTCGGAAGCAGCGTGATCGAGAAAGGCGGGCGAAGAATTGGTTTCGATCTCGACTACGATGAGAAGGACGGAAGCTACAACCGTATAAAGAGCTTAGTAACAGAGGAACTAAAACAATATTTCCGGCCAGAGTTCTTGAATCGGTTAGACGAGATGATTGTCTTCCGGCAGCTGACGAAGCTCGAGGTGAAGGAGATCGCTGACATAATGTTAAAGGAGGTGTTTGATCGGTTGAAGGCGAAGGAGATCGATCTTCAAGTAACGGAAAGGTTTAGGGATAGGGTTGTGGACGAGGGGTATAGTCCGAGTTATGGAGCAAGGCCATTGAGGAGGGCAATAATGAGGCTGTTGGAGGATAGTTTGGCGGAGAAAATGCTCGCCGGAGAGATCAAAGAAGGGGATTCGGCGATTGTCGATGTTGATTCTGAAGGGAATGTCACGGTTCTGAACAGTGGGAGTAGGGTGTCGGATTCTTTGCCTCCGGCTGTTGCTGTTTGAGTTTGTATATATTGGCTTAGAGAGGTCTTCTCAAGCGAAGGTTGTGCTAGTTTTAGCTATCGCTTTAGGTGTTCTGCGCGTGCTGAATATTTCCGTTAATGTTGCAGTATAAACAGACTCCCACTGGAAAACAATGATAATGAATAGTAAATGGTAGAGAAAAGATGCATAATATAATATGTCAGATGTTGATATTGGAAAAGGATACAAATTAGTGTATAATGCCTTCTCTTCAATGGGAACTGAATTCGTATGGGTTTTTGTTTATGTATTGCACTGTCAAAAGGTCTCTTTCACAGCTCAAAATGACTTGGGTGTCAAAGAGTCATGAGTTTAAACTCTTACATGCTTCCAGATTGATTGCTTTTTATGGGTCGAAATCTTGACTGCTTCTCGTTATAATTTTATACTCTTCCATGCTTTCAGATTGATCGCTCTTTATGGGTCAAAACCTAGACTCACGCGATCACGTTTTCTTTTTAAATCCAGTCTTTCTTCATGGATAATGTCTATTTTGTTAGGTGATCTTCGTCTAATCAAAGAGAAACGGAGACAGCGATGCCATTCTTTTCTTTGCTGGGGCACATCATTGCAGGCCAAAATTTCAATCATTATTTTTAAAGCACAAGCCAAAATTTCAATCGGTATTTCCGAAGCACGATCATATCGACCCTGAAACATGAGGAATTAGCTAGCCACGTGCCTTGTTATTTGGATTGATTATCTATTTTGCCCCTGTTTGAGCAAGTGGTGGTGGTTGCAATGTCTCATCCTAATCCCCATAGCCTAAACTTTACATGATTCCGTCACATGATCAACATTATTAGAAGGCCCATCTCAGCCAAAAGTTTCCTCCATTCTTCATCGAACGGTAAAAAAAAAAAATTTAATAACAGAGTCAATGTTAAAACATCAATCACTCTCAGGTTCAAGAATGAGCTACATGTGGAATTAAAAAAAAAAAAAGCCTACATAAACATGGAATATACAACTCCACATGACCTGTTTGTTCCTCTTTCATTTCATTTCGCTTTTCTCTCTTCACTCTCCTCCTTCAAAATTCTTTACTTTACTTTTGAACCAAGAAGAACAAGGAATAAGTGCCCTACTTGTCTCTTTAAATGAAAGTATCCTTAAATAACTAGAAATAATAAAACCAAAGGCACAAGTTCTTGACAATTCTGTTCTATTTTTCAAGCCAGCCTGTAAAACCAAATTTTTTGGTCACCGTCATAAAAATACCTTTATTTTTTCCTGAAAGATAAAAGGAGGATACCTTTTCCCATGCTTTTATTTTTTCCCCCCTGCCTTTTTACATGAAATTTCTTCTGACTAAAGAAAAGGTTACCATGATTGGTTTAAGAGCATCCTAACCACTGAAAATACCAGTTTCTCAAACCTTCTCATATGTGCTTTCCAATATGTCCATATACCGAAGAGTAAGCCAATTTAGAAGTTGGTATCTTTAGAATTCTCTACATTGTAGATAGACAGTAGAAGGACCATTCTTCAAGGATTAATTACATTCAGGTACCCCGGGTATGCTGTATTAAATGGGTGACCCTAGAGTCTGCATGCATTACCCTGACTCCCTGAGATTACTGATTATAATTACAAGAGCGACTATGAATTATGTTTATTTTTTCCTTCTCCGCGTTATCCACGCAGATACACTAAATCACGCTTACCCGTGCAGATACAATCGGTAATTTCAGTCTGAACCGTGTAGATACGCAAACTTCAGGTCACCCATGTAATTATACAATACACGAGGATACCTAAATGTAACTAATCCCTTCTCCAATTATGATCATTTATTAGGGAATCAAGTAGCCCCACAAAGTGAGGGATAAAAGAGCACACAGTGACTTTAAATAAATACATTATATCGCCCCACTTGTAAAGTAACAGGAAAGGAATCTGGGTGGATGGATTTAAAGGGAAGGAAGGGTAGAGAGATGAATCAAACTTTAGTTAAACATTTCTTTGCTAAATTTTGAGAGTCTAATAATACAACCATGAAGTTCTTGTTCCAGTGCCCGTGCTGCTCCTGTTTCTGCTTCATGAAGACCAAGCGGAGCAAACCAAAGCAGAAGGAAGCCAAAGGGGATTGAAAGGAATCTATGGCTCACTGCAAATTTCTTACTTTGAATAGTTAGTAGAAACAAAAGCCATCTTTGCCTATCTCATGATCTGTAGCCCTCTCATCTAAGTAAAATAATGGCATGACATGTTTCTTCCTTCTTTAGTTATCCTTGTCTTTGTCGGTAGATGAATTGTTTTGTGATATGCCCATCTCCTCCATTTGTTGTTCTACTGATACGAAGCCAGTTTGCTCGAGAAACCTGCCACCAAGAAAAAACAGGGATGAGTTCGCAAGTAAAGCATCTTTGAACCTGAAAGTTTTGATCACTGCATCACAGTTTGTGGGTTATAGAGATCATCTGAATGGTTTTTTTTCTTCTTCTTTTCTTTTAAGTAGTGAATTTCGATCACGTAGCTGATTGGCTGGTTGAGACAATTGCAGTAACACTACATCAGAATACCGACGAAAGAAAATGATCGCAAGTGAAATCTTGCGGGAATTCCTTTCAGAAATAAAAAACCAGTGTATAGAAAGTCATAGCTAAACTGAGATGAAGTTATAATACTTCTCGCAGCTCCAAATCAAATTATCCGAGTATGTGTATAAACCATGTTCAAGGAAAAAAGGCAATATATGCTAGACCAAAATAATGAAACGTTGGCGAGTTTAGACTCCGGGTGTAACCGTAGACATCGCTTTCTAAAGGTTCCAGTGCAACCAATTCATATTTAGACAAGTCTGTGTTAGCAATGCATATTCATGAAGGATAACTCCGCATTCACCTCGGAACAGGAATTATAATGATGATTATCAAAGGAAACACTATTTGCCGTGGAAGGCAAAATATAGGGAAGAACTTAGCCGCAAGGGACAGAGATATAAATGTGTATGTGCTCCCAATTTTCAGTTTATAAAGGGCAAACAACTTCTCCTGACAAATGCACTTGTCAACATGCATAAGGCAAAGCCCCAGAAATAACAATAACTATTACAAAATTGTTAATGAAGAGTGTATAACCTTTGAGTTGCTCCAGCTTATCCACATTAGAGGGTAACTTCCTATTTTTTGGATGTGAAATCTACACATATTATAAACAAGTCAGTATTGGGCCTTTGGCAGATAGCAACCTGCGTTGTTCATTATTGCATGTAAAACAACTCTTGTTGCTCTCAGGGCCCTTTGCAGGTCCTATCAGGTTTTCGCAAAGGTCATATATTTATGAGCTAGGCCAAGAACTTTCGAGATCCAATCCCTTTCGATCTGATCAGATCATATTGATATATTATGCGTTGCTGGCTCATAATGACCATATCCGAGTTGGGATCTTTACCCTGACCGTATCGGAGTTGGTATCTGGTGGGTTCAATAAGGTCTAACAACTGAGTTACATTCCTGCCTCACATATAAACAAAGGCAATGAACTTCGTACTTTCAAAATCCCCGAAACATCAGTTTCAGACTTAGTGGTCAGGGACATCTTCCATATTTGCAAACAAGGTCCAGTTATCGGGTCGCAAATGCCAAATAGATTATCATCTCGTCAACTGACTAAGAACAAACAGATAACTTATCCCCCAACCTTATATCCATTTGTTCATATGGAAAGCTAATGAACACAACAGAAAGGTTATTAAGTAATGTGGAAAATATAGCATGAGTATGAAATGAGAATTAAAATGAAGATGTAAAAAGCATGTGAAAAGTAAAATCACATAAGAAATGGAAGCTGCATCTTGAAAAAAAGGATGAACTTTAGGGTTATCATAATCAAGGGATATCTAATAGAGAGCAAGTTAAATCATCAGTAGATAAAATGGTTCAAGAACAAGATGCGTGGATGACAGGATCAACGGAGAAATAACTTACAAATACTTCATATCATTCTTTTATTGGGGTTTCTCTGGTTTCCTGTATTTAAATTAGATTGCTGACTATGCCTTGGCAAATATCGCAAAGACCAAAATAAACTCCGTGGATTGTAGGTAAAGAGGTTCAGAGCTCGAAAAACTGTATAACTGGAAAAACAATCCTCGATATACTAAAAATAAGCCAGGTCCTCGTAGTTAAGATCTATGGTCAGAATTTAAGCTTCTCCATATGCAACATGATGAACTATTATGTGTTAAATACTGACAAAAGATGATAGCACCATTTTTTTTTTCAAAAGAAAGAAAGAAAGAAAGAAAGAAAGAAATTGCATCTTATACTTCCTAATTAGCAGGAAGACATAATAGTGGTTCTAGCTATCACATTCACAAATGCCTAAACCTAAACTCGGTACAAAAAATAGGCTTTTCGAGCTTGTCCAGATAGTAAAAAGTAAGAAGGAAAAATAATTACCCATTAAGAAGTATAAAAAGAACTGCACTTATAACTACAAGCAAAAGAACGTTGCCAACAATAACAAAGTCACTGGATATGAATGCTAGAGAAAGCATGGCGATAAGGCAGACACCAAGCATCAAGAAAGTAATCTTGAGCACAGACCATGTTGCACCCTGTAAAACAAGGTAATGCCAATAAGATTACTTTGCAGCAATAAATGACTTGATAAAATCTGAAAGGAGAAGACATCCAAATGATATAAGAAAGAAAAACTGAAAAAGTACATTGGAGCATTCAATATGAATTTGAAATCAATACGTACGTTTACACCAGAAGCTAAAGCTCCTAACAACACAGCTTCTGCAGACGATATTTCCTTCGAAGTAGATTTGTCCATTTTTTTTCTGATGTGCAATAGAATATTCAACCATAAGATGCAACAGAAGAAGAAAAAATTCAAAGTGCTAGTAGATAAAACCAAACGTGCCAAGCACGTGTTGTTCAAAAGAAGGGGAAAAACTGGTAATCAGCTACAGTAAAATATAAAATCCAGCAATATTAGTAAGAAAACAGGGAGAGAAATGCTCTCATTATTTTTAGAGCAGGGAAAGAGAGGACCTTGATGGGAATGTTTCCATTCTTCTGATGCCACAACACTTCTTTCTGTTATTTCCCTCCTGTCACCTTCTTCTCTAATTATTCCAGAGTAATCGGGATGCTAAAACTCTATGCTGAACCATATTGATCCAGATCATAGCATAAGAATCAATTATTTGTAACTTTCAAAATTCAAATTAATTAAGTTCCTTGCTAAACCAGAAATGTTTTTGTTTCTAAATTATTTTTCAAATGAAGAAACGAGAACAGAAGTGTGAAATAATGTGATGAACCAATCTTCTCTTTCCTTCCCATGGGATAAGAGTAACTGAACTAAATTTTACTAATTTGTACTTTCCATGATTATATTCAAATTCAAAGCCTCTCTCTCGGATAGCCTCAATTACCCATCTTTTTCTTTCCCACTTTTCACCCAAATTTCCAGAACACAAGGATGGAGTATTACAAGAGCTAAAACAAATGTCAGAGGGTTTCAGGGTTAGCTCCATACAACATCAGATATTGTGCAAGAAATCCTTCAGGCATTTCCCCCGATTTTAAGCATTTCGAACTCCCCCAAGTCGTGGAAACATACTAGAGGAGGGGGGAAATGCAGGATTTGCTGTGGGAAATCCCATTAATCTCCGGAGATTGAGATATACAAGCTGAATAGAACTGTATTCCAAATTTAATTATCCTATTCTGTGACCACCAATCATTTGAAGAGGAACCAGTGGTAAACACTAACTTAACATGAGGCAGGGAAGAGCACTGAGCCATGACTTCAAGGAAACTGTTGTAGTATGCTGTGCACGAGTGAAAACAAGGTTTTCTCCGAAGGATTTGTAATGTCCTTATTTCCTTCTATTTAGGAAAAGAATGTAACGAGTGAAATGTCAAAAGATAGTCCTCTCAAGCAATGACGCACGCCGGGGGTACGATATGATAATGTGGTAAGATGTTGGGTTTCTAATGAGCAAGAAGCCATATTTCCACTAAATTGGCGCTTGAAATCATTTCGAGGGTGGAGAACCTTTCTAAATTTATCGACTAATGACTATAAATGCTTTAATCCTACCATGAATTGCTACAAGGGCAATGCAATTGAACTCATAAATTATAAGTTAACATTACTTGTTTTTCCTTTTTTTTTTCTTTTTTTGCCTTTATTTTCGCTTCCCTTCCCTTGAGGCATTTATTATCTAAGTTTCTCTTCTTATCCTTCCCATCCCTTTCTCCAATTGGCACCTCTAACTACACGCAATTTCACATTTGGATAAAATAATTCACCTTCCAACTTAAAAACTTTGCCAGATTTATCAACACCGACTTTCTAATGTACTGCATATGGATGCAATCAGCTTGATAACAACACCAAGCAGTTTTTTTTAAATTATATTTTTGCACCCATTAATTCCATAGACAACCCCAGTTTCGGGGGGGGGGGGGGGGGGGGGGGGGAAAA
>JBAKGM010000002.1:4552183-4571223 GCA_037177215.1 Asparagus racemosus
ATATATAGATTCCCAAAAGGTAGTTTTTATGTGGCCTCCCCACAGTTCTGCCAAATTCTCAGTATTTTATCCTTAATATCTTTAAATTACCGTCTCTAGGAACTGCATACAATTTCTATTCAGAGTTGAAGCTATGATTAGGGCGTTCCATTACGGGTATCTAGCATGATAATTTGCATATTAATTATAACTATCCTCTTCCATGCTAAGGCTGTTCAAGTTCCCCCTTTGTAAAAGAATCTTATAAATGTCACAGTAGCAGTCATTATTAGCTCAATCCGCTAGATCGCTTGGCATGATAGTTCACTTATTAGTCATAAGCTATGTTACGTGGGTACTTCTATTAGGAAGCCATACGTATACCCGACAGGCACACGTACTCGTACCCGTCCTCGTACCCAAACTACTTGGGACACTTCTTGAATATATGCATACATTTGTTCAAGCGTATACTCAATTATATACTACATGTTTTAATTTAAAACACTTCTCGTACACTTCTTGGATGTATATTCTACACCTCACATCTATTTCTAATATATTGATCTTATGTAAATTAAAAAACAAGATTGATATCATGTAAATTATTAACTTTAATACATATAAATGTAGATAACATACATATTCATAGCCGTGTCCTCTACCTGTACTCGTATCCATGCAACTTAGGTCATAAGTCATAACTACACCTTCTATGCTTAGGATGTATCAGGTTCCCTTTTCAGATAGATAATTAAAAATATCACACACGTCTTACCATTCATCAGATTCCTGAACAAAAGTTGTAAAGGCCTTGTACTTCAGAAATAATTTTAGGAGAACTGAAATCATACCAGACAATGTAAATTGTAATCAGTGTTAACAAAATGGTGTCATGCAATCAGATGGACAAGCATAAAAATTAGATATAATCATTATACCAATGAAGGATGAAACCGCTCATGAAAAAAAATTGGTGCTCTTTCATTTGGTTGAAAGGGATTAAATGATATATTTTTCCTCCAGCTCTATGTCTACATACTTTTGTGCCACTATTTACTATTTTTGGAATTGAAGTAGTTAATTTTCTCGATGTTATTTTAGGACTGGTTGACCAGTTTCACGTTCTTTTTAGTGCTACGCTGTTAATCAGCATTATTTAGTAAATTGTACATATCACCTAACTGGCTAACTCTGAATTCTCTAAATACACATTTTCCTAATAGTTTTATCTTCTAATAAACAGAAATTAAACAGTGAAGTACTCCGGCTGATGATAATTAATGCCTACAGTATAAACTCATGCTTGTGTCATGGACTAATACCTGTTAAAAATCTATAATTAATAAATATCTATTTTCCTCGTATCAAGTACTTTCACTCTTGCTCCTCTAGCAAACCCTCTGATAAGTTAAAACCCCAGAAAACGCGATCTTTTTTATGCCATGCATTGTGAGTGCAAAACATTCAGGGCGTCCCATTTTCTCAGACCGATTGCAAACACCATGAGAATTTATGTTTGTTCAGAAAAAAATATTTACACCCTACTCTCTGAAGATGAAAGTGGGGAGGGGGGGACTGTTACGATCAGTTGCTAGCTGACAGTTACGACTGGTAAAATTTTAAAGCAAATATAAAAGCAAAAAAAGAATGCATTAAATAATTTGAATTATAAAGGCTCTTCTAAAAAATGTGATGTAACTGTATTAGCCAATGGTTACATGTTACAGTCATGCAGCAGCCAGGTGGATGTTCACTTCCACACTTATTTGTTACCCAAAATATTTCAAATGATAACTAGTGGCTTAATTTAAAACCTTCACTAAATATTTAACTTGAATTGGATTACAATATCCATCTACTTGCTTTTGACAAAATCCTAGAAACACAATTACAGTCAGGACAAACGAACACCCATATTTTAAAGTTAAACTGCAAAAGAGTAGGGCATAAAATAGAAATACCAGAAATAATCAAAGAAAGTAACTAGCAAACAAAAGGAACACAGAATTTATTACCTCCATTGAGTTTCTGGATAAGGAGACGTCTTGACCTTGGTCATTTGCTCCGTAATCAAAACTCAATTCCCCGTCATCATTGCCATCATAATCATAGCTATTGTCATTGTCATCCTCTGTGCAATCATCTTCAAGTCCACTGAACTGATAATCAATATGTCGTTGTGCAGCAACCCCTTTGACGTGCGGCTCAACCAACTCAAGTGACTTGACTCCTTTCCGAAAGAAATTTAACTGGTCCCACACAGGGAAAAAGTGAAATATTACATTAATTCCTGCTTTGATCAGATAAAGAGATATGCTTGGAAACTATTAGTTAAGAACCCACCTGTGCAGCGTGATGCCGAGCAGCCTGTGTCAAAAGACTGTGAGATTGCCCTTGCTTTAACGATTTTAAGCGAAAGACAAACAAATTTGCCTCCTCCTCATAATCTTCTTTAGCTTCTTGCAATTGCTGTAACGAAAAGCTTTCGCCTTTGGAACTTCTTGACTTTCCCTTTGCATTCTGTGCCTCCAATATGAAATTATACACATTTCTGATACAAAAGACTAAAATGAGAAGAGGGGACTTCTATGGCGGGAAAAATATGAACAATCATCCTAATATCTTACCGTTTATAATCACATTGACGTTTCATCTCCTGCATTGGGGGAAAATTCATATTAAAATTTTAAAAGAACACCATTTTCTTCTGCTTTTTCTTTAACAGAATGGTTTATTATCTCTAGAAAGAATAACAAAGAAAAATTTCCCTGTACATTTATTTAGAAACCAGAAAAGAAATATCTAAGAAAAATCTTAGAATTGATTCCATTATGATGTCAGCAATTAGCAAAAAGATATGAACAAAACTTCCATCGGTCAGAACATAATGCAGTAAACCCAAAAGTTCTACGAATTTTATCGACATTCCAGACTTTTTTATTTATCTTAGAACTGGAGGCTGGAGTCAAAAAGAAGCTTGCCAGGACAAGGTTGCCAATATAAGTGAAAGGAAATTCAAATTCAAACCAGAAGTATGATAAATAAAAAAAATTTGAAGGTATTGATGGAAATCAGACTTCAAGTAGGAAAAATTCTAGCCTAGTTAACCTAATTGTATCACTTGTTAGGGTCTGAAAAAAGTAGGATGGTAGGCCCATGGGTTGGGCCCGAAAGTGGACAGTATACACAGTTGCACAGATCATGGAGTTGGATCCAGATCACAGATATGAAATCCAGATCACAGATATGAAATACAAAAAAACATTAGACTCCCTCCCCCCCCCCCCAACCTTACACATCTACGAAGTGCGAATCTTCAAGCAGCTACCTGGCATAAATTTTCGTCTTAAACTGTTTAATCACTTTCAGACAGTTGTAAGTTGAAACATCTAAAATATTTTTATTAGTACGTGAAAAGTCCGATAACTACTCTAAAATACTTGCAATATCGAGATTGTAGTGGATACTAGATAGTGAAGAAAAATAATTAATAGCCTGGAATATTCCAGCCGAAGAGTTCACAAGTTCTCAAGAAACGGCTTCTCAGTAACGTGACAGAAAATTGTGGAAAGATAAAGACATATCCTCAGTAAGTAACAACTATGAGCTCAAGTCATGACTTCTTCAACATGCTTATATTAGAAGACAGCACTAGATCCCTGATAAGTTTCGTATTAGATTAAAAATACGGTACAGGCCTACAAATATTTCCACAACAATGAGCATAATTTAGGCTGACCATGGCAACCAACATAATCATATAAAAACGCGTAGCATATTCAATTGGTATGCAGCAAGTCACACATGCAATAACAATGTTTCTCTAATGCTAAGCAGAAATTTCTAAATTCATTTCAAAAAGTCACAAAAAAAATAGTTATGTGTGAGTTCCCACAGAAAAAGATCAAATCACGAACAAACCTCCACAGTTTGGAGCTCCTTTAGAAGCGACTCTGATGGAGTTGTAATAGTTTGGATGATATGCACCCTCTGAGAAATGGAAAAGATTGAAATTATTGCACCGCTGATATTTCATAACTCTTTGAAGATCAAAATGACAAGCGTACAAGGTATGATATGTCTAGAACTAGAGATGGAACTCACATAACTATCAACAAGTTTCTGAAGTTCAAACTGCACTTTCCCCATCATCAACAAAACCCTACCTGCATGCTCAATGAAACTTAATGATTAAGGGCATTTCACAATCAACATAAGATACATATAGGTGAAACAAGTACTTAATCGATAGTTGAAAAGGCACTTCCAACATTTTTCAATATTGATTTTCTTAAGAGAAAATGTGCATCTTTGTCATTGAGAAGGCTCCTAGGGATATTCTGGTGAAAATATGCTAGCAAACCAAAGAAGAAATCGCAAGTGCTAATATAAATTCAACTAAAATTAAATTGACAAAATATTTGCAGATAGATCCTTGGAACAGTACTGTAACTATCAGTATTGCATCAACTTATAGCAACATAGTCTTTTTTTTCTTTTCTTTTTTTCAATTTTCTCCTTCTTTGACTTAGAATTCATGTATGACAAGAAAATACTGCACAGACACACTCACCACTTTCCTCATCATCATTTAGTGCAGTTTTCTCTAGTAGACAAGTACCCATTTCCCGAAGGGCTTCTGAGAACTCTGCAAGAACATACGGGTCTGAGAGGATAACACAAGGAAAAGCATAATGAAACACTTGCCACATTACTTCACATGATAATGAAAAGGAAGGAACTCAGTACCCCATTTAATACCAAATCAAAACGTAATATACAAAATACTGGTTTGACTGTTACGGAAAGCTGATGACTGACGGACGGCCATAAAGAGTTCTAATTTATGTGTTTGTGTGTGAGAAAGAAGGATCTGTTCATGATAAAAGAATCCCTGTTTTTCAAACTCTGCCATCAGATCAACATAATCTCTGATAGATGAACAGTCATTTCGCTTAGTATAGCGACCCTCTAAAAACGGACCAAATTTATCGAGAATAATACATTCCTATAAAAATAGACCAAATTTATCAAGACTAATACATTCCTACAAAATTTAGCAGATATTGGATTGTGAATGCCAAAATAAGCAGTAGCATTGAATAGAAATGACTATGTAAATGCCAAAAGCAGTAGTACTGAATAAAAATGACTATCATTGATTCATTGGACATGGTCAATTGTATGAAGCCTAAGCGATCATAAACCGCAAGATATTCATTTGAGCAAGGAAATATATACTCTATTGTTGAAAACCAAAAGTTAACCAATGTTTGAAAAGCTTTTTCGTAACTTGCATTGGAATTTTTTGAAGGGTAAACGCTTTGAATCTCAAGAGAGAAGCTATTTATCCCTTGAAGCTTACACCTCATCACTTAACATAACTGAAGTGTGTGCTTCGCGCTTCATAAGATGCTTCTCTTTTGAAGGGCATGCTTCAAACAAGATAGGAGGTATAAAAGAATTTTTTTTATTAGCATTAAAATGCTACTATGTATCTTCAATATGACCATGTGGGTGTAAATAAGATATATATGTTATGCAGATAGCTTAGTTTATTATGGCCTATGTTACCCGGGTACTTCTATCATGAAGCCGTACCCATACCCGACACGTACCAGACACTTCCCAGTACCCAAACTTCATGGACACTCCTTGGATGCATGCATACATTTACCCAGATATGTACTCAATTATACGATATATGTTTTAATTTAAAACACTTGGCATACACTTCTTGGACGTATATCCTACTCTTCATGCCCATTTTTTGAAACTCATTAGAGAAGGGTCTGGTTGTTTCAGCCTATATTCAAGTTAAAACAATGATTTAAAAGAGTGGTTTGAGTGTCAAGTTAAAAAACCAACAATTTCCAATTTATAGCAATCAACATAATAAAAGAAACTTAACAATATAATAGGAAATTAAGTTCAAGCAGCACATGAACTAAATAATAATAACAATGATCTCATGTACATTATTAATTTCGATATACACATGTAGCCATATCCCTGTACCCTACATTTCACAAATTTGACTCCCGTACCCGTATCCACACCTGTACCAGTAACTGTACCCATTTTTATACAACTTAGGTTATGACTTACACCTATACTTCACATATTCTTACGCATATACTTCACATATTTAATTATTATTTAATAATCAGGACATGAATGTATCATTTGTAAACTATTATATCACTATATATTATATGTTCATTCTTTTTACAGACTTTAGAAAATACTTAACTCATGAGCCTTACGCCCCACGCTTTGAAGCTTATGCTTCGCTTAATTAAAGGGTTTAACGTTTCCCCTTGCGCTTCCGCTTTTTTAAACATTGATGTTAACTTTTATACAACTTATGGAAAATTGCGTCAAGCCCCCTATGCTAGAAACAAGGTTATCCCCCCACCCAACGCCCCCCTCCCCCCAAATACACAGCACACACAAAACTTAGCTTCCACCCGACCCCATGGTGAATTCCCCTCCAGGCCTCCACCAATTTTTTAAAATATCACTAAAGTACCCCTAGCCACGTCATTACCCTCAATTCTCAAACAACCCTCTCATCCTCTTCTCCTCCTTGCTTAATCACTACATCTCCCACTTAGCCTCCAACATCTCATCCGCCTCCCTAGGGGCCTTGCCTCCGCCACACTCAGGCGGTGATGAACTATCTCCAAGGAAAAAGAAATCCTGCAAGGACTTCCCTGAAATGCTTTCATTGACATTTATTGATGATGATATGATGCCAAGACTAGCATCCTTGCATTGATTTGTGATTTGATAATGATGCTGGGACTGACACTCAAGAATCCCCACAAAATTTGTCTTCTTTTAAATCTACATTTGTATCTCGTTCACTAGGATGGAACTTGTTACCCTTGAGACTCTGAATTTTTCAATTGCCTTATGCCTTAAGGAAATCCCATACACAACAAACATTTAGAAAGATGACAAAAGTAGATTTATCGTTTGATTGTACCATTCTGAACTGGAAAATATATTTTAGTGAAAGTTTCACATGGATTTGATTGGTATGCATATATGGAGCATATTAAAATTGTATAAAATTGACACAAAAGAAACTAACAGATATCTTTTAGGAAAATTCATCATCTAAGGCTCCTCCCATCAAAATGAGGTTGTTTGTGCATCTCAAAACCATACAAGGCTACTTTTAGGTAAAAATTTAAAGCAAATTGTGAGTACTCAAATGAAAAATGCTAGGCAGGTCATAGAAAGTTACAAGACCACAGGTTATTGACATAGTATACTCAAAATGAAATTAGAAAACCTCAAGCAAGAAAAAATCATGGCGTTAAAATTCGTACCATCTGCTACTTAATGAATAATTTATTTCGGAACAATTCTTATGCAATCTTTTAACATCCCCTTGAGATTTATCAGTTTACAGAGAATCAATCCCTGAAAGCATTCAAATTCAAAAGTATGAAATACCATATGCACTATTTGCAGTGGCTGCTGCTGCAGAAAGCAGGTTGTCATAGCAATGCTTCATGTTTGACATGTCCTGCAAAAACAGTAAATGCAAATTTCAAACTGGGCATCATTCAGAAAAGTTAAAAGTCATAAGCATTTTATTTAAGTTTGTCTTCTTAGTTACCCAAGTATGTTTATACATGATTTCTTTTTTCAGTTAGTCCCATTACTAAAACTTTATTGTTAATAACTTGACTCAGACCATTCTACGACACGCGCAACATGATTTGGACATCTATAACAAAGTAAATTTTCTATTATGGTAATATACAGATATCAAAAAACATTTCAGGAACTTCTACATCTGTAATAAAATCATTTGCCCACTTATCCACTTTAAGTTCAAATACAACCATCAAAGGAAGAATATGAAAAAACAGCCTTTTTTTAGAAGTGGGTTTTGAACTCTCGGTCAAAATATACAGAATAAACAAAATAATCAAAGCTTGAGAAACTATAACGTGAGTAATGATAAATAAAGACATGATGAATAACCTATATTCCATTAGGTCCAATGCCCAACGGCTATTTGAAAAGTTTGCACTGAAAATCGAGAACAAACTTTAGAAGATATTTGCATATCAGATGAGGCTTACATGTATCAACAACCAAGTTCATAGTTTTCCATACCAAGTTTGAAGATTCAGCATTGAATTTTTATCAGCCAAAACTGTAAATTCTTCTTGACCAATCATCCAAAATTACCAGGGGATTGATGTATCTGTGCTAAGACTCGTGTTTTAACCTTTGAAACAGTGTATGATATAATGAATATCACATCATACATTAATAAAGTGTAGTTCGACCAGCATCAAATCTTTTACTGCATTTGACTCCTTATTTTCTGCATTTATATATAATTATCAAAGCCCATCTCGTTTAAACGAGGTCATCTATGCAACATTTCACATCTTGATCAAGCTCTATGGAAGAATTTGGTTCACCAAGGCAACATGGTATCAAACATTTTGAGATGGCCCAAATTCCTACCCGAGGAAATATAACGTAAAGTGCGGACAAACGTAGAACCTAGCAGGGCAACTGGCAAGCAGGAAACTTTATGCTCATGGGAATGAGAACCCAAATCCCTAAAAACTAGTTGTTATAGGGAGAGAACCCAAATCCCTTGTAACCCAATCTACAACTGGCTCTCCATTTGGTCAATGTAGGACTAAATGGTCTCTAACAAAGTTCTTCACAATGACACCAAAGTTAGTTGGAAAAAACAAAGAAAGCATAGAAATATTTTAGGCCAGTATTCAGCAGAATTAACTACTGAAAGGGGAAAAAACCTGAATTTTGACTAAAATCAAATAATTATAATTCATAATTGATTCGTTATTCACACGTCAATTGCCCTAATTTTGAGAAATTTTGAAAAAAAAATTCAGATTCAAAACAATCGATTCTTTCTCTCTCACGCCCTAAAACGAACAACTACTGGATCCTCGAAATTCGAATCGAAGAGAGTACCTCTGATGCTTGGATGAGCTCGTCGATGTGAGCTGGGCCTCGATTCTCTCTCCTCTCTCTGGGATCGTTCTTGTTGAGAGCGAATCCCCTCAGCTTCTTCAGAGAAGACTTCATCTTTCTCTCTCCTCTCTCGCTCTTGATCGTGTGAAACCCTAGAATTGCATCAGGACTGAGCTCGAGCTCTTTCTCTCTCTAGTTTTTTTTTTCCCTTTTCTTTTCTGTTCCTTTTACAGTACTCTTTTATCTCTCTCTTCCCGGTCAAAGCACCAGACTTAAAATAGCAAACCAACAAGGGGGGAAAAGGGGATACGAGGAGAATAGGGGTTAAAATGACAAAATATAAATCTTCGGGGTGCTTTTTGACAATTGATAGAATCAACGCAAATTTTGACAAAACCCTCCGTATGTTTTTGGGGAATTTCACGTGTTTGGCGTGGTCAAAGTGACTTACTATAATTAATAACCCACAAATGTGGATTATTATAAGCTATTTTCAGATATTTGATAAATAGTTTATTTTAACTTATAATTTCCAAAACCAAAAAAAAGGGTGTCATAGCTCCTTTTTCGGTGGATTATAAGCCATGAAAATTAACTGTGTAAAGTTATATATGCCCCTCATTTTTCACAAAGTTCCAAGCCTCGTTTATCTCTCTTCAATGTTTATATTTAAATTCATGTTTATTTTAATTGTCTTGATGATAATGATGAATTAAAAATCATTTTTTTTGTTAAACACTCTACTATTAAAAAAGATTATTATCCACAAAATGTGCAAATATTATGGATTATACTCCACATAGATTACAAGTTTCCAAATATGCTTTTTGTCTTTCCCACTAAATACCGAAAATTTTTCACATATAACCCCAAAAGTGACTAAAAGGCCCATTGGGCAAAAGAAAGATCTTTTTTCATGCTTTTTAATTGATTTTATTTATTTATTTATTTATTTATGTATAATAATAATGTTATTATTTGCAACACAAACCCTCAGGTTAGGTTATTTGCAAATAACACCCTCCTTTCTCTCCACCCTCCCCTAAGTCTAACCGTAGATTGTATAAAAAATTTATTATGAAGAATGAAAATAGGATTTATTTTCCCCTATTGAGGGTCATTTTTTTCACTTTACGGGTTATGTGGGAAAAATATTTGGTGTTTATTAATTAGTATGAAAAATAAAGTTTTCGGGGTTTTTTGAATTTACTGGAAAAGAGGACAGGATCACACTTGCATATCAATGCAGTTACTGTCAACAAATTCATTTATTAATTAGCACAGTTATAACATCAGTAGTATACAATAGTAAATATATTGATAGACACTAGTGGCATATATATCAAAATTCCCAATATGCTATGTATTATAAGTATCTGAAAAATCATCTTTCAGTATCTATACATTCTATTACATAATCATATAAAAAGCTTGGAAATAATCTTAATAAAAACTATATCCATATCTGGAGAACATTTTCTCTTCTTTTTCTTCTTCTTTCTTTTTCTTTTTAATTTGAATAATTGATTGTCATTTCTTAAAGAAACTGAAAAATGATGAAACACTTCCACTGCATTTCTTCTCATCCTCTGACCATAGTAAGTGGAGCTCATAGACTACTGGTCAAGGTCCACAAAGGCTACAATTTCATAATAAACACAAGTGATTGTCATCACATCAGTTGTATTTTCTCAAAATTCAGCTTCACAGGCTACCAAAGTGCAGCGCTCTCCAGCATTATGTGCTAATTTTGCGCAACTATTTTAATTTCCTCTGCATTCTTTTAATAAGAACCACGTAGGCAAAGTTTATACACAGTATCTCGTTTCGTATGTCAACCCTTTTGCTCAAGACAATTATGTGCTAATTCAGCAATTTTACGTAACTGTCCAAATGAAGTTTGAAATAAGAATTATTACAGCAAATTATCTGTTATTTCATTATCAGAAAATTTCATGGAGCCCAACGAAGAGGGTCATGATTATGATAGAACAAAATGGAAAATAGCAGGAGACTGTGTCTGAATTAAGAGCTTGAGGCCTCAGGAACTGATCGGTAGCATGCTCTTTTCGCAGCTCGAACAATGTCCTCAACCTGCAACAAAAGAATTTAAAGGTCGGAGATGTCGTTTCATGCGGAATTTTTGTTGGTTTGAAATGATAATGGCGGGATGATGACCTGAGGAACTGCCATGCGCTCTAGATTTGCGGCGTAAGGCATTGGAACGTCAGCAGCGGAGATCCTCTCAACAGGGGCATCAAGGTAGTCGAAGCTCTCCTCGACGACAGAAGCGCTGTTCAAGAAATGAAGTTTGAAATCACATTACGAGAAAACAAATTGGTTTCGAATTAGAAATATTGGTTTGAATAAGCAATTTGACTCATAAGAACCCCTATTGGCTGACGGTGCATTTCACATAGCCCCCTAAAGTTCTGCCGAAAGGTGACCCCCTAAACTTCATAAATTTCTCTCAACCCCTTAACCTTTGGGGCTTGTCACAAAACTCGCTAAACAAATGCAATTTTTTCAGCACTCCTCCCATCAGCATTGTGGGGTTTATTCTGAAATTTTATCAAAAATTTCATGGGGTCTTTTTTGTTATTATTAAATTAGTGTTGAAAGCTTGGTCTTCTGAAAGTAATATTGAAAGTTTGGGGGATTTTCTCAAAATCATGTTGAATGTCAGTGAGGGTATGTTGAAAGATGGGTTACACAATTAGAGGGTATGTTGAAAAAGCCAAATATGATTTTTTTGGTTTTTTTGGGGGGGGGAGGGGTGGGGGGTTGTTGTTTGTGTTAAATGTGGCACTTAAAAGGTTTTAAGGCCCGAAGGGGATGCCTCATAATGACCAAACTTTAGGGGGATTATGTTAAATTTACCCTTATATGTATGTGTATGTGTATGAGTTTTACAAAATCATCATGTCTTTGCTAAAACAAACCACACTTAAAAGTAAATGAATGTCGATATTTACACATATATGTCTATGACTATCCGTTACGATCAACTTAGTAAAGGAGGAGAGGAAAAATAGGATTCATGTAGCCGTCGCGAAAAGTTTGGGATAGAGGCTTTATTGTCGTCGTTGTTTTTGTTTATGCACGTGCACACTGGTGGTATGAGGATAGAAAGAACAGTAAGAAGGAGGGATTAAAATGGCGTGTTAACCAATATTTACCAGATTTCAGCGCCTACACCGTGCTGAGGAAAGGCTTCTTCAACCGTGACGAGTCTGCTGGTTTTTCGAACGGAATCAATGATAGTAGCTCGGTCTAGAGGCCTTATTGAACGGAGATTAATAACCTGTTACATAAATCATTTTGCTTAACTGACTGAATTGATATTGTTTACTCAAATTTGGTAAATTGAGATTTGGTTCCAGTAAAAACTATATACCTCAGCACTAACACCTTCTTTGGAAAGTAACTCTGCAGCCTGAAACATAATATAGTGTTGAGTCAGATGCAGAGAACAGTTAATCAACGTGAGCCATAGATATCGAAACTAATGTAAGAATGAAGGAGTGAACTAATACCATTTGAAGAAAAAAGACAAGCTGATTTCTACTCGAATATAAGCATTGGCGAACAACATAGCAGCCTTGATGAAAATGATTAAGAACGTAATAATTTCAGAAAAATCTTGACTTTTACTGCCTGGACTAAAAAGAAATTATGTACATATTATGACTCAATTTCACAAACCTGGAGAGAAAAGCCAACCATCTTCGAATAAGCAACAATTGTAACGTCTTCTCCTTTTCGCTCAATCTGCCAACAAAAAACATAAAGACATTCAAAAAACACAAAAAATAAATAAATTAATATATACGCATTAGTCTTCAAGAAATCAATACCTTTGCCTTCCCTATCGAAAGACTGAAACTGGAGTCGAGAACCTCTTCTGAAACTGGAAAAGACTGTCCATATCTGAAAAATTAAAGTATTTTGATCAGATAATCTAATGGTAAGTTAGTTTCGTTATCGAAATAAATACTGTCAGGATTTACTCACAGAATTTCATTCTCGAGGAAAACAACGGGGTCAGGGTCTCTAATAGCTGCTTTACATGCAAACCGCGGTTTCACATGCAACAAGTAAAGATCTCAACAGAAAGAAAAACAAAAGAATTGAGGAGAAAACTTTGGTAGGACAGAAGGACAAAGAGCGCTGTACAACAAAGACGACAAAGAGCACCGTACAACAAAGACCTCATACCAAATACAAATAATTGAAATGCCAAATGAAAAACATCATCACCACAATAAACAAAAGGCCATATGCCTGTAATTACAATGTTACCAACTCCAACTGCATTCACAAAACAAGTATTTGCTTAATTTTTTTGCAATATAGAATTGTGAAATATAGAATGCAATTCCTTCATACAAACAACTAGCTGTCAACATGCATATAAATAGGTATTTGCTTAATTTTTTTGACCTGTCATAGATAATAGTTTGCATCAAGTATGAAATTAGCTGGAAGCATAGATTGAGTAGAAAAAAAATTAAGAGATGTATTTAACGCAATAGTAAGTTACAGGCAACAGGGAACATCTGAGACAAAGAAAACCCATGTGGAATATAAAATAGACATTTCTCCATTATGAATAGGTTGGTGAATACTGAAGGGAACAAGACATTCTATCAAATTATGACAAACTCAGGTGTCCAAAATGATGACTATAATTTATAATTCAGATTAACTAAAGACTCAAAATCCACAATTCACATTATGAATAGGTAGGTAGAGGAAAGAAAAGTACTATGCATCCCCACTGAACATATCTAACAAGGTGACGCAAGCATAATAGAACTTTCGGAACTTTCCTGCAACTTTAGAATAAATGACACCCAACTAATAACTCTCATCATGCACAAATTGCACTTAAAATAGTATAAAGAATCAATTAACAAGGCAGCAAGAATTAGACATTGTAATAAGTAGCTAACTCTATGAACTCAAAGTTTAATAGCAAGAATTACAAGTATAATAAATTACACTATACTGAATTTAGTTTAGGGGGAAAAATATGATATGCACCATCACAAGAAAACGATAAAGGGACTTATTCTGCAAATAGAAAGAATGAAAAATTCATAAACCTATGTTTGGTAGGCCATAACTAAATTAAAATACTTCCCCTGAGAGCAGATTTTCCATAACACATACACGATTACTTCTTGCAACATGAAATCAAGATTTCAATCAAAGCAAGAACATAGCATGCAGTGCATCCCTGGTTTCCCAAAAAAAAAGGACAATAATAGATGCACAAACATTTACAAAACTCACGTCCATGGCATGGTAAAGAATATGTGGATTGGTACTTTTAACGCCTCTGTCACATGTGTATGTCCTGAACAAGCATTCTTCATGTCAGCAAATGGACTCTTGACTTCCAATTGCACATAAAACATAAATAATACTAATCTCTGGATAATACTAATCCCTGGATGTAAGGAAAGCAGAAACATATAAAATTCCCTTAATTCCTAAAAATAAGTAAATATCCAGATAAACTCAATTAATCAACACATAAATAGAATTTTTCTTCAAAAATTCCCTTAATTCCTAAAAATAAACCACCTTTGATACAGTTTTTATTAGGGCATATGTAAATAGACCTCTAAAAACAAAAAAAATGCAACCAATCAATCTATCAAGCAAAGAATCAAACTTTGCAATCCAAGCATAGATCTAATGCAAAACATCTCTATTACATCATAACCTTACCTTCGCCATCGAGCTTGGATGTCTGAGATGGAGGAGGAGGCAGCGGCCGAAGAACTGCTAGACGAGGCAGCGGCGGCGGCGCGCTCCTACAGTTGACGGCAAGGTGGAGTTTGGGGGATTTTGGGGAGAGAGATGTAAGAGAAAGGAGGAGGGGCTACGGAGCTTGTGGTAGCGAGAAGAGGCGGTTGGAAGGGTAGGAGGAGGCGGAATTAGGGTTAGGGATTTGCGGGGAAGGGATGCAGGCGAATTAAGGTTGGGGTTTAAGGGAGAGGAGGAGGCAAGCGAATTTAGGTTAGGGTTTCGACGGAAGAGGATGAGGCGGTTGAGGCAGAGAGGTCACGGGTAGCGGCGGTGGCGGTAGCGGTGGGGAGAGCACCAGAGGCGGGGTTAGAGAGAGAGAGAGAGAGAGAGAGAGAGAGAGAGAGAGAGAGAGAGTTTGCGATCTGATTGGGGTTTTTTTTTTGAGTTAAAAAATTGAGGGGAAAAGTCCCCCTCATTGTTTTGGTGAAAACGGAGCGGCCCCAACAGGAGGAACCGTTGGGGCTATTAAAATGTGCCCCAACGGTTCCAGCCAACTGTTGGGGCTGCCTATCTTTTTACTAGTGTCTATTGGAAAATTGCAACAAGAAAAGAATTCAATCTAAATCTAAATACTAATACTACTATAGTAGCTGCCTCTCTGAACCTCCTTACTTCTATTTTCTGACCCCTGGCAGCTTCTCTGTTTTTTTCTTTAAATCATTCTAATTTTTTTTTATCTCTAATTAATTACTAATTCATTAATTACCAACCTAAAGTCCATAGGCTTCGTTGGTATCTCTCTTATATAATTATCAAATCTCAGCTACTACCACTTAGCACCTTTTCATCTCCCCATTTGCTTTCCGAAGTTAATTATTTAATGCTATCACCAATGCATCAATAATTCTTAGCCATGTCTCTTCCCATACAAATTAAACACCTAATTTTTAAAGACATCTTTATCGGTTCTTCATCTTCTCTCTATTTTCGTCCTCTTCTCCTTTTTTCCGCCTCTTTTTTACTTCATCTTTCAATAATTCGCGGAGAAGAAACGCCGTGACGTCGCATATGCTTAAAAGCTGTGATCTTAAGAAGGTAGTTGTTCATCTACTATCTTAAGAAGGTAGTTGTCATATTACTTGTTCACAAATTTTATTTTTCATATTTCAGGTCATAAAATGAGTTGTGTGTTTCCTAAAGTGAATATTCTCAGTGTGGGTTTTTAATGAGGTATTTCTCCTTGAAATTTGATGTCTATATGTATTTATAATACATTAAAATAAATTATTCTATTTCCTGTGGATGTATATTACATATTTTTGTCAACTATTTATTTATACTTTTGTTTTCAATAAAGTTGATGAACACTATTACTCATTAGCTTTTTGACTTAACTTTTCTAGTTTTTAATTGCTATATTGATTTTCGATCTATTACCAACTTAGCATTGCTTCTCTGCAGAAAAGAATTGTGTTTTGTGACTGCAGCTGCGTCATTAGTTACTACATTAAAACATGTGGTGAGACTCACATGTTTTATTCACATTCTATGTTTATTTTGATTGCATGAATGATTAGTTTATGTATTAAGTCAATTTACACTATCAAGAAATTACCTGTTCTTTTTTTTTTGCATGTTGTGAATGTGGGGGCGGCCACACGTGGGGGCCACAGTAACAATTCGTTCCTGTACGTGCTACAGTAACAAAAAAGAATTTTTAATTAGTCCCACATCGGCAAACATGAAGAAAAATTAAGGTCTTCTAAGGAAACTTCTCTTCGCCCAGTGTTTTCATTGCGTTTCCTGTGTCCAATATAATTTCACTGCTAATCAATATATGTTTATCCGTTCTTTCTAATTCTATGATCTCTTCACTGATCTCTTCACTCTTTTTATTTAATATCTAATATTCTTCCTACCATATGTTATTTATGTCGTGTTATTTTAGGAAAAATACAAGGGCGACACAAAGAATAAAAGTTTCATGATGGGTTATATAATTACTTAATATAAGTTATTTTTATTGCATAAATGCAGTTCGTTCTTTCAAGCTTCTGAATTTTGTAGCTATTGCTTTTAATGAATTTGCATTATTGTTGTTAGTGGATATATTTTTGTAATTGGATTTTGCTGATTTGAATTTCTGCAGTGCTGAAATCCTATCATGTACAATATCGCGGTTCATATGACAACTTATGACTTGGCAAAAGTTTTTAGGAATAATTGTGTAAGTACATTGATACTGAAGTAATTCTAAGGTAAATAAGCGGAGTCAAGGAAGTGGCCCCAAAATTTGATAATTAAAGATAACATAGATGTAGTAACTTTGCAATGTCTTCAATATATAAGATTATTTTGTAGGAGAGTAATGTGAGGCTTTTTACTAACAAGAAAAGACATTGACTTGGTTTACTTTCTGGGATTAATCATTTTTCATTATTTTCTGTTTGGACCCTGAGTTACTTTGCTCGAAGTAGGTTTTGACAACCTATACACAGCGGAGGGATGTGATTAAGATAACATAGGTGCAGCTCCGGTGTTTTTAATAGACCCATTGCTATTGACTGATTTTTTTTTTTTTTTTTTTTTTTTTTGGGATAGCTGTAAAATTCTATGGTTCTACTATGGTTTAATGGTATATTTTGGGAAGCTTTTATCTGTTTAATATATTTGGTTAAGCGTCGCTATGTAAAACTGACATTCACTCAGTGCAAGCTACACATTTGGAGCTGCAGATGCAGTTTGTTTTTTGTTAATAGTCCTTGGCAATAGTATGGTAGTGTGACGGGGCTTTCTCACTGAAACGCCATCATATTTCTCAAAAAAGAGAGTTTACAATGCAGAGTAAATTTCACTTTCAATTTCAAGTGAAAATTTTCTTTATATTGAGTTGATTATGGAAAATATTTGTTAGCTATGAATTAATGACTATGGTGTTTAATGGATTGCATACTTGATTGGCATCTATATGGATTTGTATACTTGATAGGCATTTAGATATACTCCAAATAGGGTTTTTTATACGAAACAACCACAAAATATAGTAGTTTTTCAGAAAACTATCATAATTTTTTTATTTTCATAGAACCACCACAAAGTATACTGATTTTTTTTTAGAAAATCACCAAAAAAATTTTAATTTTCATAGAACCACCATGAAATTAGGAATCTTTTACAAAGTCCCACCAAGTCATAATTTACATCAGTATTTTGTTGAACAAGTATGCAATCCGTGCGTTGCACGTGATGTTATGTTATAGTTATAAATAAACAGAAATCATTACATTTTTTAGTTATAGCATGTTATAGTATAGTATATAGGGATAACTGTAATGTATGTTCAGTATAGTGTACATGTGTGGCACATAAATATATCCTTTTTATGTTATGAAGTGTTTTTAGATAGTACAATGCGGAAAGTAAATACATATTTTTTAATATTAAATAATGTTAAAAATACATATAGTTTTAAGTTTTAATAGAAATTATTTAAAACATTACAGTATTATATTACAATATTATTATTTTTAATTAATATTTGAGTCTAAATATTATACTGTCATATTTACAAAATATTTATGCGCGCGCGCACACACATATATATACCGCTAATTATTTAGTATCATATTAAAAAATATTTTTAATATATTTTCTACAACAGGGCAAAAAATATTTTTACTATTGTAATAATAATATTATTATTATTATTAACTAATGTTTTCTAATTACTATTTATAATAATTATTATAAATTTAAATATTATAATATTAGTTTTTAAATATTAATCTCATTGAGGTGGTCTGAATTCCTTGGTCTTTTTGCACGTTTTCCATCACATTTAGTTACAAGGAGTGATTTTTATGATTACATTATTATTCTTAAAATATATTCAATAGCTATTACGTATAAAACGAAAATAAGAGGAAAGGATTGAGTTTTGCTCAATATTTCCGACAATGCAATATTTTTTATTTTTGTTATCAAATTGAATTTAGACTGTAACAATCATTTCTACGTTAGAACTGTGACAACTTACTCATGTTGTCCTATCATAGTTTAAACATTCTCATTATAAACTAACACCCTATAGATACCTAACATAATCATTATAGAGTCCAAACATAACTTGTCTAATCAAAATCATTCTTTTCTATAAAGGATGATCTGACTAAGGTGGTGTTTGTTTACTGTCCTCCACTTTTCAATCTCCACTTTCCTTCACTTTTTGATATTTCCATTACTTTCCACCCTTACAAATATCCACACCAACCAATAATATGGTGACAACTCATCTCCTCTCATCTCATTTCTTACTT
>JBAKGM010000002.1:4607299-4618158 GCA_037177215.1 Asparagus racemosus
TACATTAGTTATGGACCAACTTACTAGGCACATTCAAGATGAAATCCCATATTGTATGTTATTTGCTGATGATATAGTGCTAGTTAATGAAACTAGAAGATGTATAATTTCTAAAGTAGAAAGATGGAGACAACCTCTTGAATCTAAAAATTTTAGAATTAGTAGAACAAAAACAGAATATATAGTGTATTTTTAGTAAAACTAGGAAAGAAAGAGAGCCTATACATATTGATGGTCAAGGAATACCTAAAACTAATCATTTTCGTTATTTAGGATCAATCATTAGGAACGATAGTGAAATAGTAGATGATGTTATACATCAAGTTAAATCAAGATAAATGAAATGGAGAAGTGCTTCGGGAGTCTTATGTGATCGTAGAATACCTATGAAACTCAAGGAAAAATTTTATAGGACGGTTATAAGACCAACAATGCTTTATGGGTCAGAGTGTTGGGCAATTAAAAAACAACACATTTAAAAAATAAGTGTAGCAAAAATGAGAATGTTGCGATGGTCTTGTAGGTATACTCTAAAAGATAAGATAAGAAACGAGCGCATCCGTACTAAATTAGAGGTTGCTCCTATTGAGAGTAAAATGAGAGAGAATAGATTAAGATGGTTTGGTCATGTACAACGAAAACCATTTAGTGCATCGGTTAGGAGAAGTGATGAGATAATAGTTGATGGAGCTAGGAGATCTAGATATAGATATAAGATGACTTGGTTAGAAGTAATTAAGAAAGATATGATTAGGGCTAACTTAACGGAGGAGATGACCCACAATAGAATAGAATGGAAGCATATGATTCATGTAGCCAACCCCAAACATTTGGGATAAAGGCTTGGTGGTTGTTGTTGTTGTTGTTGTTGTTGAAGATATTTATAAACCTAATAGAGGAGATAGCCCTCAACATAATGGAGTGAAGGAGTAGGATTTATGTAGACAACCCCAAAAATTTAGGATAAAGGCTTTGTTGTTGTTGCATCAAAATTACTTAATTCCTAATAATAGAAAAGGTACCTTATCAGTTTCAACCTGGGCGATCGGTTCATCAACTTCAACCCTATCACCAGGTTCTGTCCAAATAATATAATAATGAGATTGATTGAAGGCAATAATTCAAAACGTATGAGTAGAAGTATAACAATATGTGTCCACATGCACACAAGCACGAACATACAGGTCTGTATCTAAAAGAGTGCACATGCATGTGAGTGCAGGAGTACGCATGTGCGGAGAGATGGAGGAAATAAACTCTGT
Organism: Asparagus racemosus; assembly: GCA_037177215.1. Taxonomy (NCBI): domain Eukaryota; kingdom Viridiplantae; phylum Streptophyta; class Magnoliopsida; order Asparagales; family Asparagaceae; genus Asparagus; species Asparagus racemosus. Next base: position 4,608,562 of record JBAKGM010000002.1, read on the forward strand.
GAATGCAAGCAGAAAGAAAGGAATGCACATACTCTTCAAGAATGTGGCAAGAGTTCCATCAGTTATTGACTCGCCCATAAATGGAACGACAGCATCAAAATGCTCACCTTCACCACCACAAGGAAAAGAAGAACATCATAAGTAAAGCTTGACCACTTTATTTAAACCTCGAAAATTGACAAGCTGAGAATGGTGAAATGTTATGAGGCCTTACCATTATCTGAAGAAAATGACCTGCTCCATATGCGATATGGAGAATCCTTTGGAAGAAACTCAATAAATTCCCTGTATGATTTAATAAGTCCACAGTTAAGATGAGGTTCAATAAACTGCGAATATAGATAAAACCCTAATTATGCACTCCCTCTTAACGAGAAGATGCAAAAACAGTAGCCCATTGCTAACCTCCTTGGTTTCAAGTTCATAGGTGTCTTGGGGCCTGAATTTAAACATTATGTTAGCCTCGTGTAGCTCAATTATGATCAACCAATTAAGCCATAGACAAAAATTACCTACAATATGGCTGAGATTTCTGACATGCCTGTAACTTCTGAAAAGAAAATATGTCTGCACAAATGTTACAATGGTAAAGATTATCTCCAAATATCTCCAGGAGTGGCGAAAAATTGATTGACAAATCCAACAGCAATATATGGCAATGTTTTAAAAAGTGCTAGGCATTTCTAGGTGACAGACCTAGCGCCTAGTGCCTAGGCACCTAGGCGGACATTTAAGCGGTACATAGATGGTTTTAACATCGAGCAAGGAAGGATCATTTTTGGAGATTCAAATCACATCCTCGCCGTTTTACTTGAGATAGACTTGGATATATTGTTTTGATCTTCAGTACATTTTAACCTGGCTAACTCTTTTCAACCATTATTATGCTTAGGCGAGCAATATATCTCTTTTTAACACCGTATAGTCCATGTAAGCAGCCCGTTCTCCCCTAGGCACTCCCAAGACTTAGACAGGCAGTCTAGGTACCGCTTAGGTTTAAGCAGCCGCCTAGACAGGTGCCCAGACTGCTTTTTAAAAATATGATATATGGTAACTTTAGATGGATAAGAAAAACATGAAGAATTAAATATCAAATTGTGACACAGAAGGGTCTTGTTTCAATTTCGGTCAATCATATTCGAATAGCTCACAGCATTAACAACAGCAGCAACCAATAAGATCAAATGAAATATATACAGTCCAAAACAAATATGAGTCCATGACTCTTGATGATAACAAATGCAGATAAGAGGCACATTTAAAAAGCAGCATGACCTTTCGGACAGATTGTGTTTTATCGGTTACATTTTTTGAAGATGATTCCGATAACTCATGTTGTTGGAAACTCACTCTCTGCAACGGGAGCAAAACACGGGTCTTATACAACAATATAAATCTCCAAGGGCTACCTGAAGGCATCATAGGCAATCACTAATTGCATGAACCTATAATGATCCAACCTAACAATAATTTTCTGAAAATAAAGATTATACATCAAACTAGTTTTCTTACTCCATATTCATATATTTGTCCTTATGTTTAAAATAACTCATAAATCTAAAGCGTCTCCTTAGCGGAATATGGTTTAATTGCCGCCTTATTCGACTTAACCCACTAAACTGATTCAAGGACACAGTGCACCACGCGGTTCACCAGATTAATCCTCAAGAATGAACCAACCAACTTATTTTGCCAACTCAAATGTCATCACGCGAAGCAACTTCACTTCCTCTAAAATTCTAAACCACTTTTGACCCAACAGACATGAAACTTAACAGTTAGAATGTCATAAGATAAAACCTCATCTCAATTTCGTCTTAATTTTCAATATCAATCTCATCATAATTAAGGTTTCCAATCAACTAAAGGAGACAATAATGACTCATTCGGTTCGATTCTTGTTAACTACTGCATCTCACTTAACCTAAAACTAGATCTAATCTCAACAATTAAACCTATAAAGAATAGAACTTCCATCCAATCTTACCAATTAAACCCCCCACAAGTTAAAAACTAGCATGAAAACCCTAACCTCTAGAGATTGGCAGAAAATTCACATCATGAAGCTAGATCGAATCAAAACCCAACGACTAATTCATCGTCAAAGAAGAAGGAAAAGAGAGAAGAGAGAGAAATTTTACGGCGGCTGGTCGACGAACTAGTCGCGCGAGATTCGACGCCATGGCGGAGATCGATCGAAGCTGAAGAAGAGAGACGCCTACAATAAAAAAAAGAAAAGCTAGCGTTTTAGAGCACAGATCGAGAGATGAGAAGGAAAACCCTAGAAATTTCGTCACCTTTTTAGGGGAATTCAGAGTTTTCCTTTTCTTTTTCGTTTTTTCCTTTATTTATTTTTTCTTCTGTTTTTGTCTCTGGTGCTTTTGGTTGCGGTCTGGACTTCGGTTCTCGGACTCAGTCTTTTGCTATTTCATTCCTTTGGGTTTTTCCAATATTAGTCCCCATACTTTAATTTTTTGATATGAGGCTCCAAATCTTTATTTTTTGAAAATTAGTCTCCCGAATCTTTTAATTGTTTTGAAAGTAGTCTCCCAAATCTTCATATTTTTAAATTTATCCTCTAAATTTTATAAGTATTTTGATATTAGCCCCTTTGGTGAGCACCAGATTGAAGGATTTGGGGACTGCTTTCAAAATACTTAAAGAATTTGTGGGACCAATTTCAAAATACTTAAATGAGTTGGGGGACAACGTTTAAAGTTTTAAGGTTTAGGGGACTAATACCATAATAAGAAAAAAAACCATTTGGTTTATTTTATTCTTACTGTTTACAGTTTTACTTCATTCTACTGTTTCTTGTTTTTCCTTTAATTTATTCTTTAACCTAGTAAAGATAAATAAGATTGGACCTAATTAACGAAAAATAATCATTTTTAATAAGTTATTATAACTGGAATAGATAAAGATATCTTGCTGTCAGAGAATTCGTGCTAAATAAGAGGTTTTGGAAATCAGAAAACTTTTTAATGGATTATTGCGCAATTTCAAAGTTTTAGTTTGGTGTAAGGGTTCTTTAACAAGATGTCAGATTAAGCATATCAAATAAAATAGATACTGCATTGGAGCTTTGATAGAGTCGAAGAGTTTTTTCACAAGGCCTGTAGAGCAATCCAAGTTCAATTCCCACCGATCATATTTAAAGCAAAATCTAATAATAAATTGATGTCTAGAATTTAGCCTCTACATATACTTAACTTGCCGTGTCATGTTAAAATATATAATTATAATACTAGATCCTTACCGCAACTTCGGATGTAAACATATCTAGACCTCCACTAGTACTTCCAAGTTTAGAATGAAAACAAAAATATCCAGCTAATCTCTTGAATTTCTTTCTTCAATAGACGACATGATGAAGCCATCAAAAGGCAAGAAGAATGATAGTTTATGTTATTAGCCCAACCTCTAATGTACATTAAATTAAATCTAAATGGATGGTCTTGATCTTGTAGTTGATGACGTGGACATTGCTTAGATGTAGGAGGCACCTTTGCTAGCACATGCCTTGAAATTATTTGAAGGAAAAATTCTATATTTTGATTAATTACTCATCCCTTCCAGCTCATCGGAACTTTTTTGTTTATTTTTGTTTTGTTTATATGAACGTGAACGCAGGCACGATTGTTGTGAGTAAACTGCGGGAAGGCTCCGGCAACCTCAAAAAACAGTTTTTTTTTCTTCTGGGTAAAACTTCACAAAAACCCCTAAGTTTGAATCTCTCTTTACTTTTTCAGGTTCTCACAAAATCCCCGTAAGTTTGAAACTTTTCTCAACGTCCCCTGGAACCGGTTTAGCCTTCATTTTTTTTTCGGGTTTGGGTTAAGAGAATTTCACAAAACTACGACAATTTCGTTTAATTTGTGGAAACCCAAAAGCAGGACGTTAAGTGACATTTTTAAAAATCAGAAGAATAATCTGGAGATGGGCGAGGAGGTTTTTTACTTTTGGACCGATATAGGTGATATAGGATGAAGGATAAATCTGACATTAAGTATCGTTAGTTTTGGGATATTTTGCATGAAACTATCACAAACATTTGTATTATGAAAACTATCATAAATCTTTTCACTATGCCTTGACGATATTCAAGGTAAATCGTTAGTTTTTTCTCATGCGACGCGCTTGGACAATTTTTCTTTAATAAAACTTTTTTCACTTAACTATCAAATTAAGGGTGTGTTTGGCAATTGCCTAAAAACTGGGTTAGGTTCAACCCTGACACAGTTCCGCTCTAAACCAATTTAGTGTTGGACCACCACCCCACTGTCCAATACTAAACTGGTTTTACAGCCTCTTTTTGGCCTAAAAAAATAGGTGAGAACTGACTCAGTTTTTGCCAATAAAAAAGCAAGCCTAAAATTGGGTCGGGTTCAGTCCTGATCTAGTTTTAGGAGTTTACCAAACACACCCTAAAGAACTAGTTTTAGTGGTTACAAGTTTGACCAAATAGTCTTACCCTAGTTTGGCAAGTAAAAACGCTGGGCAAAACTAGTTTAGGTTTGGCCCAATTTTGTATGATAACCGGTTCTATTTCAAACCAAGTCCCCCTTGGTTTGAAATAGAACTAGTTTGCTTTGGCCCTAAAAAATCATTGGAAAATGGAAAAAAGGTGACAACTAGCATTAGGCCAATTTTGTTTAAAAAATCGTCAAACTAGGTTCAACTTAAAACTAATTCACATAAAAACTAGTTTATTCTAATCTAGGTAAGTGCAGCTAGTCCAAAACTAAACCAGGCTAATTTTTTAGTTACCAAACCAAACTTTTTAGCATCCTAATTTCCACAATGTAACATGCTCCATACTCCAAAGAAATGTGTACATTGCATAACTTGAATTCACTCAGTCAAATTCAATCAGAATTTTTATTATAAAACACAAAAAGAATGCCCCGAGCCTTTTTCTACAATAAAATTGTTGCACAAAGGATTATGCTAGCTCTTTCTGCCTAACTAATCCTCTCTTCTTTTTCTGAGAAATTTGCTGGCTTGCTTCCACAACAAATAGTCAGGAGAATCAAAGGGGATTGAATTAACCAGACGATCTTCGATCATGATGACGCGGATGAGGACTGTCGTCGGCTTTATTTTCTGCGTTACAATAGCAAGTCTTGATGGAGAGAAAACTGTACACGCGGATAGGGGCTTTACTCAAGGCCCTGAACATCCTTCCTTTGTCCTTCTTTTGTGGTTTGTCCTCTGGACCCTGTATGAAATCAAAATTTAGGAATACAAATCTTATCAGAACAACTCCTACAAGAGCAACGTGATTTTAATTATAAAGATATTTATTTAAAATTCTTATTTTGTTATTTGTCGTCCGTGTGAATGGCTCGAAACACTATATGCTCTTATGCAGGTGTTCATGGGTATCTATTTAGGGATTCCGTGCAAACTATCATAAACTTTTGAAGAAAGTAAAAGCTCTCTAATGGCGTTAACAATGTAAAGAGCGAAAATGTCCCCAAAAAAAAAAGATCATGTGATTGTCATGTGATAATTTTTGCTAAGAACAGTTAACAATTTTTGCTAAGAACAGCTAGACACTATATTTTATTTTAAAAATATTGTGATAGTTTTTTTTAATAAATTTGTTTATGGAATAAAAAAATATTTTAGGATATTATTTTGTAAAAGCATTATTTTATGCTAGTTTTGTGAAACGTATCATATTTTCTGCATATTTACATGTTTTGAAAATTAAATAGATGAATATAATTATTGTATGTTGTTCGATTTAGTACCTCGCTTGAGATCAAGGAATTTCCACTATTCTCTTTTCCATGAGTTTGTACTGTTTCTTTCTCCTCTTTCTCTTGAGCAAGCTTCTCTTTGTCCTCTTTCACTTGAGCAGGCCTCTCTGCAGTAACATAAAATCTTATTTAAGTTATTTGGTAATTTGGTTCTGGGAGTGTCAAATGGCTAGGACTTTAAGATGGTATTAGAGCAACATGTGTCATATAATTGTGATAGAAAGCCAAACCATCTCCAACAAGACAAACAAGAGGGCATTTATTTCTTGAATTCAGATCCCCTCTTGTTCGTAGACCATAAAGTGTCCATTTGTTTTTAGAATTTTTTACGATTTATTTAAATATAAATCTCGTCATATTTTCATGATTTATGCTTACTCCCCATAAGGCCAACATAATACTTCTATTGTGGTTATGAACTCTTCGATGGACAAAATAGGAGATAAAATGAGAATCCCTCCTCTCAAAATTGCCTCACATGTGGATAATTCCAATAAGATGCATAGTAATTACAACGATGTACAATTAATGCTTCATTTGATGAAAAAAAATCTAAATTCATAATTTCAAAAAAAAAACATTGTACCTTCTTTAATCTTTTGGATCACCTTCACCGAATCATCATCAGAATCCCTTGCAGCTAGCGGCGTTGTGCAATAAACTCGAAAACTTGGTGATCCAACCATTTCTTCCTCCTCACTTTCTCGTCTTTTAATCATCCTCCCTTTCATATTCTCTTTCTCCTTCTTCTTCTCTTCAACTACAATCACTATCTCTTCAACTGCTTTCCTCACAGAGTCATCACTGACCTCATCCTGATCATTTGAAGATAATAGCTCTGTCGTAGATACAATGCTGGCGTGTCTCACCCTCCGTCTTTTCTTCATCTCCTCGAACTTCTTGCGAAATGGCAGGAGTTGGGTAGGCATCTGGTTCTCTTGATCCGACTTCGATGTGCTGCTGCCCATCGAAGCGGATCAAAAGAAGAAGAAAGAGGTCTGGAGGGAAAAGAGATTTGAAATGTGTAAGAGGAGAGGATATAGGGTTAGGGTTTGAAGAAAGGGAGGATAAAATTTTTTTCTAAATTAAGAAAGTTCATTTTGTTAGCAACGGCAATAACGATGAAGTTGGTGGTTGGTTATTTAGGGAATCTATGAGACTAAATTTGAATGGAAACTAGTGGTTTATTTAATATGGGCCCCACAAGATTAATGGACAGAAATATACTTATTTTGTCTTGGGATCCTCTGCATCCTTGATTATAAAGAGTGTCTACAACTTATTAATAAGTCACCAATAAAAACTCTTCACTCAGTGTAACCCATGAATGATACTAAATAAATAAATTATATAAATAAATCTTATACTTATGGAGCCCATTAGACAAACCAATATTGTATATCCACTTAAATAATTGCAGGCACTCTCTACAATCAATGATGTAAGTATCTCTTCTTGCTTACTTTTAATTTGTGTGTTTTTCGTTTTTCTATTTTTTACCTATCATAAAACAAATTAAGATCGAATTGTGCCTTGAACTTGAGATGTCCTCTGATCTAACTCGTTGCTTTACCAATGAACCTAGTGATTATTTTAAATTTCACTGAGTTTATTTCATAGAGTAAATTTGGCTGGATTAAAGTTCACGCACATATTAAATTTTATACAAGAGTAAACGGTTTTATTTAGTACTTTTTATAGATGAACTAGTCTCGTTTGACTTTAATGTTTCCTAAAATATATCTATTTCCAAGTAGCTCTTATACATTTGAAAAGTACAGCTTTCAATTCTATAACTAAATAAACGGGAAGGAAAATAAAACATTTCCGTCGTTCTCGCATACTAGGCTTATTACCATGTGCAAAGCACGGACTAACATTGTTCTCTTTAAGTTCATATCTTTAATTTTTGCACTCTCTCATGTATATATTTGGCAATTGTCTCGGCTTATATGTGTACTATCAGATATAAGTGAAGTAGTGCATTGCTTTACCAAAAGGGAAAAATAATCTCCATTACTTATTAATATGAACATGATATATTCCCCGAACAGTAATATAATTATAGGATTAATAATTATATATTTATACACTTTATTTATTGTTTTATGCTTATTACTAATTTTCTATATAACATATAATTTAGCTTTAGCAGGCTTATTTTAGTCCATCTTTTTGTATAACATCTATGCCATAATTATTAGGCTAAATACAAACTTCGGAAATACATTAAAATGCCATTGGCACCCAAAATTAGAGAGAATGCAAAGGCTAATTGAGGAGGTTTTTGGCCATTGAATGTTTAGTTGGGCCTTCATACAAGCAAAGGATTGCTCCCGCGGATAATTTGGTCAATTAGCTCCATCGTTAAGTTCCTTAATAGTCCCACATCGATTAATCAATATCTTTATAAAGCATTAAAATAATTTAATCCAACGCAATTAGTTGCTGAGCTTGGAAGCGCAAGCTTGTCAACTAAGCAGGAGCAAATAAGGTTTGTTGGAAGTTGCAAATACATTGAACGAGTGGAACACACGATGTTGTGTGTTTAGTTAAAGTAATGATACATGCAGATTAGCGTAACCTGCTCTAGGGTTGGGTTTGTTTTTCTTTTCACACAACAATCCTTTTATTTTTCAAAACTTTTCCTTGTTTTTTGGTATACTTGTCAAAAAAAAAAAAAAAACTCCGGACTCCTTACTTTGTTTATGTTTGTCCTTAATTCTCACAACACTTCTTTTATTTTTTAAAACTTTTTCTTCTTTTTTCGGTATCTTATATTAGTGTATACTTTAAAGCAAAACCAAATGATCTCAACCACACTAGAAGATGACATGTAGGATTTATTTTTCACAAATAAAAATGACATGTGTCATCTGCATATAACTACTCGCCGAAATCTAAACACATCATATATTAGTGTATACTTTAAAGCAAAATTAAATGATTATTTACTGTAAATTATGATTAAATATGATTGCCATGTAATTTGAAACTATATTAACTAGTATTTATTTAATATAATCCTCTGTTAATTTCATTTGAATTATAATTTAACATACTATGAAATTTATGAAAAATTTAAATAATTAAAATATATGTTTAGATGTTTATATTTCTATAAGTACCAAAAAAGATGCTTATTCAAGTAGGTCTGGCCGAGCTTGCACATTCAAAAATAGAATATATTTAAAAATAAATATATAGAAGTGTGTACGCATTTTACCATAATATATACTATAAGTAGTAGTTTAATGAGACAAAAATGATAGGTATTGATTATTGAACGATGTATATGTGTTTTTGAAATTCTTAAAATATGATAGAGATATTTAGTCAGGGAGGGGGTTGTAGGCGTTGAAAAAATCGCTTATCAATCCCCGCACCCGACTCGCGAAGGTGGATTCGCAACCAACGAACCGCCAACCGACGCAACTGTCGAGACGTCAACCAACGCCACCAATGAGCCGTCAACCGCCAGTCGACGAACCGTTAGCTGACGCAACGAAACAGCTGACGACGTAGTAACGTCGCAAACGCATGAAGCAGGTCGACGGACCAAGCCAGCGACGACGAACTGACGGATTAACCAATTTAACATCGGAACTCGAGCTAAAACATGGAAAGATCAAGAATTAAGCATCAGGGGGCAAATCGGTCAAGAAAAAATGAGTTTCGGTCGGAAAATATCGGAAAACGGCGAGAGAATGTCGGAACGTGCACGATCCGTGCCGCACTGGGCGCACCGCGGCGCTGCCTTGGTCGCACCAAGTGTAGCGCCTGGGCGCTGCACTTGGTGCCATGGCACCGCACCAAGTGCGGCGCCTTG
>JBAKGM010000002.1:4622869-4642209 GCA_037177215.1 Asparagus racemosus
AAGAAACACCCCCCACCAAACACCCCCCCCCCCCCCCCAAAAAAAAAAAAAAAAAACCACCCCCCTCCCCCCAAAGCATTTTCTCTATTTCTGTGGTGGCTTTCCTTTTTTTTTTTGGGGATGTTGTCAGACTTTGGATCCAAGCAACTGAAGTTAACTCAAGTTTGCTAATGGTAGTAATTTGGCACTAAATGATTATATGGTAACTTATAAGCCAAAGGCAGTATATCAAGACTATATATTTATGTGAACCTAGAAGTTAAAAAAAATTAAATCAATTTGAATAAGATTCAGATCTCTCCACCATCTTATATATTCGTATTTCTTTCATCTTTGCAAGTATGGAAAATAGATACTTAACATCTTACACAAATGTCATTCAAAAAGAATATTCTAAATATGAATATATCAGGATTTATGTGCTTTTCAAGCCAAACTTGTCTAGATAAGGTGAAAAGCTATAGGAACTACTGTCATGAACATGAAATAAGAAAGTCTGTCAGGTTTGATATAATAAAATTGACCCATATTAGATTTAATTTTAAATAAGTATTTGTATAAATCTATTTACTATCCAAATTCAGCAAGAACCGAAATGAGAATGAAGAGATTTCAATCTGAACCCCAGTCCTAATTTGGCACGTCGACTGGTCCGGCAAAGTCCAATATAGAAGAATATTTTTTAGTTAGGACTTTATATATAAACATGTAGAAGAATATTAGAAACATTACAGCTAAAATGAGAAGTAAAAAATCAATAATTAAAACCAGTGTTAAAATAATTGTAGTTGTTGAAGAGATTACTGGGATTTGATTGGGATCAGACTCGGCACCTCTGAGTTTGATTTCATGTTTATGTTATCTGGGTTTTGTTTGGGCTTCATGGAAAAACATAACGGATCAACTAACAGGATACTACGAGTGGCTAATTCTTTATGGTCTATCTATTTCTTAGAAACATGGATTCTCTGTCTACAATCTCTGACCATTTTCCCTCTCCCTCCTTACAGCTAGTGATTTTTTCTGGGAAAACGGTTTCTATTTGTGGCCAAATTGATTCACCCGTTAACTCTTTGCTAAGATCAGAAATTTTTCATCAGTGCATTTTATCTTGTCTATCAAGAAATATGATTCATGCATCTTTGGATGAACCAGATTTCATGTATTTATATGATGCATTTATCTGATTTTGCATTTTTAATGGTTATACTTGTTTGACATAAATTGATTCAATTTAAACTTTCCAAGTCAGGATGACAATATTTATCGTTAGTAAATTATTTTCTAATGATCCTAGATTCCTGCACAACATCTTGGATGACTGTATTTAGATTTTGGAATCATCACAAATTATGAAGGGTGATATTCGTCAAATTTGACAAATAATTGTTGATACCATTTTCCCCCTTGCAAGGTCAAATAATGATTGTCACAGTTTATTTTGAAAAAAACTGATGTTTTTCCATAATTAATTAAGGAGGGATGCTACACTGAACTACAAATTAAAGATAATGGCTATGTGGTGTACAGAGGAAAGACATGGTCTGAGATTGAGTAAAATGTTTTTTTAACACTATAAAAGTGAAACTTGTAGTTTTGCTTATCCCAAGTTGATTGAATTGATGACATGAATTTCGAAATTGAGTCCTTATTTTTTCTTGACGAGTAAACTATAACCGCTTAGGTGGTGAGAATCTGTACAGCATCAAGATTACTATACACAAATACAATTCCAAAAGCTCTAAAATACAATATCCTTAATTTTGAAAAGATATAGGGTTATTTCAGGGACAAATCTACTTTCTCTACTTTAATTCTCCAGCAATTTTAAATCCGTTAGAAGCCAATATCAAAATATTAAACTTTATTACAGACTTCGAAAACTTCCTCCTAGGCAAAGGGACCTTGGCTGATTGTCCAACTCACTGGTGTTTAATAGATGGACCATTTGTAGTGGTTGTACAATTTCTATTTAAAGAAATTTATAGATCTCCCTTTTTTGTTATTTTCATGCCTGTCCCAATTAATCATGATGTTTCTGTTGTGACCTAGATTGTATATATGCGCATCATCTTTGAAATAAGTCATTCTCTCAAACTTGTCATAGCAATCAGCTGTAGTACCAGTTCCAGAGCTTTCATTCAGTGCAGTCTCCCCTTTGATTATACTTCATGCTTCACAAACTTGGTCCATCACTAAAGCGTAAGCTTAATTGTCTAATCTTAGTGTTCTCACTTTGACGATATCTTCTCTAGATTGTTTCGATGGCCAATAATAACACTGTTTGCACTAGCTCATTTTTAAAAATAATTAGTGCACTTTTCTTGAAACATTTCGCATTAGCATTTATATCATGACTAGGATTTGATATACATGATAAGAGCTATATTTCTTGGACGCATTTTATGGCATCCATTTGAGAATCAACATTGTTGTTGTTTAGAAGTCTCAACTACTTCTTCAGAAGCCAAGCCGATTGCCAACAACACTGTAAACACGGAAATTGATACTGATGACGAAGTCATGAAACCATATTAAAGTTTTCATTGTTGATTTTGTGTACTGGAGTAAGGAGCGATTTTCTTCTCACCCTTCCTTGTTCTGTTTTATTTTAATGCACAATGCTTAGATAAAACTGAGAAAGAAACATAAGACTTGAGGATTATTCTTATAGACTTATAATTCAGAATATAAGACTGATTAGAGAAATTGACAAACACTTGGTACATTTTACATGCTTTATTGATAGTTTTGTGGAAAATATTGGTGTATTTGCTTGTAGGTACATGATCCTTACAAGACAAACAAAAAATAAAATATTCAGCTGTTTGTTTCTCACTATTTCAAATCATTGTCTAGCTATTAGCCTTTCCATTCCTCTAATTGTCCCTGATTTTGGCACATTTTGATTAGCGCTAGTCGAGCGATCAAGAACTTTCTTCTGATATTTAGATATTCATCTGTTTCCATATCCACCTACTATATGCTTCAGCAGTACTTCTTCCAGCATCACTGAAGCCGGTGTTAATTGTGGATGATGCCCAAGGCACCATTGATGTTCCTGATTTTATTTTGTCAACAAAATACAGTTCGAAGTTAGTTTACTTGATGAGCATCAAAGTAAGCAAGTAAGTTACATCAAAGTAAACAAATAAATTACTATCATGTTTATGCTGCAGTGGTGCAAATTAGGATATGGATACAATAAGGTGCAAACTACAGATATATGGGTATATATATTCTAGAAATTGAATCTACACACAAACATAGGACATATATGTCTGTATCTTTATTTTCATTTGTATGCATGTGCATTTGTATTGAATCAGTTTGTTCAAATGAATTAAGTACTCGTAATTATAAAATAAACTTCTGAATAAAAAATAAATGGCTGGCTGAATAGTCATTATGTGTTTGTGTTGAATCAGTCTGGTAAAAGGAACTAAATACTCATCATATATTATAAAATAAACTTCTGAATTGGAAAATAAAGGGTTACTTGCAGGTGCGCTCCTTATACTATGAGGGTGTAGCCACTTATATGTCAAACTATTAAATTAGCACTTGCATCAACCTGAATCTAACGACATTATTTCCCAAGTTAGGTTGAGTCGATGATTAATTTTCCTATAAATTGAGGGTAAAGAAATAAGGTCCGCTGAGATTCCGGGAAATTTCATGCTAATAAAAAAAAATCTTGGGGTTATAAGTGGTTCCTACTAAAGTACAACTGTACAAGTGTATCCACTATTAACCCTAGAATACGTAGGTATCTGAATAGTCATCATCCTGCATTGCCATTGTTATTAAAGTCGAAGATCAGGTGCACACTTCTACAAATTAAATTGAATTTGGAAACCTATATGTTACATACATACAACATATGTACATGCATACATGTTTGTAACCGTATGTTCATGCATATGCTTTTGTGTATTGAATCTGTTTGGTTAAATGCGTGGTTGTTTATTATAAACTAAACTTATAAATCGTGGAACCAATAGCTGCTTGAGTAATTTATTGTCCTCTTTGTTTCCTCCTGTTATTAAATAGGAAGTCATCTAAGCACTTGTGTAAATCAATTGAATAGTAAAAGCCATCACTTGTACATGAATTTGTTGAATTTAAAAATTTTTAAGTCATTGATATGTCTTGTATCAAGGATGTTATAATTTTAGAGTATCTGACTAATATTTACGAAGTATATAGCATCTGATACTTATTGATAATGAGCATGTTATGCGAAGTATCTAGCATCTGATACTTACTGTTAATGAGCATGTTCTCCGTGAAGTAACTACATGAATATGATAGACAAATGATGATGCAACTAACAACTAGCTTTATGATGACATGATCTCTAACGGAACATCTAAGGTAAAAGAGTCAAAAAAAATTCACCCAGGGTGTCTATCTGCCAAAAATCAAATGACAAGAATATGACGTTCAAAAGCGTGATGCTGCAAGGGTTTATGCGCGATTAACCAATCTGAAACTTAGTAAAATAAGAAGGTTTTATTCAAGAGAATTACCTTGGCTCCTGCAGAGGATGACATTACATCCTTGGGATCGAACTCTATGCCTTAGGTTGTTATGCTGAAAAACTTATCAAAAACTAATGTGAAAGTAATGGAAAACCATCACACACTCACACACACGCAAAGTAAGTAAAAGTGACTATCTTCGAATCCCCAGCTATTCTCTGCCTATCATCTCCGACTATGGACCTCTCCCTTTATAGTCATGGGTTTGCTGACTGAATATTTTTCAATCATCACTAAATTGGTAACTCATAAACTGTATTTGCTAATATTAGAAGGGTTTGTATTGGCGCGTTTAATTTGGTCTGGTGAGAAATATGATCCATTTATACATAGATGAACCCAAATTTTATAATTGTAGTGGTACATGCATCAATTTTAATGCATTTTGCATCCTTGGTTATGTGATTAAAAATTATTTTAATAATTGGTTCTAGGTTTATATCTCTGAAAACTTGGATGGTTGAATTTTGAAATAATCATAGGAAAAGTTTGAGATTCATTGAATTTAGCCTGATCATGATTTCTTTAAGTTATAACATACTTTTCAAGATTCACGTCCACAAAACTCCTAAAAACATCATGCATCAAGAGACGCTATCTAGGAGATTAAAACTAAATGATATTGCATTGCACATGCTTATTTACATTTAAAATTGTGGAAACTTAATTGTAATAAATCTCTCGACTGAACTGATAGTTTATCAACAATTAGAGATTTTATGTTTAATGTTCATTCGGAGAAAACCTCATCTTTGGTATGTTTTTAAGACTAATTTTCTTATATGACTAAATCTTTTGTATGCATCTGTGGTGCTATGATTCAGTTTTTTTTAATGAAATCTTTTTTAGACTGGATGGAATGTTCCTCAATCAAATTTGTTCAATAGTTGGTCTCAAATTCCTTTATGTGACACCATGGATGGTTGGATTTTGATATCATCGTACGGAAGTTTGAAGTTCATAGACTTTGGCCTTAACATGAGTTTTTTAATTTATATCATACTTTTCCAGATCCACGTCCACATAACTTCTGAAAACATCATGCATCAAGTGACGATATCTATCAGATCAAGGCCTTAAACTTTCATTAAAATTAAGTGAGGTTGGATTGTGCATGCTTATTTAGGTTCAAATTTGTGGAAGCTTAATTATAGCAAATCTCTTAATTAAAATGATAACTTGTCAACAATTAGAGATTTTCTGTTTAGTGGCATGGGCCATGACCTTACTGTTGAAACCTAATGGTGAAAGGTTGAATAGACTTATGGAAGCCCCAAGGTTCAAAGCTTGTCAAAGAGAATTATGGCTGCCTCCTTGCATTTCTATTCAAAGAAATTTTATTGATCTCCCCTTTTGGTTATTTTCATGCCTATCACCTTTAACCATGATGGTTTTATTGTTGACCTAGATTGCATATATGCTCATCATCTTTGAAACTGGTCATCGTCTCCTCAAACTTGTCATAGCAACCAGCTGTGGAGCCAGCTCTAGAGCTTTCATCCAGTATTGCACTTCATGCGTCAAAGACTTGGTCCAGTGTTAGTGTTCTCTTTGACATTCTTTCTTCTCTAGATTGTTTGGATAGCAATTAGCATCGCTTACATGAAATAACTGGTCACCTACCGATGTCAGTTACTTGAAATCAACATTGATGAGTACACAACCTTTAGCAAGCTGTGATTGGATGTATTCTAGGGACCATTGGATAAGGTGTTAATGTAACAGACAAATTTCGACAACTACAATAGCATAAAGACTCTTTGTCACAATTCGGTAATTACATTTGTCTATACCTTCTAAAAGGATATGTCATCTATGGAAAGTAATATATTTCTCGTTATATCCTTGCATCCAAGAAATGTAAGAGCTGGATTTCTTGGATCTATTTTATTTTCTAGCATCCATTTTATAATCCACGTCTTTAAATGTTTAGAAGTCTCTCAACTACTTTATAGACACAGAAGTTAATACTAACGATGAAACTGTATTAAAGTTTTCATTGTTGATTTTATGTGTACTGGACTAGTGAGCAAATTTCTTCTCTATCTTTTTCATGCACATGCTTAGCTAAAGCAGGAAAGAAATGTTAAGACTTGAGGATTATTCTTATACTTCATTAGTATAAGACTAATTTACAACTGAGACACTCCAAAAGAAATATGTCAGAGAAATTGACAATCCCTTCATACATTTTACATGTTCAGTTGATAGTCTTGAGTAAAAAATTGTGTGTATTTGCTTTTACATACATAATCCTTACAAAGTAAGCCAAAAAGATTTAAAAATTAAAAATACAGCTGCTTGTTTCTCGCTATTTCAAATCATTGTCTAGCTGTTATCCCTTCCATTTCCTTGTCGTCTGTTATTTTGGCACATTTCGATTAGCGC
Source organism: Asparagus racemosus (assembly GCA_037177215.1). Taxonomy (NCBI): domain Eukaryota; kingdom Viridiplantae; phylum Streptophyta; class Magnoliopsida; order Asparagales; family Asparagaceae; genus Asparagus; species Asparagus racemosus. The sequence goes on from JBAKGM010000002.1 coordinate 4,629,802, forward strand.
TTGTTGAGATCAAGAACTTTCTTCTGATCTTTCCATATTCATCTATTTCAATATCCACCTATTTCTTCTGCTATGCACCAGTGGTACTCACGTGCAGCATCACTGAAGCAAGTAAGTTACATCAAAGTAAAGCGAATAAGTTACTGTCATGGTTATGTTGCAGTGGTGCAAATAAGTATATAGACATGCTATGGTACAGATACGTGGTATAGATATTCTAGAAATCAAATATACACAGACATAGGACATATTTGTATGTGTGTAGAATGTATGCATATTTTCATTTGTACACGTGCATTTATTTTGAATCAGTTTGTTCAAATGAAATAAATACTCAGTTTATTATAAAATAAATAGCTATCTTGACAGTCACTACGCCTTTGTGTTGAATCAGTCTGGTAAAATGAAATAAATGCTCACGTATTATAAAATAAACGTCTCATTGGAAAATAAAGGGTCAGATGCGAACGCACCCCTTAGACAATTAGGATGTAGCCACTTTTTTTACACGCACCCAACAAAAAACAAAAACAAACAAGCAAACAAACAAACAAACAATTTAATTAACACTTACATATACCTGAATTCCAGATGATGTTATTTCCCAAGTTAGGTTCTGATGTCACGTGATGATAATTGTCTTCTTTGCCCTCAATTTAACTAGGAAAAAAAACTTAAATTTCCTCTAAATGCAGGGCAAGGAAATAATGCCGACTGAGATTCCAGGAGAGTACACCCAAAGAAAGTCTTGGGGGTATTACTGGGTACCCCGTCATAGTAGAAAGGGTGTATCCACCATTAGTCCTAAAATAAGTAGCTACATCAATAATCATTTCTTCATGGCCATTGTTATTAAAGTGGAAAATTATATAAACACTCCTATAAAGTAAATTGAATTCAAAAACTTATTGTACATGCAACATGTATATACACGTACCAGTGTGTGAGTGCATGTTCATGTGTACGCATTTGTTTGCAGAATCTGTTTGGTTAAGTAAATGCATGGTCATTTATTATAAAGTAAACTTGTAAATTGTATTATTGTGGAATCAATAGCTTTGTTCTTTGCTTCATCTATGAACTTATATAAATCAAATTGAATTGTAAACCTAAAGCCCATCACTCATGCATGACATTATTGGATCTCAATTTTTTATTAATTGATATGACTTTGATAAATCACATATGTTATAAATATTAGTATCTGACACATTGCACATGAACATGTTCTCCTCTGTGAAGTGTTCTTCATAATTATTATAGACAAATGATGATGCAACTAACAATGAAATCTATGATGTTATATTCTCTATCGGAACATCTATTCAAGTTTATCCAACGTTATTCCTTAAATATCTAAATGTTGGATAACTATGATATAGATCTAGCCTAGCTAGGACTTATTATTTGTTGGTACAAACATAAGCTTCATGTATATGAGCACAAACACTAAATACTAGACATGGGGACAACCGATATATGTGTCTATTTTTAGTATATGTGCATTTTAACTGATAAAAAATATCTACTGGAACGAATGTATGATAGCAAATGGATGTCTCTTCGTTAAAGGGGCATTTTATACTTTGTACACGATTTTTTGAGATTCATAAAGATCACATATTTTTAATATTAGACAGGGATGGGACATGGAAAGTGTTGCCCTAACCATTGTTTTAAATATTCCCGACATGGTCCTCGGCCAATATATTCTTTCATAAGCCTTTCCGCAAAATTATATGATCTCAATATCCTTTCACTTTTTAGCAATTTTGGGCGATATGTCCCCGACATGGCCGATGTACTAGTCGATATGTCAGCCGATATGTCTTTTTATACGACTTGTCTGAAAAAGTGTACAGACTTTGGCAATTTTTGGCTGATATATCATGATTAACCCGGTATAACAAGTGACATTTTGGCCTAAAAAAATTAGTTGCAATGTTGCAATGTCGGTTTGGACTTTATTTGTTTCAAAAGATTGGTTAGGGATCCTATACATATATTATTTACAATTTGTATGCTTAGATTTCATCGACTATGTTTAGGTTACATTTTAGGACATTATATTATATATGCACGTCACCAATATGACACTTTGATATTCACTATATATTCCTGATATTTCTCCAATATCCACAATCCAATATGAATTTTTTTCGTCCAATATTTCCCCAATATTCGATATTTAAAATACTGGCCCTAACCTTTTTTTTTTTTTTTTGTGGTTCGGGATAGTGTCCAGCAAGGCAAAAGAACTAAAACAATATTTTTAATGAATTAATATTAGAAAGAATTAGAAAAACAATTCAAGTAGATGAGTTTTTGTTGTGCTATAGTTTGGTCATATTCCTAACGAGAACGATATATGAATTATTGAAGATAGCGGTAGATTGTTTTCATTAATTTAAAAAGGGTTAATTGAACAAAGACCCGTAGTATCACCGGTTCAAACTTTCTGCCCTGTACTTTTGATTTTGACAACCCTACTTGGAATTCTTTTAACTCTTTTATCCTCCGACAGGCTCCCTATGTTCACCTAGGGGTAATATTTGCCAAATTTTCACAAAGGATAAAAGAGTCAAGAAAATCACCCAGGAGAGTCTTATTTGTCAAAATCAAACTACGAGGATAGTAAGTTCCAAAGCTCAATATAGTACATGGGGTCTAAATGCAACTAACCCATCCAAGAATTACTAAATAGAAAGGTTTGCTTAAGAGAATCACCTTGACTTTTCAATGCCTGCTTTCTCCAAATACGCGTCCTGAATGCTCTCCCTTTTTTATAGCTATCAGTTTATTGACTGAAAATTTTGCAATCAACACCAAATTGGTAACTTATAAACTCTGTCTAGGACAAGGAAATGAACGATCCAGATTGACCTGTCTAGGATCAAATCAGTTTTGAATCTGATCCAGATCAGTTCAGTTTGTCAAAAATCAGTCAAAGCCGACCGTACAGATCGGTTCAGTTTGCCAAAAATCAGTCAAAGCCGACCGAACCGACTATTTGTTCACGCCTAGTGGAAAATGTTGCATCTTGAATTCTTGATTATTTGCAAAAGTAGTTGTGGTGTATATTTCATTGCAAAATTTTTGTTATTTTTCATTACAGATCTAATCGTTTGTTTGTCCAAAAATGTACGATAATCTTCAGTTTCTACTTGATGTGTCATTCGTTTCTTAACCTTTTAATTAAGATAACGACTTGCAACGCACTAACAACAAAAACTCATCACAGGAGATGAAAAAGGACTTGACACAGGACAAGGAAATGAACGATCCCACCAACGAAACATGGAAAGCATTGCATACAGCGAAAGAGAGTACAAGGCATATTTACTGCCTTAATCTAAAGCTCATTCCTCAATTTCATTTAGAAATGCAACACAACACCAAAAACACCATCTTCACCTTGATCACAGCAAAGCGTTACCTCATCCCTGAAGGATGAGAATGAAACTCATTTACCAAAGTTCAATAAAAACTCATCACAAGAGGAACAGCACTTCATATAAGAAAAGAAAATGGCAGCTCCACACAAGTCAAGGTGCAAAGGAAAGAGTACAACAACTGAGAGTACGAGGCAGATCTACTGCCTCTAGTCCAAAATTTATTACTCAATTTCTTTTAGAAATGTGAGATTAACACCAAAAAAAATATCTTTTAACTTCACCATAATCTAGAGTTCTCTCGTGTCTGAAGGATGAGATCAGAACAAAACCATCCGTTGAGATTCCGAAGGCTGATAGGAAATAAAACTATGCTTTTTAAAAAAAATATTATACACCCCATCCGCAGAGGAGCAAAACAATCAGTGAACCTTTTGTTATTAAATAAAACCACTTAAATGAAAATGAGTGGTTGCTCATTTTGCAGGTTGGAGTGTGGCCGCAGCAGGAGCAGCTCCACCGGTGGTTGGCCTGCGAGTAAAAAAGTAAGATAAGTTGTGAGAAAAAACATGCAATTCTAATCACAGATACGGAGAAGGATGAGTGGCTTCATGCAATTCTAATCACAGATATGGAGAAGGATGAGCTGCATAAAATACTAAACATTGCATATGCCTCAAAAAATAATGTTGATGACGGAGATATATATTTGTATGTTAATCGCACTAACTAGCAAAAATATCAATATACTGCTAAAATAACTGCTCTCTATTGTCTACACTCATGCATCCTACTTCTCTGACTGAATCTCTGTCTTGAAATGGTCTCCTATTTTTCCCTCTAAAACTTATAACTTTCCTCACTTCAAAAGGACAGATTAATATCTTGGCTAAGACATGACTTACAGCAATTTAACCAAAAGAAACTGAAACAATGTCCAACCAGATAAATATAGGTTAAAAGCCCAAATGTTTGAAAACAACCATGAAAATTGGCCTTTTTTCAGAAAATAAAAAAATACAAAAGGCCCAGAGACTAACACGAGAACTTAAGTCCTTTCAGAAAAGTAGCTTTTCCATCGAAAAACCACAACTCACAATTTGCACGTGACAATATATATTCAAAAACATGCTCTATCAGATATTCAGAATATTAACCTTTATAAACTAATTTTGAGTTTAAAAATCTATATGACAACAATGATAAACCAATTCTCATAAAAATAAAAGGAAATAATGTGTATGACGTGGCGGCTCATTTTCCTAAATGAGCTACCACCATGTGATGAAGGCCCACCTTAAAAGTCACATCAAAAAGTGTGGGACTCACTCACCACTCTATCTCTTGGAAGTTCATTTTGCTAAATGAGCCGCCACCTCATAACCATCATTCTCAAATAGAAATATTCAAGATCATTTTATGATACCACCTAAGACTTATGATTTTTTTTAAAGCCTAGCAAACATGAGTTTATTATTAAGTTATAACTTATAAATTTACATATCATTTTATGTCCAACCAAAAATCCATAATAATATTGATGCCTACCAAATTATGACTATCAATAAACAAGTAACTATCAGTTATTCCCCCATGCACTACAATAAAATCATGTGAAATAAAAAACAATTGCAATTGTAACTTCCCAGTATTAATAAAATATTATTTCGAAAGAATATCTTGAAGTTATTATACGCCTCAAAGTCTATTTACTTTGCTGAACATGGGGGTTGAGAGGACGGAGTGAGGATAAGGTAATATAGAATTTTATGTCAAGCTTTTTGTATTATTGTGCATTAATAATTAACAAAAAAGTTCACCATTTTCTTCGGCTTACTATTGGTTAAAATACATAACAGGGCAAATTTGAACTTATAAAATTCAACTAATGATTATCTATCCTGAAAGATATGAAGTCGATGGCACCTGAACAAAACAGTTCATGATATGTTCTTAAAAAACATTTAAGATCATGGTAGTTTTTGAAATTCAGCCACAAATAACCAAATTAGATCAATTTGCTGAACTTCAAAGATGCATACATATTATATGTGCCTATTTTTGGAAAACAACTGCTGCCTTTTGTAGAAAACAACTAGCTTTAGAAGAAAAAAATAGATATAAAGGTATAAAGTTAAAAGAGTACATACAGGCCAACGAAGACTTTGAATGCATCATAAATACCCCACTGAGCTCCTGTCAAAGTACCAATCATGACAATTCGGAGAGGGAGCCCACGGGTAAACAAGCCCAACATTCCAAGCTTCTTCACAGCCTGATCACGATTAAATATATACAAAAAATTAATATGCAACAAACAAAATATAGTGAGCCAATGTCCATATATTTAAAAGTTTAAAATAAGATATGACCAATGTGATTATGTACTATATAGTACTTACATCACCAACAGTTGCCCCCTTAGCATTGTTAAGGAAAGAGACAAGGTTGTCTGCTGGGTGAGAGACGACAGCACAGAACACTCCAGCAACATAACCACCTGCAAAGCTCACACCCAGTTGAAGAGTTTTGCTGCACTGATCCTTTGGTGTGGGAATGGCGTATTTGTAGAGCATCTCCACAATGGTCTCAAAGGATGCAAATTTCATCATCGTGTCTGCAAGTTAAATTTGACAGCTAATCACAATGAAAACATAATGCATAGTATAGCCAAACCAAGGCATGGAAAGAAAATAAATTTGAAATGACAACTATGAACATAAACATACATATACCTCTATGCTACATAAACACATCAGGTCATTTCGAACCAAAATGCAATTCTACCACCGATAGGTAGAAAAGTTTAGAACTCGATCTAACGCAAGGTAACTGGTAAAGAAACAATTTTTTGCATGGTAACTTCTGTAGAGAAAAGACACTTTTACATGCTCAACCGTCCACACATAAAACAATCTCAATATCAGGTTAACTGTTAAATATTCCCATCAGCTCCTCAAACACTTGAAACCAAAGTCCCAATTGCAATCAATATAAACTCTGATAGCTCTCCCAATAAAGCTCTTGGATACAATAGATTATATCAAATTTAGATTATGTATACAACACACATGCAGACACACTAAGATCTGCACACTCATTAACCTAGAAGAATTAGGAAACAAATTTTCTTCAATTGTTAATAAAAAATTCAATTACATCCTTTCCTCCAATAAATTATCAAATAAATTTCAGTGGCATGCGTTCAACTCCTTCAATATTTTTCATAAATAATAAATCTCTCAACATCTTGTCAGATTATTTGTCTGCATACAAGCAATTATTAAGTGAACGGGGAGCACAAGGAAAACCCTAAGATCAATCTCTCACAGGCAAGACTACTTGAAAATTTTCAGACATGCTAATAATCAGAAAGCTGTAACTGGATGCCATGCAATAGATAATAGACAAGTGTAAAGGAATCAAGATGTATAAAATTGGAGGAATTATATGAAAAATTGCTTGTCAATACAGCAAAGAACAACATAGACCATTTCATTGGAGTGCAACTCCAAAATTTTGAAGAAGACTCAAGCAGTGAGGACAATTTGTTGTATGCACGCATAAAACCCTAAAATCATAGTGGGGTTTCAAGAACAACTATGTGCAACAAAATTAGTTTACGAAGTGCAGAAGAAAGAAGTGGACAAAAATTTGATGCAGCATGGTATAGGTAATACTATAGATCGATTCATCGGTGGGAAACTCAACATATTTGTAGAAAACTCAAAAAGTGACAACAAATTTTACACAGAATATTTGAGATTGCAACTCCATAGGTTTGAAGAAACTAAAGCACTGAGGACGACTTTTTACACAAAATCTCAAATATCATGATGGGAAGGAGCTATGTGAAACATAACTTGACATATGCAGAAGAATCAAGAAAGATTAAATAAAGGAGTTAAATGCATAATTGCATGCCATGACAACAATATTGACCACTTCATTGGAGTACAACTCCAAAAATTTGGAGAAGACTCAAGCAGTGAGGACAGTTTGTTGTACGCACACATAAAATCTTGAAGACCATAGTGGGATTTCAAGAAGAACTATGTGCAAATAAGTTGATAAAGGACAGAATAATCAAGATGGACAAGAAATCTAGTACAAGGACAACTATATGTCACAGTAGTAAATAACAAGTGTAAAATCTAACGCAGCTTGGATAATATTATGTGAAGTATTAAACTAAAGCATCTAGGATTATATTATGTGAAGTATAGAATCTTAAAGATCAGTGATCACAACAGTACTCCAAAATTATGCATCCACAATTTTTGATAAAACTAAAGCAGCTACGATAAGATTATGTGAAGTATAAAATCTTGAAGACCAGTTATCACAACAATATTGCAATAGAATTATGTGAATCACAAGTTGGCAAAGAGCAGAAGAAGCAAGATGGAGAAGAAATCATAGAGTTAAACAAACAGTTTCATGTCAGTCAAGTAGATAACACTATAGACCACTTCATTGGAGTACAACTTCACAAATTTGGAGAAGACTCAAGTAGTTAGGACAACATGTTGTATGCACGCATAAAATCTTGAAAATCATAGTGGGATTCCAAGAAGAACTATATGCATTTAGGATACATCGTCGGATTTCAAGGCAAATAAGTTCACAAAGTGCAGAAGAACCAGGATGACAATAAAATGGAGAAATTATAAGCACAAGTATATGTCAAGGTAGTACATAATACTGCAGACCACATCATTGGCGTGCAACTCCAAAGATTTGGAGAAGACTCCAGCAGTGAGGACAGTATATTGTATACAAACATAAAATTGTGGAGATTGCAATAGTATTTCAACAAGAACTATTTGCAAATGAGTTTGACAAACAGAAGAATCAAGACCGAAAAGAAGTGCAGGAAGAATATGAATAACTACATATATGGGTATTAGATAAAACCGTAGACCGCTTCATTGGAGTGCAACTCCATGAATATGGAGAATACTCAAGCAGTGAGGACAATTTTTTGTATGCGCACATAAAATCTTGAAAACCACAGAGGGATTTCAAAAAGAACTATGTGCATATAAGTGAAGCAAGTCAAGAAAAATCAATAAGTATAATGAAGTATATAATAATCAACTAAAAGCAGCAGCAAAACCTTTATTTCAGGAAGAAAAGAAGAAAAAGAATACAAGTATCCTTGGAGGAGAAGGAAGAAAAATAAAAATGGAAGAAACCCAATTTTAAATAGGATGGGGAAACAACATTTTTCGAATTAAAAATAAACCTTACCTCCCAAAGCAATCAAATTGGTATGCACGAAGGGAATCCAATGTATTGGTAAAGAAAATTATATTAAAGATGGCTCCCCCAAAAATACAAGTCATAGATAATTGTGCAGTTGCATTTCAGCACAAGCATCCCAGTTCATCTAAATAGAAGAAATACTAAATAGATAAACTGACACAAGTACTGGCATAACATAAGATAAACTAAAAAACAACTTGAAAGTGATTAAGAGTCACCAACATCAAATATCAAGGTCACAATTTGTTAAGAAACTTCATACATAACATCAACAAACACATGCATATAATTGCAGATATTAACCAACTCTGGGAAAGAAGAAAAGAATTTCTTACAAGGAATCTGACGACCCCATAGTGGTACAAGTCCTTTGTATAATCTGTAAATGTCAAACCATCAGTGATAATGACAAGAAGGGAAACTCAAACAAAATGAAATAAAAGCCCTATGAAATCATACCCCATTGCTCCTTCAGCTTTGACAAACTTCGGAAGCCCATCGCTCAATCCTCTAGCAAAACCTGGCTGTGTCTGGACTCGGACTTTCACAGCCTCCATGGGGCAAAGAGCAACATCAGCAATCACTTCAGCAGATGCTGACCCAGCTAGATAGATCAGCGTCTTGTACTTAGTTGCATACTCAGGTCCAGCAAGGTCTGAATAGTATTTCTTGAAGAATTCGTAGAACCCAAACTTGCAAGCACCCTGAGCACTGTAACCAAGCAAGGTTGGCACCCATCCCCTGAAGAAACCTCTGACTCCCTGCTCCTTTAGCAGGACTCCAAATCCCGATGGGATGCTCTTGTACTTTGCAGGATCAATCTAATAATGACATAAATAATATGTAATAAAATTTCAACCAAAGCAGAAAAAAGAGGTTTTGTCTCACATCCTAAGAAGCTCCTTATAAGATCAGACGTCAATCAAACAACCAAAACAATATAGAAAGATCAGAAGAAATCCGAAATTGACAAGCAAGAGAAATTACAAAACTGTCAAAATTTAGATCAGTGTAATAGAAATGATCACCAAGCTAAGGAATTTCTTCACCAAGTTCCTAACTTCAAGCTTAGGTTATCAACAGATACAATAAACACTCACAACAATCAAAGATCTGAAATCATAAACAAATCAAATATTAAAAAAAGATAAATTCAATAACAAGAAAATTACTTCCATAAACAGCAAAGATCTAAACTTACCAATCCCTAACCCTAACCTCACCCTAGTCAATCAAATTAACACTCAAAAGCAATCAAAGATCTGACATTTTCATCAAGTTACAAGTTTTTCCATCGAATAAACAGCAAATCAACAAAAACGAAAACAAAACCAACAGATCTCAAATCACCAAACCCTAACCAACCCCAAAAACCCCTAAAAATCACAGATCTCATCAAAAACAAGAAGAAATCCTCACCTGCATGTTACACTTAACGAGATCCAGCGGAGTAACAGCCGTATGAGTCAATCCACAGCTCAAAATCCCTCCAAAGGTACAAGCAGCGTAAAACGTCGGCGAGTACATCTCGATCTTTCCAGGCTCGCTCGGGGCCTGGATCATGAACGGCCTCTCCGCCTCCTTCGCCGCCGGCACCACCGCCGCCGCCGGAGCTAGGGTTCGGCCGCTGAGGAGGCCGGAGATCGCGGGGTTTGACGACGATGGGGAGTAGAGGTAGGAGGGGATTACGGTTTGGCGGCGGGATTCGGAGGGAGCCATTGATATTTTTCTAGGGTTTGGTCTCTGCTCTCCGAATTAGGGCAACGCGAGTGTTTGAAGAAAGAGGGATCGTTGGAATTTGCTTTGGGGTATAAATAATGAGAAATGGCTTGGGGAATGGAGAGGGGTGGGATTTGCTGTGGAGCGCAGAACAGGGAGTTTTGGTTTCTAGGACACGTGTTGGGTTGTGATTGGTGCGGGTGGTGGACATGGGGAATGCGGGCTGGTGCCCAACGGGTGAGAAGCGCGTGAGGAGATTGTCCCTTCGTCTTAAGAGTACGTTTAAGTTTAAGATGGAATATCCTTTGTTATTAATTTAATTTTGGAATATGCTTTGCTATTACTAATAATAATAATAATAATACTAATAATAACATTGATTGAGTTATAAATTTGACACTGCTTTGATATTTATATATAATATACGAACATAATCCGCTTGTGTTTGTTACAAAAAATGTTTTAAGTTTATAAAAATATTTTCAAATTTCTATTAACTAAATGATGCAATATCTCGGTAGATAATCTACTCCTAACTCTAGTCTTAACACATCAAATTCTGTTTCAGCACTACTCTTTAATTTTATTTGTTTGCTCAATTTCTCCCGTCCCGTTTCTTTTGGGCCTTAAGTGGGCCGCTTCTTGAGCAGGCCCGACCATGTGCCTACTGAACCCTTTTCCTTCTTCTTCTCAAACGGCAACGTTTCATTCCTTTATAAAATCCAAGAATGTTCGCTTTTTTTTGCATCCCGAGAAGCATCAAATTTTAATTTTAATTTTAATTTTCCTAGCGGAGGACATAACAAGGCTTCACTTGAACATTTAGCGAAATAATTCACTGATTTATTCTTTCGCTCCATTTTACTCGCACAAAAATTTCAATCGGGTTGAACACCCAACCATCTAAAATGAACTTAGTTACCAGATGATGTAGGAGTCTAAACCAAGCATATAATCAACAGTATATTCATCTTTGCATGAGTTGAATAAAATTTCTAAACATTGTGCAAATGACATTTTGTGGCCTATTAATGCTTCCATTCTCAGCCCTGAGCTTGGATCGAACCACGCCATGTTAACTAACTTACATTCGAAGAATAAATCTTGAATTGATTCGTGAACTTCCCCCACGTAGAATGCACACTTCATTGCAAGTTACTGTGGCTTCCATAAATTCACATTTGCAAAATTACATGCCTTTGAGAATTCTAGCTAGGGACGAGGTCGGAATTACTCTCCTGGTTTGGCTAGCATTGCCTTGTTTGGCTTCCAATTTATTTTCAGTAAGTTTGATTTTTACTAATCAAGGGTGGCATAATAATGTGTCGAGCCTCTCGCCAACGGTTTGATAGCAGTGTTAGAAGTGAAAAATAGATCAACGAAGTAACTGTTGAATTATGAAATAAGAACTGATGAAAGTAATAATTATGAAATGATTTTTTAAAGTATTGAAAATAGTGATTCTTACACTTTATTCACTTTTTTTGCTTTGATAGTAATGAAATATTATTAGGAAGTAACTAATAAAGTAAGGACTTGGATCCTCTCCACTATAAAAAAAAAGTAGTGGAGAGACGACTACATTTATCATGGCCGTCAATTTGTATAGTAGATAGCTATGACTTATTCCAAATCTAACACGAACCATACCCCCATGATTGGCATTCATTTTCTAATTTACACCTGAAGGCAAATCACAACCGATCATTAAGCAAATTAAGGTTGTGATATAGTATTGGAAGTGATTTTTCAGAAAAGCAAACATGTCTTTTTTACTTAGAAAAGAATTAGCTTCTACTTTCTTTATTTCAACTATTTTATAATTACTTATGTGCGAACCAATAGACCCTAAGCAGTGGCGGAGCCAGAAATTTTATCTTTGTGGGGGGTGGGGGGGGGGATCCATGATACATAATTGCTTCTTATGTATTTCACAAAAAAAAAATTCGATTTTAGTTCCTCAAATTTTAAAATATTTTGAAATGGGTCCTCAAATCTCAAAATTGCTATTAGGCTTTCCAATTCTTAA
>JBAKGM010000002.1:4687369-4724522 GCA_037177215.1 Asparagus racemosus
GAATTTCAAGGGTATTTTTTATTAGTATTTGAATTTCAAGGGTATTTTTGTCTACCGAAAGATTTTCCCGAACTCGTACTTTTAAAGGTAAAAAGATTTTCTACAACTCCCACTTTTAAAGAGAGTCAATTTATCAACTTACTTTTATGTAATGGATTAGTATTTGAATTTCAAGGGTATTTTTTATTAGTATTTGAATTTCAAGGGTATTTTTGTCTACCGAAAGATTTTCCCGAACTCGTGCTTTTAAAGGTAGTATAGTATGATATAGATTAGGATGAGAATGAAATTATCAAATATGGCTGGCGGTAATAGCATCCATAAAAAGATTTTCTACAACTCCCAATTTTAAAGAGAGTCAATTTATCAACTTACTTTTACGTAATGGATTAGTATTTGAATTTCAAGGGTATTTTTTATTAGTATTTGAATTTCAAGAGTATTTTTGTTTACCGAAAAATTCGTGCTTTTAAAGGTAGTATGATATATATATATATTTCAATCACATTATTTTCATGTCACGTGCATTTACACGTGCTGAAACGCACGGGCTGAAATTTCTAGTTATAAGTAGAACTCCTCCAAAATTGAGGAAAAGGTGTAAAGACCCCAAACTTTATACGGAGTTTTCTCTAAATTTCAAAATTCATGATCAGTTTGTACAAATCACCCAAAGTCGAGGAGGTTTCTGAAGTTTACCCCTACCCGGGCCATGATTAGATCGTAGAACTCTCCAGAATCTCTTCGCTTCCCTCCTCGCTATAATATCTCCCTCTTGCGTATAGCGCTCTCTCCAAGTCATCCCTTGGTCTCATCTCTCTCTGATTACTTCTCTAAATCTAATGGCATCGGATCTCGAGAAGAAAGCCAAGGAGGCGTTCGTCGACGACGACTTCGAGCTCGCCGTCGACCTCTACTCTCAGGGGATCGAGATGGATCCTATGAATGCTGATCTCTACGCGGATCGAGCCCAGGCCAACATCAAGATCAACAGCTTCACCGGTAAAATTAGCCACTTCGATTTTTTTGAAGTTATTGATTTTACTTTCTTTTCATTGTTTAACTCTTTACTGTTTTAATCAGTCGATAAAGTAATTGTAGGGTTTTAGTTAGGTTAATTAGCACTTTGGTGCCGTAAAGTTTAATCCTTTTTTAACATTGTTTTCGTTTTATAATTAACAATGGATGAAGTAATTGTAGGGTTTTAGTTATAGGTCAAAAAAAAATTTTTTTTTTCTCTTTTCCAGCATAGAAAAGTGAATGAGAAACTAATCCTCTTATGACCAAATTTCAGTTTTTCGAGTTTGGGGAAATCGAGGAACAAAGCACTAGTTTTGAGGCACCGAATTGTCAAATTAACGTCAATTTGAAACCCTGGAGTATCAAATTGTCAAAATAGAACTCCATGTTATCAAAGTTAAAAAGGGCGAAGCTTTGGGTATTGCAGTGCAATTAACCCTTTTAGGTTTTTTTTATTACGTAATTGATTCCTCAATCTTGCTTTGTTTAATTTTTGTTTTAATTTGTTTCTTGGTGATATGGTTTATAAATCGAAGTTGACTTGATTTGGTCAAAATAATGCGTTTTATGCTTTATGTGAATGGTTAACGTAGGAGTTTTTTTAACACCTGTACTATTACCCTGAATTAAATTTTATGCACACCCACTTCCAAAATTGCCCATACACCGAAAACACCTACATTCGATATTTGACCCCTTTTCATGCACAGTAACTAAAAATATAGCAGTTTTTCAAAATTATAGCAGTTTTGATTGAATATAGCAATTCCCCCATACTTATACTAACACATGGGTTTGAAAAATAAATTAGCTTGGATGTTTTGAGTGTATAAATGATTTTCAAAGTGTGTGGGTTTATGAATAAATCAGGGTGAAAGAATAGGTTTAAATAAAAAAACCTTAACTAAGTCCATGCAGAAGTATAGTAAACATTAACAATGGACATGACCACAAGATCTCTGAGTGTTATTGGTATGGATGCTTATGCCTTCTTTACTTGAATAATATATATTTTGCTCAAATAATTACAGGATTTTCCTAACTTTATCGGTTTAGAATAGATTAAACAATGCTTTAAGAATTATGGGATCTGTTCTCATGCCAGACTTTTCATTTTGCAGAAGCTGTCGCCGACGCAGGTAAAGCAATTGAGCTTGATCCTTCAATGTCCAAAGCGTATTTGCGTAAGGGGTAAGAAAACTCTCATGCTATTATGTAAGGAAACTCTCATGCTATTATGTTCAACCCTCTGTCCTTGTTTATTTGAACTTTTGAAATTCAAAGTGATCTTTGGAGCAGAAAATATAAGCATGGACCACCTCATTGCCCACAAGAGTTGGTATAATTTGCACCAACTTGCAGGTCTTGTGATAAAGTCGAGTGTACATGAAGAACTGGTTCCAAAACTCACGTTAAGTTTATTAGTTAAAATTAAACATAAAACATTAGTCATGCAAGCATAGAGATCAAGTCTTATCACTTTAATCTACTAGTTAAGTCCTGCTGTTTTAATCTATAAGTCCATCTGAGTGTTTCGTATAAACTAGAGTCCTCTGTTGTCCAAGGCAGTGGTGAATGTCTAGCTCTTTACTAAAGTTCTATTAAGGAGCATCCCCAAAAGGTGGAAAATGGAGAAAAAAGAAGAAAGAAGGAAAGGGAAAGCAGAGGCATCATAGAGACTGAAGCAAGAGTGCGGCAGAGTAGAGGGAAGTGGGAAGAAAAATGTCAAGAAACGATTAAGAGTGATAAAGGAGTGAAGAAGCTTACAATAGTTTAGAAAAACCTTTAGGAACTTGTGATGGTGAAGGATTAAAGAAGGTGACATAAGTTCAGAGAAACCTTCGGTAACTGGTGGTATTGGTTGTTCGCAGCGATCAGTCTGTAGCGATTATGGTCCGAATGCCCGGTTTGGATCCTTGTAAGGATGTATTTTATCTAAGAAATGGCATGGAAAAGGTTTTGTAGTTTGATATTTGTAGTTGTACTGTGGGCTTAGGCATGTAGTGCTACAAAGATTGTTGTTGTCCAACTCCTGCTAAGAATGAACACTGATTATGTGTTCATATTGCCTGATTCCGTGATTCGATGAGTTGGCACTGGAAAATGATTATCTTATCTTCTAGCCTTTTACTTTTATAGTACTTATATTGATTCCAATGTTCTGTTATATGCATTTCTTGGTAAATTTCTTTGAGAATTTCTTCTGTTGATAACAATGTATAATTTGCACTATATATTTGGTTACTCATAATGTTTGGAGGAATGATAGTTATACATGTTTTTTCTCACAGTACTGCTTGCATCAAGCTTGAAGAGCATCAGACTGCGAAGGTAGCTCTTGAAGCAGGTCTGAAATTGGCACCTGGAGATCTAAGATTCACCAAATTAATTAAAGAATGCGATGAGAAAATTGCAGGTATATTTGCACTTTCTTCATGTCCTATACATGCAAAGAAAAAAAAAAATTGTTCCCAAGCTATGCACATAAAATATAACATAATGTGTTATCCTAGATTTGTGAACATGATCTATGGGCGGGCCTCAATGATGTGTCATAAGCAAATTATGTGATACACATTGTTTGAGATTTCAGTAGACAGGGTTAAATTAGTTTCTAAACCAAGAAATTTCTCCACAAGTTGGAATAGCTGGAACACATAGGAAAATCTAAAATGTGGTTTTGATGATGCATAATGAATATGCGATGAGAGAGAGCAACTAAGCGAGCAACCAGAACATAGAGTCAATCACTTGTAAGCATATATGTACCAGTAATCAGTAAATTACAATCAAGCTGACATAATTTGCTGAAATGATTAAACATGAAAAAAATCATGATTTGCTTCTTTGCTTTTAACTCTTCCAATCGTTCAAAAACATGACAAGTTTAATTAGTTAAACTCTTCCAATCGTTCAAAACATGACTTGCTTTTTTTGCTTTTAACTACATCAAGTAAATGAGTGGTAAACAAATAGAAAATCTATTGTTCCTCTTAAGTATAGGGCTAATTTTAGAAAACCGCCCATGTGTCCCTGTATCTTCATGTTCAAAAATTTCCATGCTGCGTGCCTTAGAATGTTGACATTCATACTCCAAGCTTCTGTTTTTTGTTGTTCCATGGCGAAATTGGATTACTAGTGCATTGGCTTATTACAGGCATCTTATGTGCTCTTTATTTGTTTTATCTTTAAATTCACTATTTCCTATATACTGTGCTTGCTTTGCAGAAGAAACTATGAGGTTGTCGCAGAAAGTGAGTAATGCCCCCCCTGCTTCAAATGGAGCTTCTGCGAGTGTTGGGTCCGCACAGGAGTTACCCAAAGCATCTACACCAGCAGCACCAACCAAACTGAAATATAGGTTTTTATACATTTGGTCTAATTGCTGCTTTTGTTACTTGCTTCTGACTGTGTAATTATAATGTATAACTTGTGATTGGTTCTTATTTTTCACCTATAAAACAGACCTCCCTTATTCATTCTTGGCAGTGTCCTTTGTACTTGTCAAATAATCTTGGTATTCAATTTGGTTTTTTTTAACTTAACGTTTCCATTATATATAGTTTCTTTTGTATCTTTTTCTCTTCTGTTTATCGTCAATTTACTTGGGTCTATCATAAGTAGTGCATTGGTGGGTCCTTGCATAGTACATGCGGATTGTATCAGGTAAATGTGTCATAATTCAAGACTATTCTATGGACCTGTAAATACCTTCTGAAACTACCCCTGGAATTCATGATAGGTAAACATTCTATCCAGTCGGTGAATCTGCTTCCATAGTGGGTTATTATTATTATTATTATTTGGTTTTTTGGGGATTTGGTGCTGGGGGTGGGGGTGGGGGGGTTGGGGGGTGAACATGGGTCATGAGGAGTACCTTCAAACTCTATGACTACCACCCAAAAAAGAAACAAAATGGACTTTGAGAAGGTGTATCTTATACCATCCTGTTAATTCTTTGAGTGAAATTGTCTCTTTACAATCTATGAATGTTTGCTTGGTAGTTCGTGATTCCATACCACAGCTAATTAAATGGCATATTTCTAGGTAGGGCACAACCCCCCCCCCCCCCCCCCCCCCCCCCCCCCCAAAAGAAACACACACACACACACACACACACAAAAGAACCCCTTTTTCCCGAGGATTTTAAGAGTCTTCTTTGGTTTTAAGATAGTGCAAGATTGTTCTATAATAACCTTGGAGAGTATAGGCTGTATAGCTTCTTATTTCCCCACTATGAAGAAATAAAATGATAGTATTGCCCATTGCTTGGTGGTGAAATCCCCTCCCTTTCTATCTAAAGTTTATATTTCTGTATGCAGGCATGACTACTACAATTCTCCTACAGAAGTTGTGTTGACTATATTTGCTAAAGGTATCCCTCCTGGAAATGTATCAGTAGATTTTGGTGAACAAACGGTATGCTGGATGTGAACGATGTTTCCTTCTTTGGTTTTCCAGCATTATTTTTACTACTTGATGGAGTTTCTAGTGCTTAGGTATTAAATAGATGTTTATTATCTTGATATTACAGTTAAGTGCTGTTATTAACGTTCCTGGTGAAGAACCGTATCATTTTCAACCACGATTATTTGGAAAGGTATGCTTTTGGCCTAGCATTTCATATTCTGCATGACTTATGTGCTCTGTTTTTTCTACAGTGTGGTTTACTTCGTATAAGGATCTTTTGCTTTTGTTTCCTGTGTTAATTAGCCTATTCTCTGAAGTGCCTTTATATTGACTTTTCTGGTTACGTTGTTAGTTATGATGTTTGGTACAATGGGGACAAGTGTCAGTGTTTTAACTGGTGGTACCAATTTACGTCCACACAGAAAATGCATAAATGCTCGATGCATTGGCGACTCACTTCCGTTGTATCCTTCAGATAAGAAAATCAATATAGCTTAACTTTTATCTTTCCAGGTCTTTGATTTATACTCAGAGCAACCATCAAATTGTTGACACTGAGAGAGCATCCTATCTCACCATGTTATAGTCTAAACATTATACTAAGTGAAATTCATGTGGTTTTTGTAAATAAGCATTAGCACCTGGGCAGTTGAAACCTGAAGAATTATTTGGTCCTGATGCTTCTTGTTAAGTACTTCCCAAAACATTGATGCTTCTCTTAAGTTTTTCCCAAAATCATTTCATGTCTTCATCGGAATTTTTTTTCTGTGATTTCTTTGGCGGTTCTGATGTGGTCTGAACAATGCCGTAGAGGTTATATCAAGAAAGCAATTGGGATTTAGTCTACGTCATTGGTGATGCAACCCAGATGAGGTTGACAATCCTTATCCTGTTGACTGGTGACCTATACGGCTATACTTCATGCAACTAGTCAGCGCCATTCTTGGACTTCTCGGAATCATTATTAGAGTTTATCTCCATGAATGGAATGATCTTGGTTCTTGTTTTTCACTTTTCATTGTATAAAAATTGCTTATCATGAGTTATAGGTAGTATGTATATTCTTTTCTTTTCAGGGAGTTGCTTCCTAATATTGCTAATAGTTTCTACACCTAACAGAAATGCCTTGTTCGGTATGCGGGAATCGGGTGAAGTGAGAATGGAATGAAGCAATGAAGGCAATGGAATTAATATGGGAATGGAATACTCATTTCCATTCTCATGTTGGGGTGCAATTTAGAGAATGAAGCTAGAATGAACATATTTGGAAGTTACGAATTTTTTTGATTCCCATTTAAGTGGGAATGTCCATTCCCTACCATGTCATTTGGAATGGGAATGAAGGGGAAGTGGGAATGAGCATTCTAGCTTCAAAAAGAGGTTGTGTCTGGTATGAAGGAATGAGAAGTGAGAATTGTTATTTCATTCCCACTCATTACTGTGTACTAAACGAGGTCAATGTGCAATTGTACCTTTAGGGCCTGTTTGGATTTGGAGCGAGTGAACGGAAATTAAGGGAATCTAGGAGAAGTTAAGGGAAGGGAAGGTAAGGTGACATGTAAAACTTGTTTGGGAAATTAGTAAGGGAAATCAAGGGGAACTTATTTTAACTCGTTTGGGAAGTGTAATAAAGTGAAGGAAAGTGAAGAGAATATATATAGTAAAACTTGTTTGGGAAATTAGTAAGGGAAATCAAGGAGAACTTATTTTACCTCGTTTGGGAAGTGTAATAAAGTGAAGGAAAGTGAAGAGAATATATTTAAAATGACATAAATTCCATTATATGTTATTAAGTTATGTTGTTGTTAGATCTTGATGGGGGGTAAGTTGGTCTCTCTACAATTGCTTTGCACCCCTCTTTACCTTCACCTTGGTTACACCCCAATTGCCGGGGGTGGGGGGGGGGTCCCTTCGCCCCCACTGCCTAGCCCAATTTGATTCCCAAACAAAGTTAAAGCCTACCATAACTGACCCTACCCCTCATTACCCTCAATCCAAACACACCCTTAATCTATCATTTTGGTAGTCAATTCCCAATCTTTTCTCAGGAAGAAAAAAAAAGACTGTTCAATACGTAAGCAAATTTGTGTAAGTGTATTGTGTTGCTATCCACTGCAACCTTGATGACCGTGATCTTCCCCAAAGGAAAAAAGCTATAACTGCTGTCTGACACTATTGCTCATCCTTTTTCTTGATCTATGGCAAACAATTGGTCAGCTGCTATGAATTGTATAAATTACTTGGCCCTGTGATCTTTGTCGCTAATTCCTGCCATTTGGTCAATTTTATGTGGAAGTACTGATCTGCTGTATTTTGTTTCTTATACAGTATATTCTATGCTATTTTCTTACAGGAGCTGACTCTGATATATTTCTTTTTGATGGCACAATTGTCAGATTGTACCTGAGAAATGTAGGTATCAGGTACTTTCCACCAAAATTGAAATTCGCCTTTTCAAAGCTGAAGCTATCACATGGACATCTTTGGAATTTAGTGACAAGAGAAATGTTCCACAGAAGATAAATGCAGTGTCAGGTAATTTTTTTTAATCTTAGTTTTATTGCAGGACACGCAGAGTAATTTCTTCATCTTTCTTTATCTCCCTTCCCAAATGACTAATAGGTGTTAAGTGTAGTTGTGGAGCAGGAGCCTGGGCTCATTGGTCAATCTGTGTTTAAAATAAATAAAACCTTCCGTGCATATGTGTGATCGTTGACTTTTTTCGTGTGCGAAGTGACTGTAGAATAGGAGTCTTACTCATTGCATGCTTTATATTTGAAATAAGTTCAGAATGGACTACTAATCGATTATGGTTTTGATAATCAAAATATTGGCTACTTGTTTCTTGGTACTTATTTAATGGGGCTCAATTTTGTGTCTCTACCTTGGCTTGTCATGTTTGGTTATTACCAGTTATGCAATGTTCAAGATAATAATTCAATAGTATTTGACGTTCTATTACTCCCAGTTATTTTGCTTCCAATTTTTGTTAATACTCTCCCGCAACTAAAATATAAGCAGTGTAAATTTTTAAGTCTGGTGTTACAGAGTTCACGAGCTAAACATAGAGGAACCGAGAGTATTGGTTTAGTAATATTTGAAGAGATTCGATCGATTGCGTACTCTTTCATGGAACAAGATATTCTGACATCTCATTCTCAACAAATTATATTTCAACTCTGCAGGTCCAAAACAGACGAAACCATCTTACCCATCTTCCAAAGCTAAGGTAGATTGGGACAAACTGGAGGCGCAAGTCAAAAAGGAGGTATAGTTGGAAACATCTTCTGTCAAAATTAATAGAACTAGAGTGCATATTGTTGCTCGTGTTGCTTATCATCACGTCTTATCAGGAGAAAGAAGAGAAGCTTGATGGCGATGCAGCATTGAATAAGCTGTTCCGTGATATTTACCGAGATGCTGATGAGGATACTAGACGTGCCATGAGCAAATCCTTTGTAAGATTCTTTTTGCTAGTTTTCTTTTTAGGGTTAATAGCGCACAGACTTCTTGTAATATTGCTGTTTGAAACTTACTATCTATCTAATTTTATTTGTCGCTAGACCCCCTTGGCCTTTTTTATTTTATTTTATTCTACATGGTGAAAATTCGGCAGATGGTGCCCCTACGTGAAATTAGTGAGTCCCAAGGATAAAATAGTCAAAAGTTTCACGGGTTGGTTTATCTTTGTGAAATTATTCTTATGATTATTTTGTTTAAAAAAAAGGAAACTACAGGCATAATACTACAAGGAGTCTGCACTTTAGTTATTCTTGATTGGATTTCATGATTTTTATTCTCGTGTTGCTGCAGGTGGAATCCAATGGCACGGTGCTGTCCACAAATTGGAAAGATGTAGGTAAAAAGAAGGTGGAAGGGAGCCCGCCTGAAGGAATGGAGCTAAAGAAGTGGGAGTATTGATCTCCTACCTCCGCATTTTGTCGTTTAGAAGAGTTTCACCGCGGTGTATTGGGGTTGAACTGTTAATAGTCTTTGGTTCTGTTTTTGGATTTCTAACTTCTGGTTTGCAAAATTCCCTTTTCTTTGTCGTCGTCATTTGTCCGGGCTTTTCGTATTTTATGTGGATTACAGGTCTTAATTGTAGTTGAACCTACAGAGGACTGGTCTTAATTATATTCTTTGTCATGAGCTAAATTAATAGAGTGGTGTATTTGTAGTCAGAATCTATTGCTGGGGTGGTGAATTTTTCCTCTGGCTAAATAAACCGACGATGCATGAACGTTGTTTGTTGGCGGGCAATTTTCGAGCGCTAACGAGTCACTTTCGAAAGATGAGACTGTTAGTTCCTCTGGTTGATGTGATGGAGGTTGTGAGACTTCATTTAAGGGCGTGGTTGGTTTATTTCGTAAAAATTTTAGAAATGGATTCCCTTCTAAAAGCAAAATCCCATAAATTCTTAGGATATTTTGGAAAATTAAAATTTGTGTTTGGTTCGGAATGATACAGTAAAGAATAGAAAAGCGTATCTAAAATTCTTGTATGTTTCATTTGCAAAGAATACAAAATATAGCATTGTAGAAGGCTTTTCTTGAGCTATTTTGTGTTTGTTTTAAAATCATAGAATAGGAGAGAATCACAAAAAGTTTGAATAAACATACATGTGGTAGAATTATCGACCCAAACACTAAAAAAAAATTATACCATCAGATGTTGAGTAACCTTACCATTTCGAAGTTGAAGCCAATAGTTATTTTGTGGTTGCAACGGTTAGTAGTGCTGAATTTAACCTATATAAAAATTTCAGCAACCGACCAATACAAGCCAATTTATTTCCCTTTTTTTCTTTTTTTTTTTTCTAGGAGACTACTCGCTAGAGTTAAAAAATAGAGCAAAACAGTTACTGTAATGAAGATGGTGATGAAATCTGATAGCAAACAAGCAATTGACCATAGGAAGTGAAGTGCAAATGTAAGCTTCCAACGCCCATGAAGTTATGTGCAAATGGAAAAAATAAAAGGAGATATTATTGGGGTTATGCTAAGATCCCAAATAAAGAATGCAACTTTTTTCAATGGGCTCACAAAGAGGATGATTGGAGAAATAAAAATCAAGTATCACAAAGTGAAGACATTCTTGAAGAAGATTAAAAGTCAATGAAAATTAAAACCCTGAAGAGAGAATTGAAATTAGTAGAGCATCAACTAATCGTTTGGAAAATGAGTGCGCTGCTTTTAGTTTTAATTTGTGTATGCATCTTTATCTTTAAAAATATGCCATGTAGTTGCATTTGCTATCTTTTTAACTTGTCCGCCCATCGTAGCATCACGACTCATGAGAATACGTATGAAAAAATATCTTGCATTTGCAAGCCAATAACCTGCACACAATAAAGACCAATCATGAGTCAAACTATTTAAATGCATGAATCAGAGTTAAGGAAATCAATGTAGTAAGCACTTACAATAGTAGCATTACCAGATAATAAACAGCAAAACAGAGCATTACTCAAAGCAATTTCTAAAAGTTATGCAATGATCAAAAAAAAAAAAAAAAAAAAAATACTTTGCTTAAACTCAAAGCAATGATAAAAAACTACAGTCTTAAACATATGCAAATCCTTAAACTCAAAGCAATATACAAGTAAATCAACATTTCTTAATATCAACTACGCCATCATAAAGCAAATTCATATGAAAATCATAGTGTATCCAAGATTTTGAGCTAAGGAAATCAATTTTATAATCATTTACAGTAATAGCATAACCTGATTATAAACAAAGCATAACTGAGCATGTAATAAGCATACACTTTGCTAAAAGTTGTTAGAAAATCTAAGATCAAACTAACAATTTGTCCTGATCATAAATAGAGTATAACTGAACATGTTATAACCATACACTAAGTTGAAAAACGATCATATTCTGAGCTCAAATTAAAGGTAGTTAAATATTAAAAAAAATGCTCATATAATTCTAAGCTGGAAACCAGATCATAACTTGAGCACAATATCTGCTCATAATCTGAGCTCATAACCTGAGTATCATTGGCTATTTTATCTAGCTAATCATCTGTAAGAAAAATCCATGTCCCAAAAATCTAATCTTTAACAAAAAAATGCAATTGATCTGCTAAAAAACCCTGGAGCACAGTTTTTTCGTAGAAACCACCTTAAAAATAGGGGAATTATGCGGAAATTACCTTTCATTTTTATTTTATACATAAACCATCTTTAAAGTTAGTTTTGGTTGCAATCAACCACCTCCCAGTCAAATTCTTCACTTAAAATCCAAAATTACCCTTAAAAACTCACATTCAATGTACATGACTCAATCTGTTAGTATTTAGGTCTTGTTAGGATACAACTCACATACCTTGAACTTGAATTTTTTTAAGCTTATTTTTGGGTTTTCTAGTGAAAATATGACTAGGAGGTTGTTGATTGCAACAAAAACCAACTTTAAAGGTGGGTTATGTATAAATTGAAAATGAAAGGTAGTTTTTGTATAATTACCCTATTGTTAAGGTGGTTTCTAGGAAAAAACCCCAAACTAAAACCCTAATTTGCCTACAATCAAAATAAAAAAAATATACGAAGCAGTGAAAGGTTATACAGTTGCTTTGTTATGGAGTAGATTCGAAGGCAAAAAAGAGAAATTTTGTAGTATGAACTGCTAACCAAGAAATCAAGCCGTTGGATCGAAAGAAGAGAAGATAGATGAAGTGCTAACTACACCCAATCAGAGAAGATCGCCTCCAAGAAGATGAATACATGCATCATCAAAACTCTATAAACCAAAATATCCACTTCTTAAAAACCCTAAAAATTAGAAACTTCATCTTAAGTTCAATAGGTGGGGTTCACCAAGGGACGTCAAGACTTCAATCAACCATTTTAGAATAATTTATGGCTGATTTGAACAGATATTGACTGGGATTTTATGATGAAGAGGCGTGGAATAGAGGGAAATGAAGAAGAGGAGGGAACTGAGGAGATGAGGCTGTGATCCTAAAATGGGGTGGGTTTCTAGAGTTTTCACGTGACAGAGAAGAGGGGGGGGGGGGGGGGAATAACTAAGGTGGAGTGGGTTGTTAGGTTTTTAGCCCAATTCCAGCCCAAGAAAAAGGATTTGGAAAATCAGTGGCGAATCCAGGATTTTCAAAAAGTGGTGACACTATATAATTAATAATTAAAAACTTTACAATTGTCTCTGACGGAGTTTCATATTTTGAAAAAAGTATATAACCACATTATTAGTAACACTATCAAATACATCTTTCTCGATATATGTAAGTAATCGTTGAGCCAATCGTCACTCATTTTATTTTGCAACCTATTTTTTATCAACTTCATTGCAGAAATATCTCTTTCCACGGTTGCCGTAGTCACGGGTAAAATCAGTTCCATCTTCAAAAGCAAATAAACCAATGAATAGACATTATGCTTTTTATTCTCTAACATTTTCTTTGAAAGATCACCTATTCCCTTCAGATTAGCAAACATTGCATCTCTACACACATCAACAATTTTAATTGTCAAGTTGATTCTTAAATACCAAGATCTCAACATCGGAAAATTCACATGGATAGAATTCGGGCATTTTAAGCAACTTCTCCACATTAAAAGAACTAAATGAATCATTGGGGCTCAAGCAAGCAGTACAAAAAAGCAACTCAGTGCTCACCTCATTAAAACGACAATTAAGCTCTTGAAGTTACATATCTATCACCAAATATAATAGGTCAACTTGATAACAGTGTAGATTGGTGCCTTGTGAAGCTTTACGTCACCTTCCTTTAACATAGGTATCTTTAATGTTTGGAATAAGAATCTCATGTTTGTTACAAAATACATGAACTTCATAAAAGAGAGTGTTCCATCCTTCATCTCTCATTTGTTGCAATCTTTGCTTTGCCACTTCAACAAGTACCATGACATGGACAATGTCTTGATCTTTCCTTTGCAAAGTCAAATTCAACTCATTTGTGATCCCCAATGTTTTGAACATCAAATGTAAGCAAAAAACAAAATTAAATGTCTCTAATAATTCCAAAAGATGATGTGCTTCACCTTTTTGATGTTGATATGTACCATGTTCTTCAACATCTTCAAGTACATGAACAATTGAAGAGAACGTAGCCATCAAATTCAATAGTGTCCCATAATGAGATCCCCAATGAGTATCAGCTGGCCATTTAAGAGCCATTTCTTGATTCAACCCTCGCCCACTTTCAAGCTCTTCATTTTGTAATGATTTAGTAATTTTCTCTTCTTGCTTCTCTCTAATTTTATCTCGACATTTACAAGAACCTCCAACCACATTCAATAAACGAGCAAGCATGTCAAAGAAATCATTAATACCAAAATGATGCTTTGCAACGACTATGAGTGTTAGTTGTAATTAATGAGAAAAATAATGAACACAATATACAGATTTACTCTCTTTCATGATCAAAGCCTTCAAACCATTAAACTCCCCTTGCATATTACTCGCCCCATCATAACCTTGTACTCGTATTCTTAATGAACTTATTCCATGTTCTGCAAGCAAAGAATCAAGTGCATTTTTAAGCGACACGGCTGAAGTATTTTACACATGAATAATTTCAATAAATCGTTCCATGACAAATTCTCTTTCATCAACATAACGCAAAGCCACCGCCATTTGCTCTTTGCATGATGCGTCAGCAGATTCATCTACTAAAATAACAAAAAAGTCATCACCTATTTATGCAATTAGGGCCTTGCAAGTTTCTTTTGCAGCAACATATACAATATCTTTTTGAATAGAAGAAGTAAGCATTTGATGATTTCTAGGAGGGTTACACAATACATCACTACTCACTTTCTCATTGTGAGCCACATAAACTTTTAAAAGTTCAAGAAAATTTTCCCTATTGCTTGAATCTTCATATTCATTATGGCCATAAAATGATAAACCTTGCCTTAGTAAGAATCTCACACAATCAATAGATGCCTCTAGACAAACTCTATACTCACTCTTGGCTTCCTCTGTTTGCTTATCAAAAGTGGATTAGATAGATTGAGGTTGCTTCATCAAATCTTGACATTTTTGAACGGCTACATTGTGTGCACTACCACATTTTCCAACATGAGCTTCTAATCGGCTTTCTTGTTCCAACCCCTAAATCCTCGATGAACAAAGAATTTACTCCACATTGACTTGCAATTTCAGATTTAAATAAATCACAACATAAGCAAAAAAGCAACTCCTTTGTTTACACTATACTCCAACCAATATGAAAATTCATGAAACCAATCCACATTGAACCAACGTATCTTTTCCCCAAATTTAGTTTGTTGAAAATTATGAGTACGAGGTTGATACAGGTCTTTTTGAAGATACACTCTCTTTACTATATCACGATCCTTTGGATGATAGCTATCAATTGTCGGTTGCTCTCTAGGATCAACCGGAAGAGCATTAAAGTCAACTCTTGTTGATGATCTTAAGACATCGATATTAGGTTTAGAACTGCCAATTGCACTAGATAAATTTCCTCGAGGGCAAGAGGGCTCTTGTGCAAGTTGAGATGATGAAGGTCTATGCTCAGGGGTTGCTCTTTCAAAATAGCACCTCATATCAAAACTGATAATAAGTAAATTAGATTATAATTAGATACCACAAACATTAATAAATTAGTTCGATGATTCTCTTACAAATAAATAAAAGCAAAAGAAGATCAAGCTTATGTGATAAAACATAACCCAAAAATTACTTAAATTAATGTCAAGATGTGATACCTTGAGTGAAGCTGAAGAAAGAACCCTCGACTGCAATCTCAATTGATTGTGAAGATTGAGGAGAAAATCAAACCTGTACCAACTCAAACATTGTAAATTTTAAAACTATCAAGAAAATCCTAAATTCCACATATAGAATTAAATTATAGAAAGTAAGAAATTAGAAAAAAAAATTAATAACTTACTTTATTGGTCAGAGGAGGGTGCATCGTGCAGGAGGAGAAGGGAAGGAGAGTCGGGGTCTTGAGGAGGCGGAGGACGAAGAGGTCGTCGGAGGCCTTGGGATCAGGCGGTCAGTGAATGAGAAAGAGGAGCCGAGAAGTCAGAGCCATGGAGACTAAAGGAGTAGGAGGAAGAAGAGAAGGCGAGATAGGTCCAGCAGAGCTCTTGAGGCCATCCAGCGACGGAGACGGCGAATTAGAGAAGGCGGAGATGAGGATTAGGGCTGAAAGTCGGTGGTTTTTATGGAAAAAATTACCGTGGGTTTTTCTTTTTACTGGGATTGGGTAAGAAAATAAGTTGGGGGCAGATCCTATACATCCCATATCAAACTGGTGTCACGTGACACCAGTTTGATATAGGTGGGTCTGCCCTTGTGGGAATCCAAAAAAGGGCACTTTTCTTTCTTTTATGGAAATCTATTCTTAAATTAAAAAAAAAAAACACCACTAGTGGAATCCTATCATGGTCAAAACTTACTTTTTGTTCAAACAAAGTGGGTTTCCTAAAATATTGGCCCAACCAAACATGCCCTTAGTTGAAGAGAGCAAAAATCTCAAACTTAGGTTCAAAAGGTGTTTTTTTTTGGGGGGGGGGGGGGGGGGGTGGGGGTTGTGTGCTAGGATTCAAATTGTGAGTTTTCCATTGAAATTGGATATATATTTTTTCAAGCTCCCGCTCATGATCAGCACGATAAGTACTAAGAAGTATGCAAGGATTCAATGAATTGACATTCTTCAATGAGGTGAAAAACATTATCTGTTGTAGAGCCATTCTTATTGTGAGAAACTTTGTTTGGAACTTCATCATTGTGGGTAACTTCATCATTATTGTTCTCCTATAGTTTGCTTCCACCCCTTGTGTGCTCACTAGACGAATCCATTTTAGGGTTCGATCACTACTCATCCTCACCCACTCACTCTCTCTCTCCCTCTCCCTACCTAATAAAGAAAAGAGAGAAACAATGGGAAGAGGGAAATATTGGGAGTCCTTTCTTCTTTGTGTTTGTAAGAAACACCTGCTCTACATGTCAATGTCAAGAAGAAAACATGTCCATATCAGGGTCACGTGATGTGCACATTAGCGTCACGTGCTCCATCACGTGAAGTAATAGGATATAACTAAGTATACCAATATGCTAATTCATCTATTTTTGTGACTGTCACTTAGAGGGGGTTATTCATTGGGTTATTTGGGAGGATAATGTGATATGTTTAGGAATCCTACTTTATGGTGTTATTCATTAGGATAATGGAATAATGATATTATCTCTTAGTGTTATTGGTTTGTTGAAACACTAGTGTGACAATTTCACCTCTTTGGATAAAATTGTCTCACTTACGTACAAAGTTTTTGCCCCAATAGTAAAAATTGGCCCCATCCTCCACATTGAAATAATTATGTTCCACTTTGCAGGTAATTGGGATAATTTCGAAACCTTCTTGTATTACTTAACTAATACATGCTAATTTTATTATAAATATATACCATGATATATAAAATATAAAATAATAATATATTTAAAATATTAAATTATATTATCATGTAACAGAATTAAATTTTATTATAGTTTAATTTATATGTATAATTTATTCTATTATATTTATTATATATTATTATGCAATATCACATAGTATATTATATCATAATAAAATAGTACAATATATTTAGTATAATGTTATATTATATTATTATAATATCATATAATAATGAAATAATATATATTATAATATATTACATTATATTAGTTGTAGTTAATGTTTTACTATAGTTAATATAATATTATATTGTATTATATTAAACCAATATAATAATATTTATAATATAATATAGCATACTATTAAAATTCTTGAATATGTTAGTATATTATATTTAATTACATAATATAATATAAATCATGTCATATCATTATAATATATTATATTCATATATTATATTAATATAATAAACTATATTCTTGTACTACAATATAATACGTTTTAGATATTTTGTATATATTATAGTAATTATCATATAATATTATATTATATTTAATTATAGTATTTTAAATAATGTTATACTAAATAAAAGAAAATATTATGATATTTTATGCAGTAAATTATGACCAAGGATACTATATGTTAATATATTAAATTAAATATTATATTATTAAAAAATTATATTACATATTTTATATATTCTATCAATTATTATATAATATGGCATACTATTATAATATAATATAATAAATAATTAATAATATTAATTATATTATATTTTAGTATAAAGTAAAATAACGTATTATATTATAATAACATACTAAATGATATATTAAATCTATTGGATATATAAATTATAGTACTTATCATAAAATATAATATTATATAATAATAATATTAATATAATATTTTTAATAATTTTATATTGAATAAAATAAAATTTTATAATATTTATATTTATATTAAATTAAATATTACATTATTGAATTATTATATTAATATATTGTTCGTATATTATATCAATTGTTATATAATATATCATATTATTATAATATAATATAAAATATTAATTAACAACATTAAATATGGTTATAATTAATTAGCAATTATAATATTGCATATTATGTTTTAGAATAAAGTAAAATAATATATTATATTATAATAACATATTAAATAATATATACTAAACCTATTTGATAAATTAATTTAGACTTAATTGATAAATAAATATTATATTTTAATAAGGTGCCACATCATTAATTATCTCACATCAATTGTCAAATCAAACCTTCAAATTATCCCATTATCCCAACTTATCCCACTCCAAATATCCCAAAAAGATAAAATTATCCTATTTGAACAATTTTCCCACTTAGCCCCAATTTGTCCCAACCAATAACCCCCCGCGCCTAATCTAGTTTTTTACTCATTCTGATTTTGTTTCGGATGATTTTCTCTGCTCTGGAACTAAACTGAGTAAGGTCTAACGTTGGAGTTGCCAAACTCGCAGCTTATCATTAATGGCTGGGAATATTAGATAGATGACATTTGAAAAAGGATTAAACTTTTGAGCGGAATAAAGAGATAATTAAAGAACCCGATAGCATGATAAGCATAATTATTGGTGTTTGATTCACATGAGTTAGGAATCTACTTTTTGTTATTTATCTATGTGGCCCAAGCTTTAATTGAGGTATACTTTTGATGGGTTGTTTATGATGTTTGGGATGTTTATATAAATTTAAACAATCTAACGCGTTACGTGAATAATTTTGCCTCCCCTAGGTTACTAGGTATGGGAAATTTAGACTTACACTAAACCCCCATCAACTTTCCGTGTTTTGCACTAAACCTCAATGAACTTTCCAAATCACACTGAACTTCCAATTAAGTTTTCTATTTTGCAAAAAACTCGAATAAGTTTCTGTATTTGTGCAGATAACCCCCATAAATTAGAATTAGAAAACAACGTAAAAAGGCATTTTGAAAATTATTTGAGTTTAGTGTAAATTACCCAAAAGATATGAGGGGGTCTTTGCAAAAGTTATTGGGGGTTTAGTAAATTTTGAAAGTTTACTACAAAATGCTAAAAGGTCAAGGGGATCTAGTATAATTTACCCCATTTACTATCAAAGATATGTTAGATAACTAATTGAGGTTAATTTCAAAAACAAAACCCTTTAATTTTAAGGGTTTTGCAGGTAACACTACTTAACTTTTTTAATTCCATAAAGTCCCCTTGAACTTCTTTTCTCCACTAAGCCATTTGAAGAATTTTCACTTTAATCCTCCAAAGTAATCGCTTCGAGTCTAACTTGTCATGTGCCGAACACATGACCAAAAAAGCGAACATACCTCATTTCACCAATGAAGAAGACCATCGTAGCAAACTTTCTTATATTTCGTAATTGCTTTTTTTTTCCTTCTTCCAATTCAAGGCTATGGTTTTATGAAACTATAATTGATTTTATGAAGTCCCTATCAAAACCAAGGTTTTGAATTCAAACATCAATCAAAGAAGTTAAAGCAAAACCAAGCAAACCCTCCCAAAAAGGGCACGTTAATAATGACCACCTGCTTCACGAGGAAACCTAACCACATCACACAATGAGATTTCCTAGGTGCTCCTCTACAATGGGAGGGAGTACTAAAGTC
Organism: Asparagus racemosus; assembly: GCA_037177215.1. NCBI lineage: Eukaryota > Viridiplantae > Streptophyta > Magnoliopsida > Asparagales > Asparagaceae > Asparagus > Asparagus racemosus. Next base: position 4,706,876 of record JBAKGM010000002.1, read on the forward strand.
TCGAGAAATATAAAGCTAAAGGTTGACAAAAATGTACTTTTTTTCTCCCCTTGAGCAAGTTGAGAACAACCCTTTTGAGGACTAGTTCTCCTCTAGAAGAAGGAGAAAACATAAAAACATGAGTGGTTGTTTTCTTGATCTTTAAGGCAAATTTGTCAATGGTGTCAAGGAATCCAACGGGAGGAGTATGACTTTGGTCATGCTTGATTTTGAAGCAAGACATGAGATTCTAACATGGGATGTACCTATCAATCGTACTAGTAGGAAAAATAAGGCAATAGATGCCTTTGTTATTACCCTATCCTTGGAGACATAATTGGGTGGTTAGTGACCTAATCCTCTTTGGTTTGTTTGGTTTTGTTGAATATGGAGAGATTTTCCAAATTGTTATGATGGGTCAAGTTTGGACTCCTTGGAGATTGATTCATGTTTTAATTATTGTTCAAAACACAACGAACACGAGGATGTAGTTATCTAGGACCTATGTTCTCTATTCAATTTTATAAGGGCAAAGAGCTATATTAACATTGGTCCCTAAATTCTAAACAGTTTTATATCAGGCTCCTGGATCTTCATATTTGTATTTTGCACGCTTAAATCCATTAAGTTGTTTTAAAGCCATCCCGCGTTTGTAATCCACGGGCTCAATTCCGTTAATTTTACTTTGAGTACTACCCTTATTTCAAACATTATAAAGATCTGGAAGCGTTATTTAGAAGTACGAAGATTTGGAAGTGTAATATAAATAGGATGAAAGATAGGGTCTAATATGGGAAAATACATCGGCTAAAATACCAGATTGGTCTAAATAGTGACGCACTTTTACCAGTTTGGCCTAAAAAGTGACACGACGACACTTTGACCTAAACAGTGACAAATCAGCGACAAATAAGCCTTTTCGGTCACCAAAAGTAATTTTTAAGCAAGAAAATTAAGAGTTTTTTTTATATATATACCCTTCAAATTTTTCATATTTTCTAATTTAATCTCTCAAGTTTTAAATTTTGTAAAAAGAATTCCTCTCTCCTTCCCTTCGCACCAGCTTTTCCATCATCCTTCCCGTCATCTCTTCCATTCTTTTCTCTTCCAAATCGTCACCATTCTCTCTTCTTTCTTTCACATATCATCACTCTTAAGGAGATTGCTTTTTTAATGATTTGAGAGTGAAGGAGGAGTAGGGAGCAAGGAGGAAGAGAGATTGCAAGAAAAGAAAAGAAGAATGATGTTAAGATTGTGGTGGAATGTTTAATGTTGGGAATTGGAAGTGGGTGAAACAAGTAGAAGGAGAGAGTGAGAAAAACGAAGAGGAGAAGAGGGAATGGGAGAGAGGAGGAGATGTTGGGGATTTAGAGTAAAAGAGATTAGAGGAGATGGAGGAAATGAGAAAGTAATAGTGATGATCCATGAAATGAGGTAGAAGGAGAGGGAGTGAGGGAGGAACAAGGGAACGTTAGGGTATAGGAAGAACAAGGGAATGGAGGAGATGGTGGGAAGGATGGAGAAGATAGTGAAAAAAGAGAGTGTTTTTTTTTATACAAATTTCAGAATATAGGAAAATGAGATGGGTTAATTCAAAAATTAGGAGAGATTTCGGGGTCTATATGTAAAATTTCCTTAATTTTTTTTGCTCAAACATAGCTCCGGCGATCAGAACACCTATTTATCCTTGATTTATCACTTTTTTGGCCAAAGTATCGTTGGTGTCACTTTTTAGACCAGACTGGTAAATGAGTGTCACTATTTAGGCTAATATGATATTTTAGCCTCAAATGCATTTACTAAAAGGCCCAATCACCGAATCCGTGCCTGAAATGGGCCTCCAAAGAAAACGGCCTAGTATCCTCGACGAGAACAAATACAAAGTAGGTAATTTTAGGGTTTTGATCGAAGCTCATCATCTGCTCGACTAGGGTTTTAGAGGAGCAACCTTTTTCAATGGAGAATTCCGCGGAGTTCCAGAGAATGATTGAGGTAAAATCCCTGAATTTCCAATTGGATGATTTCTAAGCTTTGCTTTGTCTTCAAATTTTACTCTAGAATAACTTATTTAATGGATTATTTCTGTATCTATTTATTTATCGATATGGACTAGGAATTAGTTGAGAATAAGAATGAAAAGAGGTCTCTTTGAAGTAGAATGCTTGTGGTATTAAATTGATGGATTTTGGATTGGTTGATTCATGAAAAGTGCTTGTAGTATTTTCTTTTTTGATGGATGAAATAAAGTTGCCCGCTTTTAGTGTAGCGCTATCACTTTGAATGGAGTTCCGGGTTCGAAGAACCCATGATCATGAAATGAGTGCTATGAAGACGATGATGGAAGATTTAATATCTATCATAAGACTTAGGGATCTAGAATATGTCTAATTTTATTTTTGGGTATCCATGTAATGCTTTTTTTGTTGATCTATATGTGGTGATGGTCCTAAACAAACAACTAGACGAATGACTTGGTTGTTGTAGGAAGCGAGTTTTCTGATATATGAACTAAGAACATTCGAAATGAATCAAGTGATGAATTGGAAAAACTTGAAGTCTTGGAATGCATAGAGAGAACAAAGAGGATAGTGATCAGACTTGTTGGATTGTAGAACAATAAGTGTGATATTGTTGAGAATTTGGATGGTAGATTGCAATTACAAGGGAAGAGATTCTTTTTTATGTTGTACCTAATTCTGTTATGTGAAATTCATCAAAATGGATAAATTATTGTTACAATATAAAATGTAAGCTTGGTTGATGAAGTTTGATGTAGCTCTATAGTCAGCAACCATAGATGTTGTGTTCCATTGACCGCAATATAAGAAGAATATTAAAATCTATAGGATTCTACAAATTAAATTTGTTAGAATATAGTTTTGGGATGCAATTTTCGTGGAAATTATATTTGTATTTCAGAATGCCGGTGTTTTCAAACAACGATTCTTGAAGAAATTGTCTTTAATCATTGTCATTATAAAATTTAAAAGGAATTGCTAATACATGGATGGGATGCTTTACTGAAATTTGAGTTTGGTGGTGGAAATCTAGATAACCCTTAATAGCATTATGTGATTAGCGGTAGCTCGAGATATAGAGATTCCAACTTCTCCATATGTGATAATTCTTGATCATACTTATCATGATTGACATATAGGCAGTTGTTAGAAAGATGAAAAATGTGGCAGTTTATTAATGCGAGTCTTGCCATGTTAGACTGCTCGAATATTGCTTTACCATGACTGCTATCAGGTAAAAGATTCTAAGGAAGTGTCTTTTCTGCCTCTACTCTACTTTGCAAAATGATGCAGAGAGATAAATGGGTATGGTTCAATGAAGGTAGAGCTGAGGTGCACCACGCATGAAGGAACATTGTTCAAAGAACCGTTAAGTAACTTGTTATGTTGCGTTATGTAACCTAACGGGCCTTAAATGTTATATAACCTTATGAAATAACTCAGATACGTCATTACCCTACATTATTACGATATAACTTGCGTTATTTCAATATAAGTTCTTTAGACTTGAGTTAAAACTGGAAGTAGTTAAGTAATTACTTTTGAATTGTTTGTTAAACATTCATGTATTGTCTTAGTGACATCATTATGTGATTGTGAAATTATGAATATGACTGATAAAATGAATGTAATTATGAACGATCTATAAATTTATGATTACATATTCAGTATTTGATTGTGATACTTCCTAGTAATTTTATATAGCTTGTATTGAAGTAAAGAATTTTTAATAAAATATTTTTGTATTGTGACATTTTTTGCTAATTCTTAAAATTATTATAGACATATTTTACATTTTTAAAAATTAAGCGTTAAGAAAATGTTTTTTTCCCTAAGTATGACGTTTTGTTTGAAAATTTTGATGATTCTAGTTATTAAAATCATTAAGAATAGTTTGTATTTATAAAATATGTAAATAGTTAATAAACAAAATAACCAACGTTATGCGTTACATTGTTTTGTGTTTTTTGTTTAACCCTTATTTGGAGGTAGAGTGTTACGTTATCCATTATCGATCTTTCAACATTGTGAAGGAACTTAATAACACATGGAGGAGTAGGAATTTAAGGAAGAAAAAATGTTATGCATGAAAGCATTATTGGATGCATGAGAAATATAGAAAGGCTTTCAGATTGGGTCTGTTGGAGTAAGCACCACTCCCCAAAATGATCTTTCTAGCGGTGTAGTTGCATTGATGGTTTTCCAGCTATCACCAGTTTTGCGTGATACCCAAAGGGGATTTGCCTCATAACTCTTTCCTTTATATGAAAATAGTTTTCAATGTGATTGCAACCAAAGCTACCCTGTATTTTTTGAAGGTCCAGCTGTCTATCCTAGACTGATAGAGAATGCTCCAATACTTACTCGTATCATTGTTTAGAAGATCTTAGATCTATCATTGGCAACTCCCCCAAAACCAGCTTTGACCTAAACCAATTTATTTCTGGAGGGAGGTCGGTGCGAATCAAACCAATTTAAGGTTAAAAAATTTGCCTAAGAAAACCAGTTTAAATCCTGGTCCTGTTTTTCTTGAATAGGGCGAAGACTTACAATGGTTTTATTTCACTAAACAAGTTTTAAGTACAGTTGCCAAACAGGCTGTGAATATCAGACTTACACTTGCAGTCATACGGGCTAAATTAGTGACCCTATTTTATTTTCTGAACTGCCTATTTGGTGATTCAATTGGATGTTTAAACTTTAAAGATCCAGGTAATGATGTGAACTTTTCCTCCTAATGGTCCACTGAGATTGCCATTTTCAGATTGCATGTCCCCTGGTGAAATATGCCAATGATTGGTGTGTTTATATAAGTCTCTTAATGGATCCATAGTTATAAATTAGTTGAGGTGACTTGCTTTAAAATTGAATTACACTATTCATGATCTCAACTTGATAAATATAAGCATTTGGTTGAGACCATTTAACTAAAATTTTTGAGAATCTTGTTTTGGGGTGGGAAGTCTGAAGTCTTATGTAGCAAGCAAGTGGGTTTCCCTAGGGCACTTGCCATAGTTAGAAAATTAAGATTCTTCAGGGAATAAATATCTCCAAAAGACAGTAACTTGGTTCTGAACATTAGTTTTTTTTATTTGTTACAAACCCGATCTGTAAATGACAAATTAGTTCTAGTTTGTCTCACTTTCTGACCCATGATTATCCTGGATATATAAATCCTGTTGCACCTTTGGTCTCATTGATTCCTTGCACTCAGTTGGTTTCTACTGCTAATCCAAGTAACCCCGTTAAAACTCTTGCATTGTGAATATACTCGTTCAATTGTTCTTCAATCAGTAATTAGGATCTTGTATAAGCATGACACGCCTATAGGGCATGCAATTGTTGATATTTATTCCCATCTGTAGAATATTTCTTATTTCAAATGGTTTCTACAGCTTTTGGGTTCCTGTAGCCACACCGAGATACTGCGATAAAAGTTTCTGGTGGTTGGTTTTGTTGTTCTTGTCTACTTTTTAAGGTTCATCTCTTTCGCATGTGGCTCCTTTCAAGTCGGCTTTCTGAGCCCATGACACTCTATATCTTTCTCAAGAATGCAAGTATTTAATATTTGCTGTGAAAGCTTGAAAGTAGTTGAATTTTTACCACAATCAACCTTTAGGTTTATTGCAGATATACCCTCTTTAATATGGTGATGTAGCCACTTATGCCCTCCAAAACTTTTTTCATTAGAACTCACACCCTCTAAACCTCAGTTGATGTTACTTTTTTGCCCTCAATTTTGAGTGCTCTTTAGTCGCTTTGAGATATACCCTCTTTAATCTTGTGGCGTAGCCATTTATACTCTCCTAAACCTTTATGTTGGCACTTACGCTCTTAATCTCAGACGGTGTTACTTTGTAGCCTCCAATTTTGAGTACTGTTTATGCGAAAACTGTAAGACAAAAGGTTATTCGTCAACTCGTGACTCCTGTGTGACATCTCAATACAAAAGGTTATTTATCAGTTCGCGACTCCCAATACAAAAAGTTATTTATCAATTCGCGACTCCCAATTGGTGTGACCTAACCTAAAAATAATGTCTATGGTGTTCAGAGAGTGCAAGTGCTAATAACATAGTTTTGGACGTATGAGTGACTACATCTTCTTCGTATCTGCAGTGAAACCTAACTTTTATGTTCATAATTTGTCACATTAGGGCCCAGCAAAATTCTCATGCACACTAAGAGCTGGCGTACTATCTCTTCTTAAAACTTAAAAATGAAATTCTTGGATACCAACATACCACTTGTGAAGACTTAATCTGTTTGGTAGAAAGAAATTTCACTCGTAAATATTTTCATGAATGCAGCAAGAGAGGCAGAAAGCGATGGTGAGCGAGATGGTAGGGAAGCTAACAAACCTGTGTTGGGACAAGTGCATCACCGGAACCCCAGGCAGCAAGTTCAGCTCCGGCGAGACCAGTTGCCTCACAAACTGTGCCCAGCGATATGTCGACACGAGCGTGATCATCATGAAGCGTTTCCAGTCCATGCAGTGAAAACTGCATTATATTTATATGCATTCAGTTTATTCAGATAACTCTTTTAGCTTCTTCTCGATCATTTGATGAGGACTGGTGTGCAGTGTTTGTGCTCTTGGTAACAAAGGCTTTCGTACTTTTATCATGTTTTAAGTTACACATGTCATGTTCTATGTGCTTACTGCTATTTCAGTTACATAGTTTGCTTTTGATAAATTGTATACTACTGCAAATGAAATAGCGGTTAATTGCGGATAGAACCATCTGTTGTGTCACTGTTTTGCTTAATACCCTTCTAGTTTTATTGTTGCGGATAGAGCCCTGAGTGTTTTTTTTTTTGTTGGAACTCTCATGGCTCTATTTGTCGAAGAACAATTTTCTCTTTCTTTGAGGTTAAATGAGTTAAAAACTTTCGCTTAGAGGGGTATTTGCACAAATAAAACTAGAGGGGTTGGACGTTCAAAGCAACGATCCTACATGGGTTTTTCTGCAATTAACCTGAATCTAAGTATTGCTGCCGAGAAAAAAATGCCGTGAAATTTGGTCGTGCAGGTTATGACAAGATGTGATATCAATGTTACTACTTTTTCTGGGTTAATTTGCAAAACCCCTCTCTCGTGACTTTTTCATGTAATGTCTCTCAACTTTGTTTATCTCACATAATCCCTTAAACTTTGGGGTGTTTCACAAATACCTCCTGAACTTTAATCTTTTTTTACCTCGTCCCCTAAGTATTGGGTTCTCTCTCAAAGAAATTTTATTTATTCGTTAATTATTAATGTAAAGACATCTAGTGAGAAAAGTTCAAAGGAGTTTTGCAAGACACCCAAAGCTCATGGTGGTTATGTGAGATGAACAAAGGTGAATAGGTTTCGCGTGAAGATCCTTGAGGCCCTTTTTGGCAAAAGTTTAAGGAAGAGAGATTAAGAAGAATAATTAATGAAGTCAAGCTCATTTGATAACTCAAAACACTAAATTATTAACCCGTTAAATAAATTTTATTTTAGCGATCGTGATCTTTTTTAGTGTTTGGGAATAACGAGGATTTTGACTATTTTCTTTATAAATAAAGGGGTTAACTCTTAATCCTATTAAATAAGAGTATTTGTAGACCACTCAAATAAGGATTGACTCAGTTTAATCTCTCTAGAGGGGTTAGCTTAAACCTTATGCATTTTTTTACGTTTGGCAAATTATGGAAAGTTAACTCACATTAATTCTTGTATAGTTTTTTTTTTTTTTTTTTTTTTTTTTGTGTGTTTGGCTAGTTAAGAAGGGAGTTTCCTTAATGCAGCCCAAATTATAAAATCAAAAAATAAAATAGAAACTATGACCTCTATGAACATACACGCGAACCAATTTTAAGTTCATATTTAAGCTCTAATGATGCGCTCAATTATTGACGGTTCTAATCAAAAGAATTTGACTGGATAATGGTCGTCGTATTACTTTGCTTTTTTTGGGTGTACATTGAATAGATTTTAATAGAAGACGTTCGTCTTTCACATCTATTAATAGTACGAAACTATATAAAAAGTACAGCGCTATCAACTTGTAGCTTAAGAAACATAATTCAAGCCGTTAAACAACTAATCACGTGGTTCAAAGTCTAAAGCAAACATCAGCGTTATTATATTGATATGTTTTTTTTCCATATTACTCCCTAAATGCGTTAATATATTGAAATCAGTCCGTCAAATCGGTGAAACTATTATTAGGTCCCTCGATTCTTGTAGACGTTTCCAATTACCCGCTGTAGGACCTACTTCTCATAAACTGTCCACTTAAGAATAGGGGACCTATTAGCAATTTCAATGATTCAAGGTGTTAGTTTAAAATTATGAGAGATCAAGGGATTAATGTCGGCAAACCCCACAAAAATTTACACTTCACCCTCACGCACTCTCTCTTCTACAAAAAAGTGCGACGCGGCGGCGGTCACAGAATCTAATCGGAGCTCCGATAACGAAACCCTGGGCCGCTCTCACTCTGGATCTTGCTCGTGTTCTTCTCTCTTGGAGTTAGTTCTTATCGGATCCGGATCCGGGTCGAGGAATGTACAGCGGATCCGAGCCCGCCGCCACGTCGGCGGCGGAGCCAAGGGTTTACCAAGCCTGGAGAGGTAGCAACGTGAGTAAATCATCTCCTCTCTCTCTTTAGTTTTTTTTAATGAATTTGGAAAAAATTAGGGTTTGATTAAGTTTTGTGATTTGTTGGGAGGTAAAGGTTGTTGCTTTTGTTGGTAATGTAGAGTCAATCCATTTGGCTCAATGCTGTAGCAGTTAGCACTAGCTGTAGTTTGAAAATTTTGTATTTCTATTCAAATGGCTGCTACTTTGATAATGAACAATTACGTTTGTTTATGGTAATTGGATTGAGTGAAGGGTATGCAGCTATTTTTGGTTAAGAATATGATAACATTTATTGGGTGTAAAAACTTGAAGAATATGTTTGTTATGTAGAGAAAGGTATGCAGTAATGAAAGGGTGGAATAAATGGCCCACTAATAAAGATAAATGGGTTATCAAAAGAGGGGAAAAAAAAGAGAGTTTAAGATCTCGAAGGTCGAGATTTTTCTGTTCTCTTCATGGCTACTGTGAAGAATGTAGATGAGACAGAATATTAAACTTGTTGACCGTATGTTTTTTGTGAGGGTGAGTTGTGAACCTCATTAGATTTTGTAAACCTTCCTATTGAAAGGCATCACACGGACGAGCAAGTTTAGTCTCACAAAATGTCTTGCAATCTTTTTCTTCCTTTAGATTTTTGGTTTGATTTCGTAGTCCATAATATATTCATATGTTAGCTATAGGTATTAATTTTACGTATATTCTCATTGATTTTGGGACATCAACTCTTTTGGAAGTTACAGAATCAACAAATTATTGTTGATGGTTTTCATGGGAACTCGAATATGAATCGTTTGGTGTATGGTATCGACAAATCCCTAACTAGTTCAACCCATTTTGTTTTCTTGCCCTGGGATTAGGGGGTACTGTAACTCCTGGACTATAGTTCTAGGATTGTGTTATCCCGGGACTATTTTAGTCCATTTTGTGTTTGTTTTCGGACTAGCATTCGAACTAACTTAAGATTAGTCCAGGCCACTGTTTTTAGGGTGGTTAAAAAAATTCGGACTAATATCATAACCAGTATGACCTTTTTGCCCTTTAATCAACTAATATCGTATTAAAGCATTGTTTAGCAAAACCCCAAATATGGGCAGGACCTTGTCTGAAACATAGACATACCCTACACTCCTCATGATACAATAAACAACCATATTCATTTAACAAAACACACTCATAAAAGAGCTGAAAACACATAATTAAACATAAAATTATCCAAACAAAGTATCAAATAGTTCCGTAGATTAATAAAACATCCTAAAAAAGCAACAATAAATTTCATCTTACATTTGTAAATAATTTTTTAAAGTAAAAATAGGGCAAGGAGCACTATTCAAAAGTATTTAGTATATAAGAGGAAGTCCTTGACTATGTTATCGACCCGCTTAATTACTATTGGATAGTCTAACCACTGCTTTGTTCGTGGACGAGGAGAGGACCTAGTCGTCATTCGTGACAACCATTTGTAAGAAAATTTTAACATGATATAAAAGCAATCCAACTTGCAATAAAAATTAACCATAAAATTCATCTTACATTTGAATTAATAGAATCGACGTGAAATAATATGGACTTGTTTGCAATAACCAGTAGTGGTGCATTTGGTCCGGAAGCGGCTCAAATATGATAATTATCATATCCATATCTGCTTATCCATCTCATATACGGATGTAGATATACCTCGGTAATAAAAATTCATATCCATATCCACTAAAATCGGATACAGATATGGGTATATATGCGGATATATAAGCAGATATGCATGCGGATGCAAAACGGATATGAGAAAACTAGATAGTATTAAAAAAATATAGTTCTTGTGATACGAAAGAGTCAATTAATATGTTCTTATATCTGAAAAGTTAAAATTAAACATCTTGATTATCAAAATTAACCTCAATTCTATAATCTAAGGATTAAAACTATCGTAACAATATGACTAATATGTATTCTTATATTTCAAATACGGATCCAGATATTTCACTATAAAATCGTATCCATAATCATATTTTATCGGTTATAGATTTGAGTAACCATATCCATATCATAACGAATACGGTTATAGATATTTTCTTGGATATGGATACCGTTTAGCACCCCTAATAATCAGAGCTTATAATGCATGACGGCGACCTAAAAATGATTTTTTATGTGTCCCTCATCATCGTTATATTTAAGTAGGTGGGCTTTTAGCTTCACTGGATCTAAAAAACGAAGACCTTTCACATATTTTAACTCTCATTTGCACTATATTCAAAACATGTGTACTCTTTTACAAATTAGATGCGTGCCATATAGACCAACTGCAAAATATTCGCCTAAGGCAACAAGTATATCATGTCAGAAAAGGCTGTGGAAAGAACAAAAAAGAGGGCGCGGGGGGGGGGGGGGGGCCTTGAAGTCTGCAGATAGATTTGGTATGGTTCAATATTGTTGCTTTATTATCCTTGAGCCTAACTGAGAACCTAATATTCGGCATCCTATCATTTGTTGGTTGATAAGGATTACTTGTATCTAACTTAAACGTTTATACTTAACCTAGTGGGAGACCTCTTCCCTATGCTAATGTTACTTGTTCTTTCATTTGGCAGATATACTTAGCCATAGGATATCTCTTCCTAAAGTTTTGATTCCTTTTATCCTATATAACTGGCTCTCTATTTATTTAACTCTTCAGATGTTGCAAAGCATTGGTGTCCTTCGGAGAAGATGGACACCAAGTTCTTTGAGTACAGGTGATGAAATGTATACTTAATTCTTAACATAAAGGGGTAATATGATGGAGTGATGCTAAAACAGAGGAGCAGCACCGTGCTGGATACATATTCGGTACTCGGTTACTATGGTGCTTGTTGGATGCATGTTAATAACGTTTGGGTTCTCCTTGTTCATTTCAAATTTATTTGAGTTCATCTGCAAAAATGTTTGCTGAAATCACACATGAAGATATTTTTACTGAAAGCTTGGTTGGCCAAAGATACTTGTTTATTCTTTTACATTTAATGTCTTATGTTAAACGTTTTTACTTGCTGTTTCCTTTTCGACTTGATGATGAACTATTTTCTTTCTCACCATTTCACATGTCATTACTACCGAGTTTTTTGAATGAACAATATACTCATAAATATTTTATCACATGTTTGCAGATATTTTTTCTTCAAGGGAGATTTATATTCGGCCCTGATGTGAGATCATTATTTCTCACGATATTTCTTATTGTCGCTCCCGTCGCTGTTTTTTGTGTATATGTTGCCAGAAAGCTAATGGATCATTTTTCTCATCATCTTGGGATATCTATAATGTTAGTTGCTGTTGCATTCACCTTATATGTGAGTATTATGAGGTAGATAGAAGGTTTTAACTTTTTAAAATATAAACATGAACACCATCTGAATCACAAATGACCATCACTAGACAGACTAAAAATCTTAATATTGGAAACTACAATTAAGTACCTTTTAATATATATCTCAGCTACCAATGTAAGTTTCTCAAGGGTTAAAGAAATGATAGGTTTTGTTTCCCAGGATCTAGCTCTTCTTCTATTTACTTCTGGAAGAGATCCAGGTATCATTCCTCGTAATGCACACCCACCAGAGCCTGAAGTTTATGCTGGAAACACGGAAGCTGGGGGAGTTCAAACACCACAATTACGGTTACCTCGAACAAAGGATGTCACTGTTAATGGAATGACGGTGAAAATTAAGTATTGTGATACTTGCATGCTTTATCGCCCTCCTCGGTGTTCACATTGTTCAATCTGCAACAACTGTGTACAGCGGTTTGACCATCACTGCCCTTGGGTGGGGCAGTGCATTGGACTTGTGAGTGCAATTACTAGGACTTAGTTTTTCTTTAAGTATATAAATGATGATCAATTGTTTTTTGTACTAGTTTGATGCCAATATAAATGACATCAGTACTATCATTATTAATAGTTCGTCTTATTCATTGTTCCTACTTGACTAAGTCCATATCTCTGGTCCTCCTAATTTATGCAGTTCATGTTGGTTATTGTTAGTTGGGGTTTCTTTATTCATTTAATCTTAAACTGATTTTGCCAGTGATCTTGAAAATGTTAACTGATTCCTGATAATGTGTGAAATCTCATGAAAGAAAGAATTGGAGAATTTAAAAAGGTTAGTCTTTGTATGTTTGAATGAACTATAAAAATTAGTAATAGCAGTTTAGAACTGGTTGGGCTTCCCATATAGGAAAATTGTTATATTATTACAGGACAATGCAATAGCTTTTTTATGGGATGAAAAACTTTTAGACAACATAAATTCTCTCCCTGTAGCATTATATATTCTTGCATTTGTGTGCTAATTAGTAGCGGAATTAACTAGTTCTGCAAACATGCGTGGATAGTTGTTAGCTGAATGGTTATTTATGTAATGTAGTTTAATATATCAAGCAACAAATGATTTAGATTATTATTTTGTCCAGTTAGTTTGTCAAATCAAGTGAAATGAGCTTTTTATTATTTTGAATGCATTTTTGGCACTACTAATTGTCCGGATCTCTCATGCATGATTGGATCATGCTTGTTTTAACATCTTACTCAATGATAAGAAATGAAAATGGGGCATGCTTATTACATTTATATGTTTGAATATGTTTCAAACTGTTGCCAATTGTTTTCCGCATCTTTCTTCAACTCTTCCCGAAATTCAAACTTATGAATAGTTTCTGATAGTTGAATTCGTAACTGATGTATTTACCTAAGTAATCCATTGACTTTCTGCTTACATGAAGGTATTCTTTTGGACCTTAAGTCATAAAAATAGGCAAGGAACTCTTACAAGTTCTTTCTTATGACTTTGCTAATAAAAATATGGTTAAGTCATCAATTTCTAAGTTAACCTACCGGTGTTACTTCGGTCTTGACACCCATATAAAGTTTTGATATGTGAGTCTTCTAGAGGCTGATACTTTACATATCTAATAATTTTTACAAATATTTATATGTTCTCATATGTAATTATGAGCAATGTCAGTACCATGAATTAAGACATCCACCTAATATAGTCTAATTCTTTCATGATTTGATATGTAATTGGAGTATCAAAACTGTGATCCATGTTGTATAACATGCTTTAGGTTGAAGGATGTAAAGGCTCTAAAAGAGACTTCTTTGCAATGCAGAGAATTTAAAAGTTCCCTACCTAAACTTTATAGTTCTCTTGCAATCATTTTTCTTGATCGGCAACAGGTTTCCCTAACGAGGCATCAACTTATTATCGGTAATTTAAATAAAAACATTCTCCTGCTGCAATACTATCAATTCTTCCAACTGATCTACTGTTATCTTCAATGCAGCGAAACTATCGATTCTTCTATATGTTTGTTTTCTCCACGACTCTTCTTTGCATCTACGTCTTCTCTTTCTGCTGGATCTACATCAAGAAAATCATGGACGCTGAGCAAACTACCGTATGGAGAGCTATGGCCAAGTCTCCCGCTTCCATCATTCTCCTAATCTACACTTTCATATCAGTATGGTTCGTCGGAGGCCTCTCTGTCTTTCATTTATATCTCATGAGCACTAACCAGGTAAACATTTCATTCATATCACTTTAGTCTCCTACAGAAGGCTTATTTTCACTTTGGTACCCAAAGTTTACCCATATTTTAGTTTCGATACCCCAAGTATTTTTTCGATAGTTTGATACCCCAAAGTATTTTTTTTCAATACTTTGATATCCCAAGTTTCAATACTATTTCATTTTGATACCCCTGTCCAGATTCCGTTATCTTCTTCTGTTAAAATTGTATCACATACTTAGCATGCGACTCATTTAGGTCAATTATACCCCTTTCACAAAAATTAATTCCCCCTACATATTTGTGATTATTGTTTTTAGCATGATGAACTATTGTCCCAATTATACTTTGTGTGATTCTAGTGTAGAAATGGGTGGGAGTATAATTGACCTAAATATATTTCACGTGTCAGGGACATGATACAATTGTAATAGAAAAATGTAAAGTAATCTGGATGAGTATTAAGGTGAATTGGGATTGAAACTTTGGGGTATCAAAAATGGTAAAATTGGGGTATCCAAGGGAAAATAAGCCCTAAGAAATAATATTCTAATATTTATTTGCTTTTTCCTATTGAAGACAACATACGAAAACTTCCGATATCGATACGATCGACGTTCAAACCCTTACAACATAGGATTAGTGAATAACTTCAAAGAGGTCTTCTTCACAAGCATCCCACCATCTAAGAACAAGTTCCGGGCTAGGGCTTATGGAGACAAAGGGTTTAATGCTCATGCAGTGAGCGGTGGAGGGTTTATGAGCCCAAACATAGGGAATGGGGTCGGAGATATCGAAGTAGGAAGAAAGGCAGTGACTTGGGACGGTGAAATAGAAGGAAATGGAAGTGATTTAGAGGGAGGTGTGAATAATGAGATGACAGAAGATAAAGATGGTGTTGGTGTTGGATTTCCCAATCCTTCGCCAGATTTGAATCAAGTTAGGGCAACGACGGAGTCAAACCCTAGACGAGGTAGCTGGGGCCAGAGAAGTGGGAATTAGGATATGCCACCGGAGATGCTAGGATTATCTGCCAGAGTTGGAGGATCAGAATTGGGGAATGAGGGAGTTAGATAGGATTTGTGTATGTTGAGTTTGAGTTAACTTAGGGTTTGACGATGTGGGATGGTCTGGGAGAGTGAAATTGGTTTTGATGATAGGAAAGAGATTGAGCATCATTGTATTTTATGGTCTGTAGTTTCTCTTTGCTGATGTTTTTGTGTGCATTTTTTCATTTGTTAGTCGTCGCAGTTCTGAAATGGATTTGGCTTGTGGTTTTCTCCAAGTTTGAGTGTGAATCTCTCAATATGTGCTTTCAATTTTTTTTTAATTGTTGTTGTTGCAAGTATTACTATACTAGATAGGGTTTGTGGGTGTAGAGTTTTGAGTTAAGGGATCTGGTGATCTTGAGTTCGTTTGGTTTTTATGATAGCATCAGAAGAATGCAGTTTTCTGACTCTTTTGGTGTCTCTCTTTGCTGATGCATTGTGTATGTTCTTTTCATCATTTATTGGTCATTGCAGTTATGAAACGGCTTTGGCTTGTGGTTTTTCTTTCAAGTTTGAGTGTGAATCTCTTCATATGGGCTTTCGTTTTTGTTGTTATTGTGAAGGTATATGAGTAAATTTGAAAATGCCGGTTTTAGCTGGACTGGGGGGTTTTGAGAATTTCTTGTGGATGATTGTCTTTGTGTAACTATTGTGGTTTTAACTTGGTATCAAATGTTCTTGAAGGCATCAAGAGACACATAGGTAGGAGATCAATCACTAACGGACCAGTCAGGCTGTGTTCCTTGCTTCAAAGTTATCAATGGGTAAATTGCACATAACCCCCCTAAGCTATCCTTCAGTGGCAATTAAAGATCCCTCAATTTGTTTAATAGCACTTAACATCCTTGATTTGTCATTTTTAAAAGATAAGTTGCAAGCAAGGCCCTTTCGTTGTCGTGATTGAGTGAGGCTAAGTGCTCATAAATGAGTTGAGGAGTACTAAGTGCAATTGAATGTATACATGAGAGGGGTTATGTGGAATTTACCCTTTCATTGTTGACAATCTATTTTTCTTGTTGAAGTCATTTTGAGGAAATTATGAGCAAAATTGCAGCACAACCTGATGCTTCAATTCCTTCGAAGTTAAACCATCTAACAGAAAATATAATGAAATATGGATGGGGTATTAAAGTGAAATGGATTTGACACTTTGAAGTAGCAAAATGTTAAAAACTCATTTGCGGTATCAAAGTGAAAAACAAAGATAAACTTTAAGGTAGCAAAGTGAAAATAAGCTGGAAAAAAAAAAAGCAAAGTGCGAACATTTGCTTATAAGGGTGCAAAAACCATTCATATCTGAGGAAATATTTGTATCTATATTCGTAAGGATACATATATAGTTACTAACATCTATGTCCAATAGGATATATGGTTACGAATATGGATATATAGGGAAATATCCGAATCTATATTCGAATATATGTTGGTCATACAGTTGCAATACTTTTAATCCTTAACTTAATGGATTGAGGTTAATTATGATGATTAAGAGATCTAATCTTAGCTTTTCAGATATAAGGAACATGTTCATGAACTCCCTTGTATTATATGAACTATATTTTTTCTAATATTATCTAGTTTTCTCTCATATCCAGTTTACATTCATATCTGAATTCTAACATATTTTCTTTTCCAATATTTATCTAGTTTGCTCATATCTATTTAACATTCACATCTATATCCCTCTTATGTATCCACATGTATATCTGTATTTTTATCAATGCATACCCATACTCGTATCCACATCCGTGATGGTTAGAATATAAAACACTCTCAACCCTGACCACAATTTCGGAGGAGTTATAGTATAATGGTTAGATGAACTTAATTTGAGATGGTATCAGAGCAATCCAGGTTCAAATACCACTGGCCACAAATTGAAAGCAGATATTCTAAAAATTGACACCGCAACTTGAGTCCAGGTTTCAGCTCATAAGAAAGCATTTGATCTAAGAAAGCATTATGTTAGAATATAAAATACTCTCGATCCTCACCATAACTTGCATTATGTTTGGGAATGGTGGCGTTTTGCCAGTTTCCATTTTTCTAGGGCCAAAAACCAAAATGAATCTGTTTGTGAATCAACGTATTTATTTTGGGCTTACAACATGATCCAGCCCAACAAAAACGCTTTCCTTAAACACCGAAAAGGTGTTTTGAGTTGAGCGTTTTTGTTCCCCCCAGAACTAGCGACTCCCAAGAGAAAGAACACTGCCTTCACCCTGACTGCTGCCACCGCTCGCCATCTCCACCACGCCGGAGCTCTCACCGTGCTGGTCGCTACCTCCGGCCACAATCACTTTCAGACCGGCGCGAAAAAGTTCGCTTTTCTCCCTTCAACATTGTAATCTTTCTCTTCCACTCGCCGATATTTTCTTTTTTGTTCCCCTCACATCCTTCTTAGTTTTACATAAATTTATTATAAAGTTTGCCCTAATTTCTATG
>JBAKGM010000002.1:4728896-4742191 GCA_037177215.1 Asparagus racemosus
GGGCAATGTCTTGCAGAGCTTTATTAAAAAAAAAAAAATAATTTCAAAAAAAAAAAAAACACACGAGAACGTGGCCAACAAGAGAAGATGACACAAAAATATGTGATAAGAGATTCTCTGCAACGAATTTGTTTGGTTCAGTCAGAAAAACGGTCGTAGAGGACGGTCACGGGATAGACGGATTTTTGCTTTTCATCGCAATCGAGGTCTCCGCGGTTTACGCCAACGATGGAGTGAAGAACGCGTGGGGTTGTTACGGTGTTTGCGCTTTTATGGGTTGTGCTTTTGTTCGGTTTGTTTTACCTCTTCCGTAGTTTTGTTTGCAATGTTATAACTGATAAATGTAAATGCGTTTACTGTTTGTTAAAAAGTAAATAAATCGCAGCAAATGCTATAATAATGATTTGACGAGGAAAAACTATTTCGCCTCATAAAAAAACACTTTCTCCTGTTTCAAAACAGGGAAAACATCTGGACTGTTCTCGTACATGAATATCTTAACAATTAATTCCCCTTTATTTTTGAGCGTAGTTGCATTATCTAAGGAAACTATAAAATCTTAGTTGCTTTAGTTTAAACCGACCATCATGAGAGACGATTTGACTACTCGGCATTCATATTTACCATCGTTTAGGAGTCAACTAGATCATGCCACTTTTATGAAGCAAAATATCCGTGAGCAAATCACAAAGAATGTAACGACGACTTGACCACAATCATCCATATGATCCTCCACCACCTGTTGCATGCTAGACCTTAGACTACTTTGAAAATCATAAGAGCATAGTGGCATGTCCGACCATCGCAGGATCTTCCAGCATTTGGGGAACAATGCATTAAGATGGGACTATCATCCTCTCAATACCCTTTGTGCTGCATATTGAACTTTCACTTTTTACGGGCCACAACTTTGGCTCTGATACCACTTTGGCTCTAATATTCATACATGAACATCCCAATAAAACATGATCTTACAACGCGAGTTGCTGTTGCGACCACTCAAGTTGTATGCTAGCAAATAGCCCCCAAGTGATGGAGACTATTAACCTCACAACCTTAATACCCTGTTTTATGAATTAATTTCATAAACTTTACAAAATGGATGTTGCAACCACTCAATTTCATAAACTTCACAACCATGAGAGCACCATGGCATGTCCAACCATCGTAGGATCTTCCAGCATTTGGGGAATAACGCAGCATTTGGGGAATAATGCGTTAAGTTGGCACTGCCATCCTCTGGATACCCTTTGTGCTTCATATTGAACTTTTACTTTTCTTGAGCCACAACTTTGGCTCTAATACCACTTTGAATCTAATATTCATACGTGAACATCCCAATAAAACGTGATCCTACAGCGCCAGCTGCACTCAAGTTGTATGCTAGCAAATAGACCCCAAGTTATGGAGAGACTATTAGCTTCACAACCTTAATACCCTGTTTTATGAATCAATTTCATAAACTTTAAGAAATGGTTGTCTTGGTCTAATTAAAGAAAGTGTAAATTTTCAAGTCGTACCTCATGTAGGTTATCACCAATTCAAAATTTAAATTTGGGAGTTTCGGACACTCGTTGTTATTTTTCCTTTAAGCTAGTCTTTTCCTATATCATAGTGAAATATTTAGGCTCTCAAAATGATAGAATAATGCTCACTTTATTCTAATATACTCCTTGTTGAAATTAGATAAATTTGAGGCTGCATTTCTACAGAGCGCCTTCATATGTAAGAGAAGATTAGTATAAAACACTGGCTTCAATCTCTTCTTAATGACACCATCACTGGGTTTTGCGAGCAAGTGATACGATAGAGACTGGAAATATAAGCCCTTTAGTTACAGAAACAGAGCAGATATCCTCTGTTCCTTCTATTCCCTCGCAAAATTTATTAAATTGTTTTATAAATATAAGATTTCTCTTTCTTCTTGACTCTTTCAACTTGTCATTTTTAAATATCTTTTTTTTTCCTTCAATACCCAGATCCTGTTTATCGTCCTTTGCCTAGTACTAGGAAAGAACACGGAATAATGGAATGAACTTCATTACTAAGGATAATCAAGTACTAAACCAATTATTGCATTACAACATAACCTCCTCATGTACAGGGATAATAGTCAACTACAACCAAGTGCATAAAATGAAGAGCTACACAATAGAAACTAGCATATAATAGAAATGGTCTGTCTCTCTCTCATCTCTCTCCCATGCAAAGTGTATATGCACATAAATGCCATCATCTCCTCAAAGGAGTGAACCGAACACTTGCATTACTCATCAAGACCTACTGTATCCTTCTTATCATCTTCCCCTCTCTCTTCTTCCTCCATCTTCGACTCCTCTACGTTAACGACGATCCCTTCAACGGTCTGAGGAGCGATTTGGGTCTCACTGTGCTTCGGGGTTGAGACTATGAACTCCGGCAGCTTATCATCTTTCATGTTCAGTTCCTTTGCATCCTTGTAGATTATGTAGAGAACCATTTGAACAAGCCCAAAGCTGAATCCCAGAATGTTTGGTATCTATTTGAACCAACAAGAACAAGAAATCAGAAGGATTGATATAAGATAATTTAAGTCAATATATAATCATTGAAAGACTCCCCATAGTATCTTTTTGAACTTATTATCCCTCTAGTTTTATTGTTGTAGATAGACCTCGACTCTTTTACCCTTAAGGGGTTTGTTTGTCAGAACACAATTTTCTCTTCCTCTGAGGGTAAAAAGAATTAAAAATGCACTCGGATAGGGTCTATTAGGAAAATTAAGACTATGAGGATAGTAAATCTAAACAACAATACTGCAGGAGGTCAATCACAATTAACCCCAAAAAAAAGATTTGACTGAAAAATAAATTACCGCGACATAAATGTCCTTTGTGAATAGGCCATAGGAGAACCATACTACGGCGCTTAATGTGAGGAAGAACGATAGAAAGAAAGGCATGAATTCCACACTCTTTGTCCTGATGACTTGCCTCTGTAATATTTAAAAGAAATACTAGTAAGATATAACTGACGAATATTTATTGTGTATGTATGTATGTATGTTTGTATGTATGTATATTCTTACGATTATGCTCAAAGGGGCAGCGAAAACGCTCACTGCGAAACCCACACATATCCACCCAAGGAGTTTCACACGGTTTTGACCCTTGGCAAGCAAAAGAGTCGATAGAACAATCAACGAGAATACTCCCACGTTCAAAACCAGTATCACTTTCGCCGCATAAATCTACAACAAACATAAACACAACATCAAAAAACGTTATAAATACCGAAACAAATTCCCTAGAGAGTAAGGTTGGAGCTCACGTACCTTGATTTTTTTGGGGGCGTAAGCAAGGAACATGGCAATGTAAATGGTCTCAATGATGCATCCGAACGAGTTGATGGTGATGAGGAGATATTCATCGGTCTTGATGAATGCGTAGTATATCCATAGCGTTGCGCTGAATAATGCCATGATGTAGGGTTCTGATTGAAACCCTTCAGTTGATTTCTTTCGATATACTCGATAAAATGTTGGTCTGTTTGAAATAAGAGTGATATTGTCATGATATTAGATGATATACGTTTGATTAATATGATGAGATGAGAGTTTATGTAGAAGAGAGATGTAGGATAAATTCTTACATCGGGGCAAGGTACACCATGAATGAGATCAAGTTTCCTGCAAAACATTAAGAGATTTGAAGCTATTTAGCAATTTATATTCCAAAAATGATATTATCAAATAAAATCTCGAATGTTATTGAGGAGTTTATAGTTTGTGCCGACTTGCAAAGTATGAAGCTAGCTAGAGTGCTTATGTCATCTTAATAAGTAAAAGTAGCTATGTTAATGATTAGTTTGTCAAGTTACTAGAAAAAGTGACTCTGGGCCTTTCTTTCTTTACAATAATTCTTTCTTAATTATTTTAAAGGAAAAGTTGACTCCAAGATCTTCTCACGCAAAATCCCTTACAATAATGTTACTGTGAAAGAGAATATCCATGGGGGGTAGCTATCATGTTACATCTAAACCTTTGGTTTATTTTCCACGAGGAAATAAACCCGTGTAGAGAATTCCCACCTTTCTCTTAAAATGAGAAATAAAACTAAAATGAAAGAGGAAAAAAGAAAAATGAAGGAAATAAGCTTGTTTGAGTTTTCACCTAGAAGACCAAAGGCAAAAGCCCAAGGGTGATCCAAGGATAATCCGGCCATCTCGCTCAGTTACAAGAATGAAGCAATCAAAGAACGAACTGCTTGTTAAGAAAGAAGAAGAGATCAAGAGGAGAAATGCAAGCTTGATAAAGGCTTTTTTTTTTTTCTCTTCTCCTTCCTATAAGAAAGAAAGAAGACAAAGCTATGTAGCCTTGAGAACTCTTCCTTCTTCTCGTTGCTTCTCTTCTCTTTGCATGTTGAAGAGGCGAAGAGTCAGCCATATATATAGGAGAGCCTAGTGTGTGTGTGGGTGGGTGGGTAGATTTACGGGGGAGGCGTGGGCTGGCAATCACCACATAGGTGCCATTGCCTACTCATGCCACCAAGTGCATAGTTCCAAGACTTGTGCGATCAAAATGCTAAACAAGTGTAACGACAAGGGGCCCCACCACTACCAAAAACAAAGAAACGAACATGCTACATAGATAAATGTGAAGCAAACGCAACAAATTTAAAGGGGCGAATACTTTTTTCGAATTAGACACCGCTTTCTTTAAAGAAATGTGATGATTATATATATACTCAAATGCATACGTACACACCTACATATACTAGTACACTATACTACATGGTGATATCTCACCTAAGCGATTTGGTCATGGCTTCCTTTTTGATGGAAAGGTGCTCTAGACATAGTTGAGGGAAAAGAGCAAATTCAAATGAATTAAATTATAATATCATGGATATTATGATATTATTTTGTATCATAAAGTTAGGCTCATAGAAGTTCTATCCCTTGTTTTATTTAGTATCCGCTCATTCCCCACTTATATGGAAGAGTGTAAGTTAAACGTGTTTAAGACTCTAGTTTTCTTCTTAATTAGTGCATGGTACATCCTATTCTAGCTTAGATATCTCCCTTTACATATATCTGCTCTCTCTTCTTTTAACAGCTTGCATTAAAATTCAAGTAAATAGAGGGGGTTGCTATCGAGATTCCGATGATAGTGGCACTAAGCTTCATGCCTTTGACCGTAAGAGAACTATAATTATGATTAGAACCATAATGGTGAGTGATTGGAGAGTCCAAATCATATTTTGAATTGTATAGCAGTTGGAGAAACAACAACTAGATAGAGTGAATATTGCTTGTCAAAGGGAAATTACTGGTTTAAGGTGCAGCTAATTATATACATCCTAAAGGAAAGGAGTTGTTCTCTAGGAGAATAAAATGGGAGCAAGCTGTCTTCAATTTTAATTAAATATAGTTGTAGCCGGGTTTTGGACTAACGATACTAATTAATGAGTGAAACTTCAAGGCATGGTTCGGTAGGAGGAGAGGTGAGATGAGGCGAGGGACAAAAGTAAGTTTTGTAAGTGGTGTAACTGTTGTCTCGGGCAGTGATAAATGTAGTTGCTTGGTTCAGTTTTAGGATGTTAGGTTTTGTTTGAATTTTACTAGAGTTCAATTGTAATGTAGGATGCTTAACGGATAATTTTATGAAGAATTGGGACAATCACAAGCTAAATGCGCATATATACATATTATTGATTTCCGGAAAGAAACGATTATATCTTCCAATCCAGAAGGCAGATTCTGACATATTATATATGTAAATCACCTATCTCGACGAGACAAAGCCAACCAGA
This sequence comes from Asparagus racemosus, assembly GCA_037177215.1. Lineage (NCBI taxonomy): Eukaryota > Viridiplantae > Streptophyta > Magnoliopsida > Asparagales > Asparagaceae > Asparagus > Asparagus racemosus. Next base: position 4,734,689 of record JBAKGM010000002.1, read on the forward strand.
TTGTCAGATTTCTAAAATCTCATCAGTATCACTAGTTATTAGTAGAAATTCAAAAATAATTAATATTTAATTTATTTTTAGTAATAAAGTTAGAGTCTATTTAGATTAGGAAATAAATTCAATTTTGATTCATGTTGGACTGATTTGTTTCTTCTATTATAAGGAGTCTTTTTATGGTAGGATTTGATACTTTCTATTTTTTTGTAGTTCGAGTCTTATTAGAATTCTAGTTTGTTTTTCTATTTAAAAAGAGACATATAACCTAAAATTATTAGATCACTTTTATCAATAAATTTCTCTTATTATTTTTTCTTCGTGGATTCGAAGCTCTTCGTGGATTCGGAGATCTTTCTTTGTAAATTCTAAGAGCACCCATTGTTAGATTCCGAAGTTATACACTTCCGTGCTGCATTAATTGGTATCGGAGCCCTATTTCTCCAATCCGATTGTAGGCGACAAAGCCCATATTACCCAAACTCAGATTAAGACTCATTTAGACCAAACTTGCGTTGGCAATAGAGCGTCTGAACCCGGGACGAGTTCGAGATCACTTTGTTGGTCGCCAAAAATGTGCTAGGACTCCGCATGAAAAATTCATCAATAACATCAATAAGTATGAAGCTGTGTGCCAAAATCATGGTCGTAGAGACTACTTAATATGGGATATCTATGATACTAAAAACTTGAGGATTGATGGGAAACTCGATAAAGAAGATTTTCTTGATTGGATTGATGAGGTGAAGAGATTTTTTGGGTACTTGAGAATTGCAGAAGATCAAAAGGTTAAGCGAGTAGCCTACCGACTAAAGGGTAAAGTAGCTTTTTGGTGGCAATCATTATGCAAGGATTGAGCTTGTTAGCATAAGCGAAAAATCCGATCATGGGCAAAGATGAAGGAATTGTTGAAAGCTCATTTTCTTCTTATCTATTATTATGTGCTTAACCGGCATCCAAGTTCACATCTAACTATGGTCATGTAAGGATTAAGCAGCCCCAATTTGACCCTAAACAAGACCCTAGAGTTGGGAAGAGCACTGAAGAAGCAACAAAGAAAGAAGAACCACCTCCAAAGCACAATATCTTCCTCAAGAGATGCACTATCATGCAGAAGATTGGTGATGTTATCGCTGATAGTGACAGTAGTAAGAATCTTGTCACTCGGTGTATGGTGATAAGTTAGGTTTGAAGACAGAGAAACACCCACTTCCTTACAAGATTGATTGGATTCACAAGGGCAATGATGTGCAGAACGATGGGATGTGTCGGGTATCTTTTTCTATCGTCTGCAGCTATGTCGATGAGGTGTTGTGTGATGCGGTAGAGATGGATACTTGTCATATATTTTTAGGTAGGCCGTGGCAGTTAGATATCAGTGACACCCACATGAGCAGAGACAATGCTTATATCTTCGAGATGGATGTACATCAAATTGCTCTCATGCCTCTTACAGAAAAAGAGCCACCCACGATAGAGACTATTGATAATAATAAATTTTTAGTGGTAGATAATAAAACTTTAGCAGAAGACTTGAAGCAATCTGAAGAGGTACATGACTTGGTTGTAATTAGAAAAGAAGAGTCTGCCCTTGCTGAAATTCCTCCTGATGTACAAACACTCGTTATGCATGAGATTCATGATGCTGATTGTGATATAATAGTGAAGATGGATATTATGCATGATATTCTCAAAGAGGTTGTGAGTGATATTGCACATATTGATGTTGTCCCGATAGAGGAAAATGATATAATATAGAGTGAGACAGTTGATGATATGTGTAACTTGCTTATTGGAGGGCCCAAAAGAAAAGAGATGGAGTGTGAGAGAAATTCTTCCTTTGAAATAAAGAGTATCGATGATTTTGACAAGATTGAGATGAAACTTTAAGCACAAGAAAATAAAAAGTAACAAGAAAATAATTTGGAGGAATTTTTCAAGTCATCTGTAGATCCACATGTCGTTAGTCACGTAAACATGATGTAGGAAAGATTTATTCAAAAATTTAATTCAGAAGAAACCATAGTCAAAGAGGTAAAATAACAAATGAAGAAAATCAATGCTAAGTACAAAGCAGATGCTGATCGTTACAAGAGAAGAACATTATTTAATGATGAAGCTACTATTCAAACAAATATAAGCTCGGGGTGGAGCTTTTTTCAATAAGGGGAGACTGATGTAAGATACTTAACGGACAATTTCATGAAGGATCGAGACAATCACAAGCTAAATATGCATACATACATATTATTGATTTTTAGAAAGAAACGATCATATCTTCCAATCCAGAAAACCGATTCTAACATATTATTTATGTAAATCGCCTATTCTGACGAAACGAAGCCAACTAGGTTGGCAGATTTCTAAAATCTCATCAGTATCACCGGTTATTAGCAAAAATTTGAAAATAATTAATATTTAGTTTATTTTTAGTAATAAAGTTAGAGTCTATTTAGATTAGGAAATAAATTCAATTTTGATTCATGTTGGACTGATTTGTTTCTTCTATTATAGGAAGTCTTTTTAGGGTAGGATTTGATACTTTCTATTTTTTTGTAGTTCTAGTGTTATTAGGAGTCTAGTTTATTTTTCTAATTTAAAAAGAGACATGTTACTCCAGAATTATTAGATCACTTTTATCAATAAATTTCTCTTATTATATTTTTTTCTTGGATTCAGAGATTGTTCTTTGTAGATTCTAAGAGCACCACTTATTGGATTCCGAGGTTTATCACTTCTGTGCTGTGTTAAATTGCAATTAGAGTTATAATTTAAACCACTTTCAATTCAAAAAAATTATAGTTAAACTAATGTCATAAAAATATGTAAGCTGTTGACTATAAGTAGGTCTCTTTGCAACTGTAGTTACAACTACACTTGTCAATTGTAGAAAAAAAATCAGCCATACTTGATCTAAAATGCCTCAGTTACACACAATTGCAAATATAACTCAAATAGTTACAGCGAATCAAACGAGCCATTTAATCAGCAAAATATAAAACAGGTTGAAAGGGGAAAAAAAGAAATTATTAAATATAAAAACGAAAGGTTGTATGAGAGAAATCAAAATATCTTTAAATTAGATTTACTTAATGATCCCTTCCATAGATTATGGTGGTCATGATTCTTCAACAGAGCGCCACTAGCTTGTTTAACTTTACACTTCTTTTTGCGGCTAAGGTTTTAATTGGGGGTCTTTGTTTTACGATGTCCCTTGATAATATTCCTTTGGTACTTTGTTTAAGGTTGTTAGAGTCGTAGATTCTACTTTTGCAATTTTTTTAAAATATTTTTGATTGGTTGAAGTTTAGCTGTATTCTAATAAATATTGGTTCCAATTCGAACTTTATAAAGGCAAAAGGAGAAACTTTGAGCCGCAAAATTTGGTCAAAGTTATTATTATTACTATTATTGTTGGATGTGTATACTTTCCATTGTATTTAAACAATAAAAAGACCATTTTCCTATTAGTCTATTGTATAACGGACTGTTAAGTATAATTCATGAAAGCTACAAATTTCAGTTATATTAGAAATATGAAGCATGACAATTTAGATATATAGAAGGGTAGTAAGTACGAAGCTGATCTATTACTAATTTAACGAAGCTACAGCATAGACAATGTAAATCTGGGGCAATCTATTTGTTTTACTACCTAAAATACAACCAAATAAAAGTGATATAATGTGAATATTAATGATAGTAACTTATCCAAACTTCAATGAAAGAAAGTAAACGGTGTCATTTAAGGGCTTCAGGCTCTCTACCGGAAAAACAGTAGAGGATTTATAGTTCTTCAAATTTCAACAGTCTCTTATTTAGTGAACAATTTATAATTTGTCTTGAGTAAACCGTGAGATTAAATGCGAATCACGAGGGATAAAATTATGTTAGGTGTTAGATTCAGGACCAGTCATAATTAATAGTCCACTAAACAGTAAATGATTGTGATTAAATAGATTTCCTTCTGCTTTTCCACAGTGAAGAGGATCCAAAGCAGCCTGAGGTGGGCCGAGGAGGGCTCTAGGTTGATTGAACCTTGGAGCAATTACTACCAAACATATTAGGACAAGATGTCATGATATAACATGGAAGGTTCCGGCAAGGCTAAAAGGATTAAAGGCAACTTTAATGCATGAACTTTACCCTAACCACTAAGGTTTAATATTGTATTTGTTCCTTCATGCCTCCTACTTTCAACCAGTCAATGCAATCTCCTCCCTTGTTCGTTCATGCATGCTTACAACTTGAGTGCAACCATCTTCACTCATTTCCTTTGTATCAAATTCAAGGTCTCTTGCTCACCATTCTTTTTCATAGCCCCTCAGATGACTACCAAAAAGTGTGCATGTGTAGTGTATGTAAATTTAACTTCTCTCTCACTCCATTGGTTCATTAAAAAAATGATCATTTAGGACAAATTTTTGCTAGTTGCAATTTAAAATTAGCATTTGTTATAATATGTGAGAATGCAAGAAGTATCAGAGAAGAAGAGGAAGAAGATCAAATAAAGAGATTTTCTATACTGGCTTTGGATTTTACTTGAAGAGGATCGCATGTTCGTCACCCTCCTATAAGAAGAAGGGGTGATGATGTTTGAAATGACCTTAGGCCTTCGTTTGTGATAAATTATTAGAGGCTTCTTTTGTGCCAACTTTTGTTGGTGGAGTGCAGATTGAAACTAAAATATACACCACCTTTTCATGTTACATAGTCATAAAAAGTGAGTAGCGCCAAGAAAGTTTTGAATTCCTTATTATTATACTTCAATTCCAAAGTTATAACGAGGATTGAGGACTATAGTTTCGTTTTTTAAAACATTTCTCATATTTGGTATCCTTCTTTATGACAAAGATGTCAGTATATATTCTTTGTAATAACATATTTTATTATTTTCATATGTATCAAGTCAGTTTTAAATATGAATTGCTTTGATATTGTCTTAAATTTGTTACAACATAGAAACTTAGAAATTATGACGTAATCTAGGATTCTAACTATTCATACACTTACCAAACAAGAAAAAAAGAAAGAAAGAAATGTTTGAGAGAATCAATGGCAACCCTGTTTTGAGAAAAGAGCTTATGGAGCTACAAGGGGTTATGAGGGTTGCTAGTCTTACTGATATGCCCTATCATGGATGCTTTTATACCTGGAATAATCCACATGTATATTGTAAGGTAGATAGAGCGTTGGTCAATGATATTTAGTTAGATACTTTTTCTAATCTCGATGCTGAGTTCCTAGGACCTGGAATCTCTGATCATAATCCTTCTATTATCTCTTTCCATAAGTCTTTGAGGGTCAAGTCTCCCTCCAAGTTTTTTTGCTTATTGGCAAGAGCATAATTCTTTTCTCCCACTAGTGCGAAAGGATGGTCTGTTCAGATTACAGGGTCTAAATTTTTTCAAGTTGTTCAGAAACTCAAATTAGTTAAAAATAAACTTAAGGAGTTGAACAGGCATCATTTCGGTGGGATTGGAGCAAGAGTGAACAAAGCTAGGGATGAACTACAATCCACTCAAGTGATGCTGCTCAAGAATCCTAATGACTCTGTGTTAGAACTGGGATGCAAGCCTAGAGAGGGGGTGAATAGGGTTGCTCTAGTTTTTTAACAAGACTCAGAAAATACAGAGAAAATATAGTAAGCAAAAAATAAAAAGCAAACCAATACAGGAACACACTAGATATTTATAGTGGTTCGGATCAAAATCATACGTCCACTCTTCCTTCTCAGGGCTTTCTTCACTATGACCAGAGTTTACTTGTATCACAACTTAATTCAGTAGGCTTTAAAGGCCGCACCCTGGAACGAAACCAGTCATCTAACCTAACTCTTCACAACCAAAAGAAACCTAGACTTAGCGAGGCCAACCCTCAATTAACCCGACTTGAGCATGCCATCAAATTAACAAGTTTAATATACAACCAACCAAAATAATTAAAGCACATAAAGAGTAATCTTATAGCCCTTTATCAAACGGTTCTTCAAATCGATGAAGATGAAAATCCATAAAGAAGCGGTGTAGGCGTAGGGCACTCCTTCTCACTGAATCAAACTCCAATGAAAAGTGTGCCTAAAAGAGAAGCTGAACGTGGCTCAAAGGATTTGATCAATTCTCTCTCAAACCTTAGAATAAAGATCTCTTCTTTTGTGTATTTACCTCCTTGAACTTCATTATTTATTATGATCTCCAACTCCCCTTAAATAGACCTTGATAGGACAGAAAAGAGATACCCAAATATGAGTGCAAATAAGAGATCAAATGGGTCAACGAACGGTTGAGATAAAATCTTGAAAACTGTCAAATTTCGTCATAACCATCGATGGTGGATCACTGCCATCGATGGTGGATCACTGCCATCTATAGTCATTGATGGTGCTGATTCTGATTTATGAATTTCTTCGATTGTCTCATGTAACCATCGATGGTTCCCTAATCGATGAGTCACTGTAGATCATCGATGATGCCAATTCCTAGTTCTATTTTACTCCGATTGGCTCCTGTAACCATCGATTTGGTGTTTTACCACCGATGGTTGCCTCTTGACCATCAATGGTTCGAATGATAAAATCAACGTTCGTGTTGATTTTTGCATCGTTTCGAACCACATCTTGCTCGTACATGTTTATACCTGAAATATATCATCTCACAAAACATATTAGTAATAAATGAGAGTTTGTTATTATTCAAATAAAAGATATTGTATGAACAACATTCTAACAATCTCGTACGAACAACATTCTAACACTCTGCACTGCAACAACTTGAACAAAAGAAAATGCAAGAGTTCTTGAAACTGCTAAATTATGAATCTTGTTATCTACACCAAAAATCTAGGGTTGAATGGATCAAGTTTGGGGATTGCAATTCCTCTTTCTTTCATGCTATGATGAAGACTAGGAGAAGAAGAAATTCCATCCTCTCACTGTATAATTCAGCAGGTATCAAGTTTACTACTCAAGTTTCTATTCAGAATGAGCTTGTATCCTTCTACAAATAACTACGTGGGTCATCCGGTTCTACTATTCCTGTTAATCAGAGTATATTCTATAGAGGAAAATTAGTAACTGAGGATCAATGCATCTCTTTGTGCAAACCAGTTACTTCTGAGGAGATTAAAAAAGCATTGTTCCGAATTAATGATTTTAAAAGTCCAGGCCCTGAAGAATTGACTGCTAAATTCTACAAGGCATCTTGGCATATTGTTGGGGAGGATATTATTAAGGCTATTCAGGACTTCTTCAAGTCAGGTAAACTTCTCAAATCTCTTAACATCACTTCTATCACTCTGGCCTCAGAAGTGCCTTATCCAAATAATGTTACTGAGTATAGGCCCATTGCCTGTTGCAATGTACTGCAGAAGCGTATATCCAATGTGATTACTAACGGGCTTAAGGAGGTCATGAATTCTTTAAGTAGTGATTCTCAGGGTGTGTTTGGCAAATTGCTCAAAACTGGGCCAGGACCAGTCCTGGCCCAGTTTTGTGCTAAACTGGTTTTCATT
>JBAKGM010000002.1:4742291-4752537 GCA_037177215.1 Asparagus racemosus
TCAACCCACGAAGGGGAAGATAACCGGAGCTGGTGAGATCTACTAGGAGAAATCACGAGCTATCCCTGAGTCTAGGATGCAGCCTAGACTGGAGGGTACCCTGAGTCTAAGACGCAGCTTAGACTCGAAAGCGAGTTTAGATCGCAGTACCTGACCTTAAGATCTGGCGGGTGTTGGCGCTCGGGCGGCGTAGATCTGACGTTGCAGCAGGACGATCGACGCCAGCGGCAATTCTTGGATTTGCAGAGCTCCAGTGTAGATCCAAGCCTCAGAGAAGATTTTCCAACCCTTCAAATGAGACCCCCCCTTGTATTTATAGTGTCAAGGGGGGAGAGGGGTGTGTGCTCGGCCACAAGTGCCGAGCACTTCGGCCATGGCCGAAGTGCTTCGGCCTTGGCTGAAGCATTTCGGCCACGGCTGAAGTGCTTCGGCCATGTAGCCGCAGCACTTCAGCCATTGGCCGAAGTTCTAGCTCTTGGGCGGTTGTTTTGCCAGTTTCTCTTCTTCGTTTTTCCATCGTTTCACCCGCTTAGATCCATGTTCTGGTATTTCTGATTATTTTGTCGAGTCCGGAACTGGATCGGCTATTCCGTTGATTCCGGAATTAGATCGGCACGGCGTCGCCGCTTGCGTGCAGCGTCGATACTCGAATCTGATTGACTCGCCCTAGCTAATTTCCTGCTAACTTGGGATGTCACCGTCAGATTTATTCTGTGGCATGTCGTTCTGTTAATGCATACGCCTGGTCGACTTAGTTTAGATATTCGTCGATCCGCTTCATGCACTTTGTGGCGTTGTTGCATCGTCAGCCGCTTCTCGGTCGCGTCGGTTGACAGTTCGTTGGTCATGTACCCACCTTCACGAGTCTGGTTCGGAGACTGATAATCAATTTTTAACGCCTACACGTGTAAGGGGAGTCATTGCCACCCCCAGCTCCATTAGTGTCTTGGTGTTCGGGTCAGGAGCCTCAGGTACTTGTACCTGTACTCGTGCCCACTCTTGGTGTCAAAGGCTTTAAGCTGCTCTTCATAGAGCTAGAATGAAACCATCTGCTCGTCGTCCTCCTCTAAGATTGCTGAAGTGACATGGCATAGTTTTCCCTTCCCCTTGGATTTCTTCTTGGATGTAGAGGCTGCCCATTGATCATCTTCAAGTAAGTCCGGATGGACCCATAGGACTTCACCACTTGGGGCTGTATGTGGTACGAGTCTTTTGTGGCGTTGACTATGAGGATCATCGTTCACTTTCTTCATTGCCACTTTCACCATAGGCTCGGGTTCAAACCAAGTCAAAGGTATAGATCCAAAGCAGATGGATACTGCATTTGTTCCAACCTTCTTTTCTTTGGATGGCTTCAGCGTGATGACTCCAACATCGATTAAGGTCTAGATTTTATCCTTAAGGCTGTAGCACGACTTGGTAGGGTGGTGAACTACCCTTTGGTAGGTGCAGTACCTCGGATCATTGGTTTTCTTTGCTTCCTCTTGATTTTGGATCGGAGGGAGCTTGATCTTGTTAATTCTCCACAAGATACTTGAAAAGACCAGGAATTTCATCCTCCCTGAAGGAATAGGTCTTTGAGAATCTTGGTTCTGAGGCCTTCTGCTTCTGCAACCCTTATTGCCATTGCGATTGTGACTGTTGTGGCACTTGCAATTGTAGCTGTTGCTGGCGTTGTAATTAGAATGTTTAGTTTGCGACCATCGTTCTTGACTGCTCTTTGCCTTTGCTACATGGGATGAATATGCGTTTGGGAGATTCTGCCGCCAGCTAGCCTCTTTCCACCTTCTTCCTCTTTAGGAATTGCTTAGCTTGCTCCCCGCACACCTTCAGATCCTTCCATGTAGTGGAGGGCGCTGTTCCCATTGCTTCAAGCACATTCAACGACAAGTTGTTGTGGCAGGTTTGGAGGATGAACTCCTCAGTTATCGGATCCTGGCAGTTTATTGCTTTGTTCTAGAACCCTTTGACGAAGGTGTCCACAGTTTTTCTTTCTTTCTGCTTCTCATCCAACAATGTCCCGATGGATATCTCGGTGTCATCATCAAAGATGTTCGCAAGGAACATGGATTCAATGTCATCCCAACTGGTAACGCTCCCCGATTTGAGATGGCGGTACCAATTGAAGGTAGCCCCCCAAAGGGTGCTAACAAATGACCGAACCATCAATGGCTCATTTCTAGAAATTACCCCCAAGTGGGATTTGAAGTAGATCAAGTGCTAGGTGGGGGACCGCTTTCTGTCAAATGGCGTGACGTTAATCAAGCTTAACTTTGACGGATATGGGATCGACTCCCACTCTCTTGGATATGGACACGGTGTTCCGGTCTTCTTCACTTCTAGAGCAGAGATCAAGGTGTTGATTTACTCTCGAGATCCTATATTTTTTTTATTTTCTGGGGCGACGACGTTGCCACTGGCGTTCTCGTGACTACCCCCAACATTTTGTTCTTCAGGGGGATGTCCGGGGCCATGGTCTTCTTCCCCGTCTATGTCGCTGTCAACTTGGTTGACGTTGTTGCGACAACTGGATTCACCCTGGTGGTTCATTAGTGCTTGGATCTATTGTCAACTCACCGTCACGAGTCATGTTCGGGCACTTACAGGTATTTTTCAATGCCTACAGTACTCACCAAGAAGATTGCAAATGCTTAACACACAAGAATGCAATCTCAAAAGTAACAGTTCAAATTAACAAATATCCTTTCATTCATATATATGAAGCTATTTACAGTACAAACAAGGTGCTACAAAAAAAAGAAAAGATGGGTCAGACTCAAAAGACGAGCATGACTAAGAGATGCGGGCAAATCGGCACCGGGAGTAAAAGTCAGACTCGGAGGAGTAGCTGCAGCAGAAGTTAGTAGATGAGTTGACTAGATCTCAACCTCGGCCTCCTCACCTTCTCTCCCTTCTAGTCGACTCACCTAGCTGTCATGAGCTGAGCCCTCACTAGCCTCCTTGGCCGACTCTTCGCCACCCTCAGCATCACTTCTGCCATTGAGCACAAGTCCCCCACCTTGATTCTTGATATCCTGAAACGCATCAAGGCAGGTGGCCACCCTCAAAGGATAATGGAAGTGGTCTGGGTCACTCCTAATCTCAGCTAGGAGCTACGCCTCAAGGTAGTAATAGCCAGCCTTGTAGGCCAGCGTCACCTCCACCTTTCTGAGAGTGCTGTGGCTATGGCCTTCAACAACCTTGAATCGATGGGTCTCGGACTCCAGATGAGCAAGGCGGCCCTACAGAGCCTAGATCTCGACTAGGACTCGTGCTGCTGCTCGACCTTCAACACAGCATGAGTGCTCTCCTCCCTGAGCTTCTTGAGAGTTATCAACTCCTCCTTCAGCTTGGCCTACAGGCTCTAGGCAGCCAGACGATCCAATCGAGCATGCTCCTTGGTATCAATCCTCCCTCACTTCTCAGCCACGACCTCCTCGAATAGATATTTTATTCTATCATTCTGTTCAAGGAGCTCGTGCTCGAGATGGCTGAGGTCTTCTTTGAGCTTGCTGATCTCATCCTACTATTTGCTATTCAATGTCTTCAAGCCATCGATCATCTTCTCCCACATCTCTACCTCCCAATGCTATTTATCATCACTCCACTTCCAGATGGCTAGCTCCTCATCCTTGGTAGCTAGCACTAGGAGAACCTTCTCCAGGTCAGCCTTCTAGGCCTCCAACACTCCCTAGAGCTTGAGAAAAGAGGTTCGGACTTGCTCATAGCAACCGAATAGCTCTTCCTCCACGAAGCACCCTAGATCATATAGCTCTTCAGGCACTGGTAAAGGCTGACATCAGGCACTTCTCTAAGGCTCTCGTCATCACGATCGAGGTAGAATTACTTAACTGCTCTGGCTTAGGCAAGTCGCGACTCCAACATTGACCCCCTCTTATCAAGATGCGGCCTGGGCCTATACCTTAACTCCTCAAATGACTCTCATTCGTAGCGAGGACCAACTCTAAAAAGATCCCTTCAAGAGCATTCTCAGTTGATCCTACTTCTTCACCTCGAGCTCATCGATGCGTTAAGGAATGGCCACCCAAACTTTTGAACAGGAGGCGCCCCCTCAGCGGCTGTTTCTTTTCCCTATCGATGAGCTGACTCGGCAGGCGTATCTGGAGCCGCCTCTCCCTCTGTTGGGACCTCGACCTGCTCAGCCTCAGCCATATGGGTATCGGTCCCCCCTTCTCTAACAGGGGACCTATCGTCAATGATGGCAATTTTAGCTTCTTGCACCAGAATAGTAGCAGTAGCCTCCTTCACTGCCTGAGGAGCGGGATCACCATGGTGGTTAGCCTAGAGCATCCCCATGAACAATAGAGGACGCGCATGCCTCCATAGCAGCTTCGGTCATCTTTTTTGGGCCTCGACTGCCCACTTTTCTCAATCTCTTCTTCTCCTCGACCCTCTCGGCATGAGCACTAGTAGCCCTCAATCCAACCAAATGAGGGGCTATCTCAGCTGTGTGAGCCTGGACCCGCTTGACCTCCTCAGGGGCCAGATCAGAGTGAAGGCGCTTCTTTGGCCTCGTCGAAGGTCCTCCCTGAGTTTGAGCAGGCGGAGCCACCGGCACCATCTCAGCCTCCTCCGAGACTAGCGTCAAAGAGTCCACTCGAGCTTCATCCTCTAAAGTGGGAGGCACAGAAGAGATACTGACAACTCGCAGGACTGAGTTTTCGAAGAGATCCTCGATCCAGCGAGAGCCGGCATAGGCCTTGATCATTTCAAGTGCTCGCCTCTCAGTAATTGACAGTGACTCAAGCTTCAGGGCCTCCTTCTCGATCTTTAGCTAGCTAGAGTAAGCTAGGATAGAGCCATCCCTAGCCACCCTGGCGAACCGATCCTTCTAGTCCTTATTGAACTCGGGAGCGTTGGCAACGATCTTGTTTCCCTCTAAGACTTGAAGTAGAAGTGGGCCTTATGCTGGCTCACCTTCACACAGACAAGGTGGCCGAGGAGCCTCAGAGTCGGGTCGACTCCAAGCCAATGGCATATGATCACGAACGCCACCAGAGTGGCGATCAACTTCATCTGTGACAGAGACACCCCTAACACCTCAAAGACTCAGTGGAGGAAGGGGTGCAGCGGCAGGCGCAATCCATACTCTAGATGCTTCAAGTATACTAGAGCTAAGTTATTACCGTGGTCATAGACCGCCTGCGACTACACTAGCGCCGTCATGGCAAATGCCCTAGGTATGTCCAATCTGCAGTAGAGAGCCTCCAGTTGCGCTGACGGCACCTTGGAGTGGAACTTTCATAGCTAATTGATTCTAGCCTCATTTTTTATTATCAGACTTGAAGATGCCATCGAGTTAGTTCCAAAGATCGCCAGGGAAGAAGATCTGAAGATCGGAGTTCTTTTGTAGACAAAGAATTCGAGAGTTTGTGAGAACAGCTAAGCCTTTCACATTAGAACAGTGTATTTATAGGCAGAAGGGCTGACTGGTGGTAAGATGACAATGCTGAGATTAATCTCGGAATACGAGGTGACCTCTCCAGAATCGAAGCATCCCTCTCTATGATTAGCCTGCAATCTTTGCACGAGGATTGAGGCAACAATAGCCTAGAATTATCCTCTGACATCAGCAACATCACATCAAAAAGACTCTTCAGCACCCTTCATAGATGCACCTCGGGACCTGACCAGCTAGAATCTTATTTCACTAGGACTTGGCTACCCTAAGTATAAGCAAAAGGGACCAATGTTATGACATTAATTACACCAAGTGTTAATCCTCCTCTTGGAGTTGACACGTGTCCCACATCAACACTAATCATCAGATCAGCTCATACCCCAGTTAGGGACAACTCAGATAGCATAGGCATTTGACCTTTCCTGAGGATGGCCAAGTCGAGACGAGCTCTCACTCGACCTCATCATTAGTGTTGACTCCCCATTCACCCAAGGCTGGGTCAACAACTTGCAAGGTCGACAAACAAGGCGATGCTTGCCGTCCCTCTCATGGAGCCAACTTGAAAGTCGGCTTGTCTTCAAAATCCCCGCCAACAGCTATCTATCATCATCATTGCTCCAGCCTCAAAAGTCCTCACGATTCATCACCCTCCGTCAACGCCATACCACCTCAATCACCATTACTCAAGTCTATAGTGACTCATCCTTCCCAGTAGCTAACACTTGGAAGCTATCTGCCTATCCAACTGTCAGCCTAGACTTGATCAGAGTTACGCTTCTACCCCTATTTTTTGGGTATATATATGGGCCTATCGCCTACTAAGAAAGGGGCATGATCCTGGATCTTTCTCTGGAGGCCCCTCAGGGCATCAAGTATGCCTTTTTAGGGCAATTAACATCATCTCTGCATTTACTAAACTTATTCAGTTCCATGGCTTCCCCACTCAAGCTCTATACTGACTTGATCCTCAGGGGAACCACCAGAGAACCCAACTCTACTACTCTGACATACCTATTTTTCAGCTCTCTTATCTTAATAGGGGGTCAACTGCTTAGAGGAGATAGGGGGACCTTAGTCTTCAGTAGCATCCCCGAGCCTTGTCGCTGATTTGGGATTACCCGCCAATCTTGCTGCTAAGTCCCAAGACATCAACTCTGTGTGTGTGTGTGTGTGTGTGTGTGTGTGTGTGTGTGTGTGTGTGTGTGGTGGAACATGGATTTAAGCCTATAGGGGGTGTGAATAGGATTTCTACAAATTTTCAACTTAACTCAAAAAATACAGCGGAAATAAAAAATGTGAAAAATCGAAAGCAACCAACACAGGAACACACAAGATTTTTATAGTGGTTTAAATCAAAATCATATGTCCACTCTTCCTTCCCACGAAGGGCCTTCTTCACTATGACTGGAGTTCACTATGAATGTCGATATTGTACTCCGTTGACGGTCCAACTAAGATGATGGACCTCTCGCTGATGGTCTTTGAGATGATCTCTTAGAAGATAGCTCAGTCTTCTCTTGGATCCTCGAAGATCACCAATGTCAACATGTGTGAGGATTATAATGCGCGGGTCTAATTCCTGATTATGTCCCAATTTTTTTCTTTGAATGAATAATCTCCTTCTCCTCTATAGGCTGACAGAGAGAGAGAGATAGATAGAGAGAGAGAAAGAGAGAGAGAGAGAGAGAGAGAGAGAGAGAGAGAGAGAGAACTAATGACCTCTCTATAAAGAGAGTAAGTGGCCATTAATTTAGGAGAGAGTAGGGGAGCAGTTACGGCTCACCAAAAGGCCCAATGCTAGGTTCACCTATTAGTTCGCGTGGCGAAACTCACTGAAAGAGCTTGGATGAAGCCCACTTTATCGTGGGTGGGCCCCATTCTCTTGATCGTGGATGATGTGGCCCACGTGGATGCAGTGAGCGAAGTTCACTGAAGTCATATCAGTGAACTTGGCATAACTGGACTCATGGACCACTTTTGATTTGTTCGGGTCAAGTCAAGGTGGCTGTGTAGTGACATTTGTGTGCTTGGTCGGGCGAGCTTCACTTTAGACTGATGGGGGCTTTCCTTTGGGACCATTTAAAGTGTTTAGCCTATGGGCGTTCACTTCATGGATCCAGGCTGATCATTGGTCTGGTTAAAATATATTTTCACCGTCTACAATAAGCAAAGCTCTGTCTACAAATATGCATACACGAAAATGTACAGGCATTTCAGAAACTCCCCCTGAAACAAAAAATTCAATGTTTTCAAAAATATTTACCCCCCCCCCCCTGAAACAAGGCACTCTAACACTCAAGAAAAATTTTAAAATTTCCACCTTTCGAAACTCCCCCTAAAACAAAGCATTCAATGTTTTCAACAAAAACATTTGCTCCCTTGAAACAAAGCACTCTAACACTTACTAAAAATTTTCAAATTTCCACCTTTCTCCCCTTTTTTGTTGTTATCAAAATAAAAACACACCAAGGATATACACTATACTTGAGAATTCACATAAAAATTATCTTAAGGTGAAAGGAAGAGAAATATATACCGGTTCCCAAAGAAATTTGTAGAAAAATAGCACAAGAGATACATATATAACTTCAAAACAAGTGAACCGCGATGATAAGTCATATTAAAATTCACACACAAACTATAAAAATATCAATGAAAAGTTTGTAAAAACAACAATAAAAGTAATTATATTAATTCATAAAATAAATTAAGATCTATCTTATCCAGTTTGAGCTACTTTTTTTACACAACTTGAATTATCTCATCCTTTAGAAAAAGTCCAAAATCTTGATCTATCACCTCAACCATATAGGAATTTTTAAAAGGAAGAATGATAGTGTTTGGAGGGTAATGTACACCATCTCCAAATATAAGAATATTTAGCATGGGATGGATACACTTGAGATATTGTACATTTATATCCATGTGTGTGGGTCTTTGACCATTTTTCAAAAAATACACTCAATTGTGGTGGATTTATACACTGTGGGGCTTTGACCATCTTTTTCACGAATACACTCTTTTGCATAATATTTTATAGCTCATGTGTACTTTGTACATGAATAGGAATTTTGGTGCTGTATTCAAGTATAAATTGAGCTTAGACCTATTTTAGTATATCCAAGAATACTTTATGGACAACACATAAAAATATTTATTCTCCATAGATTGGTGATGTAGGAAACGATGGATCAACCCTGCGAGCAATCTCAATTAGAAACTGAAGAGACACGTCATAATACTAATGCTGGGAAGTCATGTCAACTGTCTTAGACTCCACTCTCGTAGTTAGTAACTCCACTCTCTCTCTCCTAGAGTATCCAAAGTCCAATGAGAAGCACCACCTCCTGAAGAGCCAGGTACATCATCTCCTACAGGTTGGGACCCAGATGGTTGACCAACTGAGGACTCTTCTTTTTCCCTCACCCCTAAGTTTTTCGTGGTCGTCTCATCACATAAAGCAGCTCTCCCCTTTTCCATCTGATTAGAAGACAGAACAAGAAACTTCTGATCCTTGCAAGTTATCCTAATCAAGATGGCATAGACCAACTCGGCGTTCTGTCTCTTCTTCTTCTCAACAACCTCCCAAGCACTGTAAGCGTTGGTAGACATATAAAGATGACCTATGCAGGAACAAATGACTGACCCCTAGCAATCCAATACAAGATGATAACATCCCAAACAGAGCGAGTTATATAAGCAACACTAGGATATAAATCAAACTTCAGATAGAGGTTGAGAAGAATATACTTAGGTTTTAGATAACCTGAGTTGAATACACCTAAAATGGATCTACCAGTGAGAAACTCAGTCAAATGGGTGTATTCCTCAGACCTGACATGGACGTTCTCAGAAAAGATAAAAACATCATGACAACCCTGCTATGGTGGTGGTAGACGAAGAATCCAGTGAATATAGTTAGGAGTAATTGTGATCGCCCTTCCTTAGACAGTGGTCTTGGCCTCAAATGATCCATACTCTCGAGTATAATTCATGCAGAACTCTCGAACCCATGACACATTTACTTTCTCAGCTCATTTGTCCTTCATTGAACCTAGACCAACTCCTTTCAAGAATCCTAAGATACTACTATAGTCCCGCAGATGTCGCTCATCCAACCTTCACTCATAGATAATATGTAACTTCTTGTAATTCTCAAGAGTCTCATGAGTTGAAGATTGTGAAGTTCGAGCTCTCTTGGTTGAAGACATTCTCTACAAAGTCAAATAAACATGCAGTATAGAGAATACATACATGAAAGATTAGAAACAAAGAGAATTGAATAATAAGTGAAATTGGAGTAAAAACATCAGTTTCAGCCAACTGACCATTGATGAGTTTCTGAGAACCATAGATGGTTCAGATATCATCGATGGTGTTCTTCGACCATCGATGGTCGATGAACTGAACCCGATGGGTTTTTACCCCCAAATCATCCAAAACTCATATACAACTCAATAGTCTAAGTTCTAAACTACACTAAAACTCATTCATCATTTATTCACGCAAGTTTTATCAACAAAAACATGTAATAACCACAAGAAATAATCAAAATTGAAGATCTAGGGTTTTGAAAGTTACCTTTTGATTTGATTTGAATAAAAAAACTAGAAATAGATGATGATGATGATGATGATGATAACAACAAAAATCAATGAAATCCACCATAAAATTGAAAAGTAGGAGGATTTTCGGATACGAGAGATAAAAAAGAGGTAAAAAGTGAAAATTAAAAATAAGCCCCTTTTATTTCTGCCATGGTGAACCATCGACGGTGTTGTCGAGACCATTGATGATCCTTTTTTTAATATGACCTAATATATA
>JBAKGM010000002.1:4755873-4768418 GCA_037177215.1 Asparagus racemosus
ATCGTCAATGGCTTTCTGCAAGTCTAGGAAAAAAATCTTCCCGGGCGCTGCCCCGGACCCGCAAGGGGGCCGCTGCCTTCTTGACCCCCTGCCCGCTAACTGGCTAGCGGGACCGCCGAAAAACTCTGCGTAGGGAATCAATGGTCGTGGGGCATCAATGGTTCACCGTTGCATTTGTCAAATGGGTCATCAATCATCAACTCCCCGTCATAATTCAAGTTCAGGGTCTTACAGGCAATTTTTAACGCCTATAGCGAGAAAATATTTCATTAAATTTAATACATTTTTTCTAAGCATATCCTTTTACCATCAATGTAGCACGATATCGCTCCACTTGATTCTCATCATTTCGCTTGATCTTATAGACCCATTTGTTTCTAATGATCTTTCTTCCTTGTGGTAGTGACACAAATTCTCAATCTTATTTTTATGGAGAGCTTAAATTTTTTCCTACATTGCTGCTATCCATAAAGATGTTTCTGTACTATTTTACCTTCATGGAAAATTGATGGCTCTCCATCTTCTGTTAAAAGACAGTATGCAACATTACTCTCCGTTATATACTCCGAGTGCTAAGTTGGTGGTATTATCCCATGAGTTGACATTCGAACTTTTAGAGCCTCGGACTCAACTGGTTCTTGTACATCATGCTCTGGTGTTACTTCAGAAGAATTTTGATTATTTTCTACCTGAACAACTACAGTCTCTGAGTTCTTCCTTGAACTGCTTTCTTCCTCTTGTCTTTGTAGTTAGTTCTCTACAAAGATAACATCTCTGCTGACGATAACCTTACGGATACTGGGATCCCACAAGTGATATCTCTTTATTCCGTCAGCATACCGTAAGAATATACATTTTCTGAATTTTAAATCTAGCTTTGTAATTTCTTGGGTATTGTACATTACGTACACTAGGCTTTCAAATATATGGAGTTAGAATAATCAGTTGACTTACCAGTCCATATCTCCATCGGTGTCTTTAACTATATTAC
The DNA here is from genome assembly GCA_037177215.1 of Asparagus racemosus. Classification (NCBI taxonomy): domain Eukaryota; kingdom Viridiplantae; phylum Streptophyta; class Magnoliopsida; order Asparagales; family Asparagaceae; genus Asparagus; species Asparagus racemosus. The sequence continues at coordinate 4,756,865 of JBAKGM010000002.1, forward strand.
AGTTGATGGAGATCGATTCACCACATAACATGTGATTTTTATTGTTTCTGCCAAAAAATTTATCCATATTTGCAGTTGCCAACATTGTTCTTGTTTTTTCATAGAGTTCTGTTCATCCGCTCCGCTAGTCCATTTTGTTGAATAGTATATGTAGTACTGAATTGTCTTTTGATACATTCATATTTGCATAATGCAAGAAATTCACCTTCTGTGTATTCTCCTCCATTATATGACCTCAAACATTTGATCTTCTTTTCAGATTCAAGTTATACTCGCGCTTTGTAGGTTTGAAAGACTGACAACACATCTGCCTTCTTCTTGATAGGGTACACTCAACATCTCCTAGAGTAATCAACAATAAAGGACACAAAGTATTTTGCTCATCCTATGGATGTAACTGGTAATTGTCATATATCAGAATGAACATGTTTCAGAATAGCATTGCTTCTAGAACTCGATGTGTTGAACTTCAGCCAATACTGCTTACTTGTAACACAATGTTCGCAGAATAGAAGAGCTACCGATTTGAGTTCAGAAAGCAACTTTTGATCGAAGAGAATCTTCAAGCCTCTTTTTGACATGTGGCCTAGTTTACAGTGTCACATCATGATTTGTTCTTCTCCACGGCTGGTTAGTGCCACACATGAATCAGGATTTCTCCCTTGATCATGTATAGATTTACAACTATCTTTTCTCCGTTTATGAGTCTAGCATCCGAGCTCATCTAATTGTCCGAAAGACAATAGACTTTTTTTTGAGTCCTTCACATGCAGTATATTTTAAATGGTGCGTATTGTACTATCAAACATTTTGATTTTAACAGTACCAATATCAAAAATTTCTAAGACATGATCATTACCCATAATACACATCCCTCTGAGATAGGTTCATATTTATGAAACTATTCTCTCTTGGAGATCATGTGCCAGGAGGCTGCTAAATCTAGAAGTTAAACATTAGCAAACCTCTTTCTGCCTTCATCAACAGTAGTTGCTCCGTTGTATAAAATTTCACCATCATCTGATGTGCTGAAAACACATTCTTAAGATGTTGATGGCTCTGAAGACTTTTTATCATCACTTTTCTTATTGTACCAACACTCTGATTTCACGTGCCCTTTTTTACCACAGTTGTAGCATTTGATATTCTTCTTACTTCTTGATTTTGATCTACTATGGGTATGACTCCCACTAGAGCCACATTCCGTTGATCTTCCTCTCGTCACAGATAAGGCCTCGGCTTGTTGGGAACTTGCCTGCCTGTCTTCATTGTTCTTATGCCGATTTCTTCATTCAGAATGGCGGCTGCAATGTCGTCAAACTTAGATTGTCCGTAAGGACATTGTTTGTTAGATTGATGATTAACTGATCATACGAGTCAGGTAGACTCTGAAGTAGAAGTTTTGCATGGTCATTCACACCGATTGTATCCCCAACATTGTGAGTTGGCAGAATAGTATATTTAGGGTGTTGATGTGGTCGGTTATCGATGTAGATTCCGCCATCCTCAGAGTGTAAAGTCTCCTTTTTAAGAAGATTTTATTGTGCAAGGACTTGGTCTCATATAGCTTTGTTAGAGTATCCCAGATTTCCTTTGCTGTCTTCTTCTCTTCTATACTTGATAGCACCTCATCTGTTAATACCAGATGGAGATTTGTAATAGCATTTCCGTCCATCATGTTTCACTTCTTATCATCTCTGATGTCATCCCGCCTTGCACCGATGGCCTCTTGGTAATTACCTTTTCTCAAGATAGTCTTTATCTTCAACTTTCACAGTGAGAAATTACTCCCGTTGAATTTCTCGATCTCGAACTTCGCTGTCATTACTTCTATCACAAACAATAAGTTCTACTATTTCACAAGAACAGTAACTATATTTGTAAACAGTAACTGCACTAGTGAATAGTAACCATATTTGTGAATAGTGTCGTATGTGTGAATAGTTTCGTCCTCGTGAATAGTGCCCAGTGCCTTTGGAGAGTAAATGATAATCTAACTTATTTTCTGATGTGGAGGATCCATCTTTGGTGACAGCCACAGAGCATATGATAAACAGATACACACTCCCTAAGCCAGACTCTCATGTAAACTCTGTTGGGAAAATCAGGGCCTAATAGAGTAGGTTCACTGCGAAAGTAGTGCGAAAATAACAAAGTTGAACACACAGATTTTTACGTGGAAAATTCTCTAAATGAATTTGGGGTAAAAATCACGAGTAAAAATATAAGAATCCACTATGAGGAAAATTTAGCAGTTACCATCTCTATTTATAAGGAGAAACTGTCTCTATTTTTCTCTCTTTCTCTATCTCCTTTTTTATTTTCTCTACACTGAGATTCTGAAATTCTGGGATGATCTCAACTTAACGCTGAGGAGGGCTATTTATAGGAGATTTTACGGTAGGTGTGCACTGTTGCTACAATAATGATTGGTGGGATTGTTGTAACAGGTAGATATTTACTATAGCGGGCAGCTCAACTTTTCAACAAACTCTTGGACCACTAGACTGCTTTCTTGTGCTGGTAGATTACGACTTACTAAAGCTATTTTATATAGCATGCAAACTTTCTAAGGGTGGATTTTTGTGGTGCCTAAAAAAGCTATCAAGAGTGTTGAGCAGATTTGTAGAGATTTTCTATGGGCTGATATGCTGAACAGTCATAAGAAGGCAAAAGTTGCTTGGTCTAAGGTTTGTATGCCTAAAGATTATGGTGGGTTGAGTTTGCACAACATGAGTATTTTTAATACCGCATTGATACTGAAGCATACTTGGACAATATCATTGAAAACTGATTCAGTTTAGATTAAATGGGTGCATGGTTACTACTTGAAGAATCAGAACTTTTGGATGTTGAATGCTAAAGCCCACTTCTCTAGGCAGTTTTAAGAAAATTTTAAAGTTGCGAGAGGAAGCTTTTAAGTGTGCTGATATTGTGTCTTCTGGTTTGAAGTGGAAGTTAAGAGTGATTGGATGGGAATTCACCTGAGTTCTTACCTCGGAGACAAAGCACTGGAGTACAGTTTCTTATATTTTTCCTTTTTTTCTTAATTTTATTCTGTTAGTATGGCTAGGTAGAATATCTCTCTTTGTTGCATAAAATTTTGTAAGAGAGGCTGCCAGTATGATCTCATCTTGTACAGGAATTGTTATGCTTCATTTACTATTGGTAATAAGAAAATGTATACTAGCCACCAAAAAAAATTAAAAAAAAAGGAGAATGAAAGAATGAAAGAAAGAAAAAGAAAACAAGCCGGACCAATTCGATATAAACAAGCTAAGCAAATTATAATGTATCAAGAGTCAGACACGTGTATTTATCTCTAGAAATAAAAATTAGGCAAGCCATTTTCAACAAAGATATTTATAATTAAAGTCGGAAATTGGCTTTGATTTGTGAGTTTGAGGCCTCAAACTCATGGCACAAGATGACAAACAAAAGATTGTCCAGACCATATCTCCTAGCCATTATATATTAGGACTTGATTTCTTGAAAGTGGCACACATGACTCAACAAGAGCATGTGGCTCAAAATTGTTGCTTTTGTTATAAATCCTTGTTTTGTGGCATATTAAACTTCATCGATTGTGCGAATTGATCACTTTATGTACGTATGGCTTATTTTTTGTTGGAATTGACTGGACTCCAAAGACCTTGATTGAGTAGAATGATATCTATTATCTTCAATAGACTCGTTGCTCATGATTTATAACGAGACTAAAATCACAGAGACATAGAAATGACTTAAATATGACAAAAATCGTAAAGATGTACTACAACAAATGATTTTAAAGATAACATAAACACCTGTATAGATGTATGATTGATTTAACAAGATATAAATCAGATATGGTAGGTAAAGTTTGCAAACCTGATATGCATAATTAAGTTTAAAGTTACGTTTCACTAGAATGATTTTAAAGATAACATAAACACCTGTATAGATGTATGATTGATTTAACATGTTTTAATCTTAGGTTTGTATCATCCAAATTCAATATACAAATTTATCCACAGAGAAATAAAACCTCATTGTGATTCCAACTTTAACTATTCTAGCTATTTGTATGCATTAGAAAGTTTGGAAATGTTTGAAAGAATTGTGAGAATACTGCTATTGTTAAAGGTCTAACTATTAACTAATATTTTTATGGAAATGAGAGTACACTTGAAATTATTGTTCTAAAAAAATACAAAAGAAAAAAGAAAAAAGAAAAATAACTATAAGGAATAACAAAAGAATATGCTACATCATTAATCCTCCTTAGGTAATTTGTAGGCTTAATATAGTACTCCTTCGCTTTATAGTAGTCTCCTCAAAAGGCACATTTTGTGGCAGGGAGTGAACAGAAGAAAGCCCTATCCTTTGAAAAATTCTTTGGTGCTCCATGAGCACGAATGATAAGGCTAAGCTATATATTTTGATGGTCAATAGGAATGATTTAGCTTTGAACATGTGCATTAATCTTTGTTCAATCCTTCTTCGTTCTAGAATTGAGATGACATAATTTGATACAATTAGCAAAAGGCTAGGACTTCTTCTGCTCTTATGAGTTTCCACATTTTTTGTGCTCTAGACACTTTTGATATAAAATCGCTATTCCTTGCTCACTCATGACCATACTTTTTTCTTTCTTTTTTATTTTTGTTATTTGCAGGAACAAGTATTTGTTGAATTGGATTAGCTCCACATGGAGAGAGACTGGAGAAGTCTACTTGGCTCAATTGACCAAACTGGCTAAAAATGATTAATCCTATTTAAATTATGAGTTTAAAAAATCATATTTAATTAAACCGAATAGATGTGAGAAGCTCCTTAGCAACAATATTTGTCATTAATTGAACACTTACTTTACATTATGAATAATATCTAGAGGATATAATAAATAATATCGTTCTGCTAGATATAAATGACCAGTGCAAATATATCAGTATGCATTATTTAAGAATATGCTGATAATTCAAATTAAAATATGCTAAGTGGGGCTAATTGTGAATTACAATCAAGCTTAAAACATTAATACATTGAATACTAGATAGAAACAATATCTCTTTGAATCCGTTAATGCAGACACTATGATAGATAATTAACAAGGCTTTTTCATATATTTACAGATTTACTCAACTTTCTCAATTTGATAGACCTCATCCAAGCACACGTTCCTTTTTGCTTTTTATCTAATGAGGATCGATCACTTTGCAGAGCACAAGGTAATTAAAGGAGGACCAGACAATATAAAGTTGAAGGACTTTTATGATAAACCATGATATGATGTTTTTTTTTCTATACTTTAAGATTATCTTCTTTTAAATAACACAATAATACAGTTTACACTTAATTAAAGTCTTTGTCATTAGTGATAATCCACAATTAAGGTGCTAACGCGTGCATGTTATCTTATATATTATCCTTTGACAACTAACGTACATTCATAATCTTCTAGTGCTCATGGAAATCATCTTACTTGGAGATGATAGATCTTGACGTAACTATAAGTGAGTAAAGCCATAAAATGATATTCATTCGAAGTGCATTTTTGTCATAATAATCAAATCTTTTTTTTTTTTTTTGGGAAGTTAATTTGAAACTTATTAGAACTTGAAAGTATGGAATGGTCAAAGTAAAACATGAGTAGTTACTTAAACGGACTTTGAACGTATAGGGAAATAGCCTTGTATTTCAGCCTAGAAGAAATCAAAAGAGTCAGAAACGAAGTGGGAGGCGAAACAAGGAGAAAACGATGAAGGTGGTGGTGGGACCGACCGGTCGGACCGGTTAGGAATCCCTATCGATTTACCATATGGTAGACCGGCTCAAGAAGTTTTCTGTTGTTTTAGAATTCTAATTGGATTAGGGTCCCTATTGGGTTTGGTATCTAGTTTTGGGAACTATAAATAGGGTCTTCCAAGTCTAGTGTTTGATGAGGAAAATCTAATGAGAGATGCATATTGTAAAAGAGAGTTAAAGAGAATATAAGGAGATAAATCCAGGGTTTGAGAGATATTTTTTATGAGATTGAGAGAGCGTTTCTTGTGGCTTATATAAAGAACACTAGAAATGGTGTATCTTATATCAAGAACACTAGAAATGTTGTATCTTATAATCTCCAATATAAAGAAGACTCAAATCTCTCCTCTAGGACGAAGGCGATTGCCAAACAACATAAAATTTTTATCTCGTGTTTAATTTTCTGCGCTAATTGCTATTTTCTTTAGTTCGAACATATTTCTCGAACTTTCCACATTGCCGGGTAATCGATTGGTTTGAGAAGATCTAATCGGGTGCAGAACAGCGGTTGGTGGCCAACAACCAGTATCGAGTTGGGGGATGTGCGCCAACAAATGTTTAGGTAAATTTATAATCTAACGTTTATTTTATAATAAATGTATGATGTAAACTCGGAAATCAAATTAAACATCACCTCGCGGTCTCGTAGCGTGTTTCTAATGATTTGCACATGAGGTGCACCATGAGAAAAATTTTAGCCACTGATCAATTATGCATATACAAAATTTTATTTAGGCACTCAAAAAGCTATATCTATCAGATAAGACCAATTGACGGTTATATCTGATGATATCAAAGGCCAACATTCTAATTAACATACTCTAATTGTACCAAGTTGATTATAATTTTATAATTCAGTGTAAAGTAGACATTATTGTAAACTTAGGGTGTGTTTGGCTATTACTCAAAAACTGGGTCGGGTTCAACCCTAGTTTAATTCTATTCTAAATTAGTTTAGTGTTGGACCACCACCCCTCTGGTCTAACACTAAACTAGTTTTATGGACTCTTTTGGCCTAAGAAAAGCTGGGTCAGAACTGGCCTAGTTTTTACTAATCAAAAGCAAATTTAAAACTGTGTCAGGTTCAATCCTGACCTAATTTTAGGTGTTGACCAGTTTGGCAATCTTTCAGAACTGGGCTAGGTTCAAATCTGGCCCAGTTTTGAAAGAGTTTTTGTTTGGCAAACAACATGGCCAAATCTAACCCTGTTATCATAGGTCAAAATAGTGGCATTAAACCAGTTTTCTTTTAGACTAGGGCGGCTGGTCCAAAAAGAAAACTGATTTAACATAAAACTAGACTAAGACTCGTCATGACCTAGTCTTGTATAGTTGGCCAAACGCACCCTTAGTATTCTTAACAAAACATGTAAATTGTTTCAATTATTATTCAGATTTTGTTGCATGTCTATCCACGTGCAGGTAGAGTGCCAATAGCATTTTTCTCTCATTGTGGGCCCCAGGCACAATCTTGGTCGTGCCGACGAGTCACCATTTGGATGTTGCCACGTGCCCACGTATTTGGGTGCGTGATGATCATGATAAGTCTATTGGGGCCCTTTCCGGCTGCCACATGCATGGAAAATAAGTTTTATCATTAGGGTGTTTAATCACAAATCAAGGAGAGCTATCCAATTTATGAACACAAATGATTAGGAGATGACGTGGGTGTTTGCTTTGCGTCAGCATTGAAGTGGTTTGTTTTCATTGTCATGTGACAGATGTATTATTAGTGTCACATCATTTATCCTTCCTTTTTGGATCTACAGCTATAATCATAAATTAAAAATAAGGAGACCTGTGTCGTGGTGCATTGGGATGTTTAGATGAGCTCCACCTTGATTTTCTTAGAATTGGAGTAGATATGAGATGAACTCAAATTGTTAGGGTTTTTCTTGAAAGTTTCGTATCTTCCTGAATGATCATGTGAGTAATTAAACTTGGGCTCTCCCTCACTGGTAAGAGTCATCTAACCAAGTTTCATTGTGACACGAGAGATTAATTAGTATCCCATCATTTCTCATGATTTTTTAGTATATAAAAATATGAAGAACAATTTTTCATGAGCTGAATTTAATGCTCGCACGATAATATCAACCGTTTTTTAAAATCCGGTTCAAACCAGTAGTAGATGGAAATTGAATTTTGATTGCTCTAATAACATGTTGAAGGACTCAAGTGATGATGATTGAGGATTCTAATCCATAATCTAACATCTTTTGTATACAGAAGGTTCGGTCAGTTGGACATTTGGATGTGACTAGCTTTGTATTTTGTATTGGGACTCATAAGAATCTTTTAGAAATATATTTGCATTTGGTCATGGTGATATATGCACGTTAACAAATCTGATCAGACTTTATCCAATTCATTTTAGTTCCTAACTACAAGCATCTTCCTTCTTACGGACATTGGATATACGATTGATGAACAGTAGGATATTAATTATGTAAATTGATGGGTCTGTTCTATTATACGTCACGTATATGGATCTCCCATGATTGCTTGCTACTACTCGTGTTTGATGTGACAATATTTGGCCAAATTAAATAACTTTAGTTGCTTCCGTTGACTTTGGATAATATAAACTTTATAGGAATTGAAGACTAAAAATCAAATACGCATTAAACAACCAAAAAAAGTTTCCACACATAGCACCACCAAATTCATGAGGCCATGTGTAGCACATCGTTCAAAATTACAAACATGTATGTGTATGGCTATTAGCATTAAAGACGAATCCATTTTCTTCTATGATTGCTCTTATGCTTTATGCGTGGCTTCAATCTCAAACGAGATATAAAGAGAGTGATGATTTGGCATCATATGCACCATGAAGAGATAGCCAAAACAATTGGCCTTATACAGTTTCTTGTCAAGGGGTATGGGTTCAAATTGGACTATGTTATAATCAAAGTCCAAGGAGCGTCTCTAGTCAAGAGATTTTGGCTTTTGGGTTGTCAAGTGAATGAGTATACTAGTCAATTAATAAACAAGGATTAAAGGATCATTCGTTTATGATTAGTTAGTGATGTTGCTTGTACGCGGTGTCAAATAGTAATTAGAAGTTGATTAATGATGATAAGTAATAGCTACTAATGAAAACATTGGGAGCCAGTTGAATCTAGACTATGTTTAATGTCATCAATCTTCATGAACATGTGTGCAAATGACTTAGAAGAACGTAAGCGGTGCCAACTTAATCAAGAAAGAGACTTGTACCCGCAATTGACTTTAGCAGAATTATTGGTATTAATTTGGTAATAATTTGAAAGCTTTTTTGTACCCACCTCTACACAAATCCGCTTCCGTACTTACCACTTCACGGCTAGACGCTACTTAAAGAAAGAATTCAACTGCGTCAATTTATCCAATATTTTCAAGTGTCCTACTGGATTGAGGGTATATAAAATTTGGCAAATTTCATAAAACGCCTAAAAAATTTGGCACATTTCGATATAACCCTTCAATAGTTTGGAAACGTCACTCAACCCTCAAAGCCCTTTCATTTTTCTGAATATATCTTCAGATAACCCCTAATGTTTTGAGGGTTGTCTGCAAAACTTTTTTACGATTAACAAATATTTCCAAACTAGTCTTCAGATACATTATTTTTTAGGATTAAAAAATGGATCTCACTCTAAAAAGACTTCTAATTTGATCACAATCATCAGTAATATATAAACAGCCTGCATTCATATAATAGTGTGATCATCATGCATTGTACCGATTTGACTTTTCAAAAAGTTTTGCACAAAATGACAGATGCTTATGATTAAAAAGTGGTCTCTCTACTTCTAATTATAGTGGATAGATTTTGAATTTAAAAAATGATCTCTACACAATGAGTCCTTAATTAGGGCATGCCTGAATTTTATTGGGAGTAGGAAAAGTTAAGGGGAAATATGGGAGAGAAGAGAAGGAAATATAAGAGAATTCTCTTCCCTCAATTCCACCTTAACTTGTGAGGGAACAAATTTCTATTGATTGTCGGGGAATCTAGGGGAATGAGAGGGAACACTTCCTCTCGTACAAAGTTTCCAAATGGAGTGAATGGATTCCTCTACTTTCCCTTCTCTCATATTCCCCTCTATCCAAACAGTTTCTTAGTTGAAAACTACACTGCAGAAACTCACCAATTTTAGGGGTTTTCTCCTGTTTTTAGCACTCTAGTGATTCTTGAGTCAAATATGTACAATCAACAAGCCATTTATCATGCACTTGTTACTTTGAATGGATAATATTCACCAAAGACAATTAGGACAGTAAATAAAGCATATGAGATCAGAGACCAGTTTGAAAAATATATAATAATTTAGAGCAAGTTGATTTTTAAGTGACCAGGACACTCTTTTTTAACCTAATTGAGGTTTTTGAGGATTTAATCGTGATTAAATAGAAGTTGACAACAATTAATGCCACCAGATAAGATTAAATTTGCTGCAATATGTGATCACCCCATTGAAGAAAGGTGACAATAATCATCTTGTTAGTCAAAAGATGAGCAAAAGTGATGGCCTTGGTTCAAGATGATACTATATCTTTATTTGAATTGGTGGGTGATGATATTTATGGATGGGCACTTAATAACTTTAAAGGGAATAGAGCAAGAAAAGAAGAATGAGAGAGGAAAATACGTCTCTGGACGCGGGCAGCGTATTATTTAATTATAAGCATAGGCAAGCGCGTTAGATAGATGGCGTAATCTCTCGCTCTCCACCTCCCAATTTACCTTTCCTAGTTTCTCTCTTTTTTTCTTTTCTTTTCTTCTTCTTCTTTTCCTCTTTTTTTATTTTTATTTTTTTCTCTTCCTGCTCTAATAATGTAACTTTACGTTAATTGCACATAAATTAGCCGCTGTGTTATCATGCTTTTGACCTAATTATATTTGTCTGATTTTGGCAGGTGGACCTAGTGTATTTTATTTTTATACTTATTTATACCTCAAAGAAAAACAAATTGCTCATATATATACTTATTTATACCTCGAAGATAAACAAATTTCTCATATATAATGCCTTTATGGAGTGGAGAGAGAACAATGGAAGGAATTTGCAACTAGGTCAATTATGGAATATAGAGACTTAAGCCTCTATTTATAGTGTAACGGCCCAGTTTTCCATTCCGGTTCCCCAGGTACGTTCGGTTACTTTTCTTGATGTTCGGTTGGGCCGTTAGGGCTCTTTGGACCCCTAGGGGCATTTTGGTAATTTTGCCTCTAGGGGTAGCCTCGTAATTTTCCAGGGTTTCGGGTTCATTCAGATAAATTTATTAAGTTTGGTTTTCTTTCGGTTTCAGGTTCCTGGTGCTAGTTTGGCCTTTGGAGAGGTTTGGAAGCCCCGTTTGATTTATTTAAAAATAGGTTTTTAAAAGTGCTTTTCCCAGGATTCGAACCCAGGACCTAGAAGGGACACGTGGCGCAATTTCCTTCCCCCTTCTCTTATTTGGCCGAGACCTAGGGTGTAGCCGCACCCCTCTTGCGATTCCTTCTTCTTCTTCTTCTTCTTCACATTCTCCATTGCCGAATCTCTCCAAGAAACCTAGCCGAGCTTCCCTTTTGGCCAAGCCCTACCGCCGAGTAGCCAGCCAAGACACCTTCTCCCCCGAGACACACCAGCCGCAGCCACCATCGCTGAACGTCCCTCCCTCTGCAGCTCACCCATCGCCGAGCAGTTCCAGCTCCAGCGAACCAGCAGCGGCACCAAGCCGTGTGTCGCCAGCCAGCCCTGCCGAATCCGCACGCCAGCAGCCCCAGCTAATCGCAAGC
>JBAKGM010000002.1:4777322-4789122 GCA_037177215.1 Asparagus racemosus
CATTTTATTTCGAATAAAACTCCTAATTGTCGCGCACAATCTAAGAAGAACCAAATTTGATAAATAACTCCTACTTCCCGTTCCTCGTGGGATCGATATCTTTTTATACTATAACTTGTTAGTTGTATACTTGCAACTCTAAAGGAGGTAACGCACGTTATTTTCCACAACAGTTTCAGCCTCGGTGTTGGTTTCCAACATGCTGCTAACTGTTTTGACTTTGTTTAACTGAAATAATATTAATATCCCAAGCTATACATCTCCGAATTGAGTTTCATTTATTCCTGTGGATTTGTGACAACGAGACGGACACTCACATATGCTCAAAATTGATTTTCACTCTTGATAATTTTTTAGAATCAATTGTAATTAGTTTATCATCTTGCTCTATACACTTCTGAACTTGATTCTAACTGCTTATAAACTATATAAAATATCTCAAATATATATTAGACCGATATAAAGGTTCTTATTTATCAAACTAAGTTGATTGCACAAACGCGGTGCTCACATCCTCCATTATGATGTACACTATCTTTGAGAGGATGGTGCCTAAGTGACAATAATGGAGGGGAAAAAATTTCACTTAGAGAAACATAATTTTCTGTCGCCCTTTCTCAAACTCACATTGAGTTAGGGTTTAGGGTGCTAGGTCAGAAAGAGGAGACTTTAATTGAATGTAAGTCAAGAGTCCCATGGCACTTCTAACTACACTAGTAAAAGACCACTTGTTCCCTTTATATTGTTGCATCAAAATGAAGAAGTGTATATGAAGAGAATATGCTAGGAAAGATAATATACATGCCTGTTGCTTTGTTGTCTTTTATTTATTTTGCTATCATCAAGTTCTTCCACAACTTTAACCATCATATATTTTTTAATGTTATCATCTTGAACTTAGAAAAGTTATTCTCAAGCAGAATGTAATACTCGTTCTTGCCAAATGTGATACTCATTCTTGCTTGAGCAGTCCCTTCAAACAGCAATGTAAAGAACTCCTTCTTTAGTAATATGGTTTTCTTTACTGAGATATGTCTGTATTCGTGAATAGTTAGTAGATACGGATATGGAAAGTATCATATCCGATTCATATTTGAGCTACTTGCTTCCCTACGAGGGGAACACTGTCTATAAATAACAAATGACAAAATTTAGGATATTTTTTCTCAAATGATATTTTAGTTATTTGCAACTTATATGTATGGGGTCTAGTAAGAAGCTTTTAAAGTTTAAAGGGTTGTGTGAGACACCACAAAGTTCATGAGTTTATGTGAGATAAACAAAGTTTAGAGGGGTTATTTAAAACCCCGCAAAGTTCAAAGGGTTATATGAGATAGATAAAATTTAGAGGTTATGTGGAAAAACTAAAATAAAAATGCAACGAGACAACTGAAACAACAAGAAAATTAAATGGCAATTGTCTTTCTATTATTGGTCACACATCAAATCCATGCCTAGCTATGTGGTAGGCGAATACTTTCTCAACCCAACCTCCCCAGTCCCCTCAATTCCAAAAAATTCTTATACAGTGCTCCATGAGCATGTTTCTCTCTTGGCCCCATGTGATGTTCCGCAAAATTTTACAAAACTTGTTAGAGGTGTTTGGCTTTTTTATATACCTAATGATATGCACCTAGCTTGCTTTCCAACGTGGAACTAAGTCTCATCCCATAAATCTCCAATTTAGCTTGGATCCAATCAAGTCTAACTCGAGTCCAATGGCAAACTTAATGACGAATGAAGATAGTATCTCAACTTAACACTTCGCGAATGAGCAGAGTCACATCGGAGGCAAATGTGAGAGCAGGCACAACCAAGAAAGCCCTAACGCCTGTACTGGATCAAGTTACACTAGGTCAAGTACAACGTCACGTGCACTCTACCGTGAGCTCTATCTCATGCAACATGATGCTGAAGTAAACAGAGTATCCAACAAAGACATGTTGAATTGTAAGCTCAAATATCACTTTGTTAAAATTGGAAAGAGTCATTAAGGAAAACTACACTAATCTATTGGGCCTAATTGACTCAAAGTGACCAATCATGTTTGAGTCACAAGTACAACAATATTTAGCCATGGCCTATGTTTGGATACATAGGCAGTGTGCGATATGCACACAAAAGCTTAACAACTTTCCAAAATATCACTCAAGAATATTTAGCCATGTATCCATCTAACTCCGTTTTCAATGTGAGACTAATTTTCACCTCGTGTCTTCCGCTAAATCAAACTTAATCTTAACCGAGTGAATGAGAAATGTAGGGTGCTTACTCAAACTTCAAATTGGATCCAGATTTGAAGGGTAGTCCTGGTCCTAGTAGCTTTCTTAGATACCAAGTTAACAGTTTTTTTAGGCCTAGTTGACTTGATGGGCAAGTCAGAGGTGTCTTTAAATAAAGTATCCTATTCTAGGGTTTTTAGTAGAGAGAGGGATAATATTCTTGTAATCAGAGTTTAACAGAGGGTGTAAATGAGTTCAATGATATTGAGAGAGAGAGAGAGTTCCGCAGTATTTGTCTGTGCAAAAGATTATAATTTAGAGGTGATAGTGAATTATTTTCGATCCCGTTATTTTTTTCTTGTTGAGGATTTTCTAATGTAGAACGCATTGCGGACATATTTATGGAGAAACAGGACCGTCACAAGCCTAAACGCAGGCCCAGTCCAGGATAATAACTTGCAACGAAGAACATGTCATATCTCTCAAACCGCACGTTGGAATTGGACGAATTATATATGTAAATCGTGTATTTTTTCAAGACGGAGTCAACCAAACCCAATGTTGTTCAGTTTGCCATTGTCCGTTTTGCCAAATTCCCTCCGGATTGAGAGAGTTTTTGTCAGTTTTTTACTATTTTAGGTAATGTTTTAGGAGTCTGTTTTGATTAGGAAGCAAATCCAGTTTGACTCTAAATTTGACCGATTTACTTCTCTAATCATAGGGAGTCTTTTAAGAAGAGTTTTTTATTTCTATTTTTGGTAAAGTTCGGGTCATAATAGGAGTCTATTTCTATTTTTGGTAAAGTTTGGGTTAAAGTAGAAGTCTAATTTATATTTCTATTTAAGAAGACTCTAGAAAGCCCTAGAGGCATATAACTTTTATCAATAAAGTTTCTCTTATCAAAATTTCTTCGTGGATTCGAAGTTCTTCGTGGATTCGGAGATCGTTCTTTGTGGATTCAGAGAACACCCTTTTGTGGATTCCGAGGTTTATCACTTCCGCTCCTCATCATTTTCCATGTTAAATCTTATGTGATTTTATTTATTGCGTTTAGTGGTTTTCAGGGTTTTTGCATAATCTAAAAATCCCGACAAGAAATACATCTTAACAACTTAAGAAATGAGTAAACATGAGAAAATTGGAAAATTAAAAAATTGACAGGTAGGAAAATAAACTAAAAATTCTAAGTTAACTCTTTAAATTCCCATCCTTGATGTGGGTGAAAACAACAGGTTATGCAAATGTACTTAATTAGCTATAAGAGCCTAGTTCCTTGAGGAAACAAGTGAGAATTGGTTCCAAAGAAATTCAGTGGAAAGTCATAGCTGGGTGATTCTTTGGCTGACTAGGATATAGCATGAGCCAGAGTTCTGAGAAAGGAGTCACATGAAAGGGGGGGAAACTTAATTGGTTATAGTAATGTAAAATAATCATAATCGTGAATATTATCCCACACTATCCTCACATCTCTTCTTTTAGCAAAGCAAGCACTAAAATTCTCAATTTTAATACCATTTTATATTAGCATGCATGTTTTTTTTTTTTTTTTTTTTGGTGGTTTTTAACTATAGCTAAGAGGTGGATCAATATCCACCCAAATTCCACTTCCTCCACTTTTTCTCTCTCTGTAGTCTCTATGCATCACTATAAATGGGGCCTCATCCCCAAGGCCAAGGATCGTGCAATCAAAGTATTTGAGACTTTGAGAGATTAGGAGCAAAGGGTTTGGGTTTGTCCGTTTCTTTCTTTCTTGTTTACAAGAGAGAGAAGAACAGAACCCATTAGCTTTCTTCTTTACTTGAGCTCTTCTTCTTCCTCATTTCTCCTCCTCAACTTCTCTATTGTGGTTTTGTGAAGAGATGGCAGGGCTATCCTTGGATCACCCGTGGGCTTTTGCCTTTGGCCTCCTGGGTATTAATTAAAATACTTTGCATATATACCTTCATTACTTTTTGTATTATTTTCTCACATTTTTTAAACAAAGTTTTATTACAATATTTCACTTTCCTTTTCTTCCCTTTTTTTTTAAATATATAATGCAATAACATTAGGATCTAGCAAGGAGATTTTGGTCATGTGTAGTATATTTGCATGCATGTATTTCTTTTAGTTTTCAGTGTCAAACATCAAGAAGTGTATATGGGCTTTATTATCAAGAAAAGTTGCTAATAATGGCCTAAACCCCACTAGCGCTTTTACTAAATTTTAACCTTCCCACTCATTTTTTTTTCTTTATTCATGCATGGTCCAAATCTGAGTTTGTAGCCTAATGTACATAATTGAGTTGGAGGTACTTTTCAAGGTCAGGGAGATCAATTCTTCAGTCATAATTGTTACACTAATATGATTTACATGTAATATAATCAGTATCATAGTCTCCATTAATTGTAAATTGCACTTGTTTCTATTTTTCGCAACACAATTCATAGTTATGCGCTATAATAATAGATGATTATATTGAAGAAAAAGATATTTTTTCCTCCTTAGTCACAGTGGATGTGGGGCCTCTCTCTTTTCTTGTTTCCTCTTTATCTCTCCATTTTATAAGAAATGAAACATTTTCTATTATACATAAAGTAAGTTAGTTTCTTAATGCATCCACTACGACATACTAATCTCTCTATGTTTTCTAACTCAATTTTCATCTACTGTAGGCAACTTGATATCATTCACGGTGTACCTTGCTCCCATGTAAGACTTCATATTTCTACGAAATATTCTCTCCATTCACACATTTTCTCTTTAGGACTTCACTTTTAACATATTTCAATCTTAACCATCTACAGACCGACATTCTATCGAATATGGAAGAGGAAAACAACCGAAGGGTTCCAGTCAGTCCCCTACGTCTTCGCCCTATTCAGCGCGATGCTATGGATTTACTACGCCTTCATCAAGGGCAGCGAGTACCTCCTCATCAGCATCAACACAGTTGGATGCGTCATTGAGACGATATACATAGTCGTGTATCTTGCTTATGCACCAAGAACAGCTAAGGTATACATGCACAAAAAAAAATATGTCAAGTTCTGATGGATTGGTCTAATTTGAGAGATTTTTGTTAAATTTGTAGGTCTACACGGCAAAATTAATTTTACTCCTAAATGTGGGAGTATTCTCTTTGATTGTTCTATCGACACTCTTACTAGCAAAGGGCCAAGGCCGGCAAAAACTTCTCGGTTGGATTTGTGTGGGATTTGCAGTTAGTGTGTTTGCTGCACCTCTGAGCATAATTGTAAGTTATTCTTTCTTCTTATTTTGTTATTTGATGTCTGATTATTGATAAAATAGAAATTGATTTTATTTATTTTGATATGTAGAGGCTCGTGATCAGAACGAAGAGTGTCGAGTTCATGCCATTCTCTTTATCCTTCTTCCTCACATTGAGTGCCATCGTGTGGTTCTCCTATGGCTTCCTTATCAAAGATATCTATGTCGCGGTAAATATTGACCATTAATATATCCCCTGAATATATATTTTAGGGTTAGTTGCAGATGGGATCTCTGCAGTGTAGTTGTTTAACGTACTATCCCTCTAGTTTTTTACCCTCATGGGGTTTAAAAGAGTGAGAATAATTCATTTCGGGGATCTATCTGCAAAAAAAAACTAGAAGGGCAGTCAATTCAAAACAGCAATACTACAGGTGTCTATCGGCAACTAACCCTGTATTTTCACCATAAGCTTATATTTATTTGTATGTTCTGGTTTGAATAGATTCCGAACATATTGGGATTTAGCTTTGGATTAGTGCAAATGATTTTGTACATAATCTACAAGGATGTGAAGGGGTTGAAGGAAGAAACCAACGCGGCGGTCGCAGCGAAACTAGGTGAGATCACCGTCGTGGATGTTGATTGTCAGGTTGCCGGTGAAGAGATTGAAGCCAAGGGAGAGAAGAAGGTGAAGGAGGAGAGGAATGGAGTTGAGATGAATATAGTCTGAGAGGGATGGGCTAGTTTAGGTGCATAAATTAAATGAAGGAAAAAATAATCCCATTCTCTTAAGTCTTAATTGCTCTATTAGTTTGTTTGTGGTTTGTATTGGTTTGTATCTAGCTTCGTGTTAAGGAAAACGATATTGTTGTTCAATTTATAGCCTTGGTGTTATTATGTACTTATTTTGGGAATTAATAGACGTTTATTTTATTATGCACACGGAACAGTTCGAATCATTGGTTAATTTACACTCTATTTTTACGGGGCCAAACTTAGATAGTCACCTACCTGGGCCTGCCCATCATAAGTTGAAAATTAGGGAGTCATAAGCCCAATAACTATATGGGCCTGCATAGGGATTTCCTATATGCTAAATTTATAAGAAAGGCCGGGCAGGCCTCTCTGTGGATCATCATATCGGAAGACAGAGCACAAGAACCTTGATCCGTACGTTACGACTATTATCAACTTTAACACTGCATCTATAATTTAAAGTGATGTGTGCGTAAAATTTGGTGTTATATCAAATGTATTCTTCCCATGCCTCTTTTATATGATTTCATACCAATTATGGTCTTCACGAACCCCATCAATTTTCCTCAAACAGGAAATGAGAATTACCTGTGCTCATAAGTAACGAGAAATGAAGCTCTCTTAACTTTATTTTTATCCACAAATTTCTCTTTGAACTTTATGTCAAGAACTAGTACAAGGATTGAGCTTGTCAATACCATAAAGGGATAATTTCATGTAACCCCCTGAATTTTGGGGTTGTTGCACAGAGCCCTGGTAAACTTATTTATCTCACATAATCTCCTGAGCTTAGGGGTGTCTCACAAACACCTCTGAACTTTAACACTATCTCGCCTGACCCCTTGTGTGTAATTTGTAAATAACTAAAATATCATTGAGAGAAATTTGAAAAGAAAAATTCATTTGTTATTTACAGGCAGAGGCAGCATACACCCTTCTCCTAAATTTTAGGTTTTTTCTTAAGGAAATTTTAACTATTTGCAAATTACATGTCATTGTCCAATGAGAAAAGTTTAAAGTTTAGGGTGGTTTTTAACACCCCAATGATCAAGAGGTTATCTAAGATTAACAAAGTTCAAGAAGCTATGTGCAACACTCTCCAAAGTTAAGCGGGTTTTGTGAAATTAACCCTGATAGAAAATCTTGATATGCAAGAGCGTAGGGTTAGTTCAGCAATACGAGGGATAAATCTGTAAAGAAACAGATTGGAGGTGCATACGCAAAACATTTCTGAAAATACCCCTTCTGACTGCGCAAAAGAACAAAGATCGAGGGCATTTTCGGAAAGAAAAATCCTCCAAACCCGGTTCTCGGCGCAACAAATAGAAAAGGGAAAGAAAAGAAAACCCTTCTCTCTCTAGAACTCTTCCTTTCTCTCTCTTCACCGCTCTCTCCCTCCTCTATTTCTTTCCAAAAAAAAAAAAAAACACCGGTAAGCGAATATTTCAGTAGATCCTTAATCTTTCCCCCTAAATTTGACGTCGATTCGGCGTTCAAAGAATCGAAATTTGTAGATAGAAATTTGGAAGAAGAACCCAAACCCTAGTTTTCTCCCGAGGGAGCAGGAGGATGATGGTCGGATCGAATTCGCTTCTTGCTTAGCTACATTACGATTGGGAGGTAAAATTCCCCAAGTAATCTGATTGATTCTTTTGATTTTTTAAGAAAGTTTGGTTCTTGCTGCTGCTGGTTCTGTTTTTGTTGATTGAGCGGAGCTATAGCTTTTGGTTTGTACTCAATTCTATGCTGTGAATTTGTTTTAATTGGATACTGGGAAGGAAGAGATAGAAAGTTTAGATTTTTATTCCAAAGTTGATTTCTTGATACCTATAATGACCAGCACTTTGTTGTAAATTGAGAAAGTGCGATAGAATATATTTTTTAGGGAGAAAATTGAATCCAATGGTTTTATGACTATTACTTGGAGCTTGTGAGTGATCGTTATATGATTACATTTAATTTTTGCTTAATATAACCAATTTACAATTCTGCCTAGGTCATAGTTAATATTTGAACCCTTGAAGTTTTGAGTCCTTTTTTGTCTATTTTGGGACAAACTAATCCTTTTGTAATCGTTTAATTTGCTTTCATCCTTGGGGATGGCATTTACTTTAAAGAATTTTTAACACCTTGAAGATGACTGTGGTTAGAAAACAAAGAATTCTTAACACTTTGAAGATGGCTGTGGTTCTTTAATCAGAGTAGAGGGAATGGATGAAAGAACTATCATTTTAGGAGAACTCGTATTACCTCTGACTGTGGAACATATTTGTGGACAAGTGTTTTTTATGTCGCCCAAATGCTTTCTGAGATTTTCTTTCTTAATTTTTTTTCTTCATGGCCAACATCCAATCCCCGACACCAACATCCCCTCCTCATGGCATTGAAGTATATAATGGCATCCTGTGTAATTCATGACATGTTTGTTTGAAGGTATCGAGTCCAGTATAGAATTAAATAGCGGTTTTTTTATAAAAAAAATTTTAATGCAGAAAGAATCGCGTTATATTGCTCTTCTTTTGGTCTAGACTTTTGCAGCTGCTCTCACGTCACATATGATTATTTTGATTCCTTAAATAATAAGAACATATTAGATGTGAATATGTATCACTTGTTTCTTTTTCGCTGTAAAGCAGAAACGTTTATGGAGTTTTAAGTCTTTGCACATACACAACACGAAGAGAAACAAACAAATATACACGCACACACAATAATCTTGACTTTGACTTGGGAATTAGTTGAAAGATACTATGTTATGGAAGTTATTCACAGGTGCATGTGCTTTTTAAAGTAAATAGCATAGAATGACTTTTCATGTTGATTATGTCTAAGACGCTTCATTTTCTTCCCAAAAAAAAAGTATTCCAAGTATATCCACACTTTGGTCTCCTTAACAACTCTTCAGTTGAACTTCCTTGTACTTCTACCATCATAGATTACTAAAGCTCTCTAACTTCTCTTTCTTATCTTTCATTGTAGGTTCGTTTTGTGTGGGTTTGCGGAGCTCCAAGCCAAGAAAAGATAAAAATGAATGGAGACGGGACTTTTAATTCACATATTTTGGTTGATAAACTTGCTAAACTTAACAGTACACAACAGAGCATTGAGAGTATCCTTTCTGCTATTTCACTATAAGCCCACATAGGAATGAATCCTATGCTTCTTCTTGAAGTTTTTTGTAGGATATTTTAGTAGCATTTAGCCATCTTTGCCTATTATTTTGTTTATGCTATTTCTGGTTTCGACTGTGAGAATTTATAATTCATAAAGTTGTTTTGCAATTCCATGCATATAAAGTTGCTACTATTGAGTTTTCCTTCTCTGTTTTCCTTTTTGGTGGACTATGACTATGCTTATTTGCTATTCTTATAGCCCATACTATTGGACATCTGATGGTTTCAATGGTTCCATGTAAGTTAACTAGTAGATGAACTAGCTTATCTCTCCACCAGATTTCTGCTAGCGGTCATATAGTTAGCTTTGTGCTTAGTGACTGCTCTAGTTTGGCGAGATAAAGTATACATTTACTGGTTTAGAGGAGACTGTTTTGCGGAAGTCTAAACGTGTTTTCAATAAACTTTACTTTGCTCTGTGCTTTTTCGCCATTGGATTATGATTACCCATGTTGCTCTAGCATCATGTTAACCGCAATGCATTGTGCAATTTGATTTACAAGGAAAGTTTCTTATTTCTTTTATATGACTGTATTTTTGTTCCTGGGCTAATTGGAAGAGGGATTTAGGTGAGACATAATATAGTATTACAGTGGACAATGGTAAGTAGCTGGTCTATTTTCATTTGTTAAAGTGTCTAATGAATATTTCACCTTAGCATGTGATAAGCAGAATATTTTACAATATTCTTTCAGTTCTCTCACTTTGTTGTCAGGCGGCTTAGGAAATCTTTGTTCAGTATAACAAGCAGTTTGTACTGTTTAACATATTTCTATAAGTTTAGTGTGTTTTTACTTTTTTTCCACAATAACGTAGGATTCTTCCTCGAGATCCTCTTTCTCTAGAGCAACTTCTAACCTTTGGCATATGCTCTTTGAATTTGTGTTGTCAATAAGTAGTGTGGTTAGGTGATACTTATTAGGAAGGGTTTTTAAGGTATAGTTATATACACATAGAAGGCAGTTTATTATTGTCAAGTGTGAGCGAAACCATGGAAAGGTAATACAAGAAATTGAACTTTTTGCACTTACTAAACTACTGTTAAGTGCATCTGTGGCTGATTAGATTTTATACTTTGAAATCTCCTTTAAAATAGGCTGTAGTATTTTTATTTTATTTTTATTTTTTAGCAGCATGGAAGCCATATTTTTAGTATGATTTCCTCTTGAGCATTGGTGTTCTGAAACTTTTTTTTATGTATACTTCCCTTTCTGATTGGATTACATTAGCTTCCTTCATAAAGGCCTACCTACAGCTGTGGAAATCATTTTATGTATACTTCCCATAGGACCGGACGACATCCCTATTGAGGTGTGGAAATGTTTTGAAGATATAGGCTTAGGATGGTTAACTAAACTATTTAATAATATTATCGAGACGAAAAGAATGCCAGATGAGTGGAGGATTAGTACTTTAATACCTATATACAACAATAAAGGAGATATACAAAGTTGTTCAAATTATCGAGATATAAAACTCATGAGTCATACTATGAAACTTTGGGAGAGGGTCATTGAGCAAAAATTAAGAAAGGAGACGAGTGTATCGGAAAATCAATTTAGTTTTATACCTGGGAGATCTACTATAGAACCTATATATATATTTTGAGACGGTTGATGGAGAGATATAGAGAGAAGAGAAAGAATTTACATATAATTTTTATCGATCTAGAAAAAGCTAATGATAGAGTGCCTTGAGAGGTAATGTGCTGGATTTTAGAAAAAACATGTATCTAGTATATATATTGATGTGATTAAATATATGTATGATAGAGTAACAACTAGAGTAAAAACTAATGAAGGAGAGACAACCGTTTCCTATTACTATAGGTTTATAGCAAGGGTCAGCTTTAAGTCCTTACCTTTTTACATTAGCTATGCACCAACTTACAAGGCACATTCAAGATGAAATCCCATATTGTATGTTATTTGCTGATGATATAGTGCTAGTTGATAAAACTAGAAGAGGTGTAATTTCTAAAGTAGAAAGATGGAGGCAAGCTCTTGAATCTAAAGATTTTAAAATTAGTAGAACAAAAACAGAATATATAGAGTATATTTTTAGTAAAACTAAGAAAGAAAGAGAACCTATTGTACATATTGATGGTCAAGAAATACTAAAACTAATCATTTTCGTTATTTAGGATCAGTCATTAGGAATGATGATGAGATAGTGGATGATGTTATACATCGAATTAATCAGGATAGTTGAAATGGAGAAGTGCTTCGGAAGTCTTATGTGATCGTAGAATACTTTGAAATTCAAGTGAAAATTCTATAGGACGGTTATAAGACCAACAATGCTCTATAGGTCAGAGTGTTGGGCAATTAAAAAATATGTTCAAAAAATGAGTGTAGCAGAAATGAGAATGTTGCGATGGTCTTGTGGGTATACACTAAAAGATAGAATAAGAAACGAGTGCATCCGTACTAAATT
>JBAKGM010000002.1:4789222-4806493 GCA_037177215.1 Asparagus racemosus
GCATGAACCATTATAAAGAATTCTAATATACCACTTTTATTGACTGTATTTTGTTTGTACATATAATACATTGCATATTTGATTTTGATGTCATAATATTTTAGGTATAAATATCACACACTAGTTATACTTGTAGGCTTGCCCCCAGTGACTAAAGTTTTTGGATCCGCCCCAGGTTATGCCGATCACTTTCCTTTGTTGATTACTTTATTACTTCTGCTCAGTGTAAGCTTGCAAGTGTTCCTTAATTTAGGAAAAGGTTTATGCAAACAATTGAAGTTAATTTTGTATATGCATGTTAGCTACATTAATTCATTGTGGTATTCTTGTTTCTTTTTTGTATCTAGAAAGGGACCATTATTCTTTTCTCTTCCTTTCAAGCATGTTTCACTTATATTGTATTAGATTATGATTTTGTGTATCTTTTGCTACTCCTCCAGGTTGATATATGGGAAGAACGTAAAGTCTTTAGTCTTCGTGGGCAGACTTTAAAGGAAGACTTTTTGGGAAGGAACAGAAATGGAAAAAATATCAGTTACAAACTGGTAAGAGACGAGAACTTTATGTAGATGTCTGTCTTTTGCGAATCTCTTTCTATGGTTGCCACTTTTTCAGCTAAAGTTTATATGTTTTGCTTGTTGACATTTTCAGAAACAGCCATCTGGAGATATGCTTGAAAAGCTTACTTCAAGTTATCATGATGTTTATAATGGTTGTGATGAAGATACATTATTTGGAAAATGTAGGACAGCTATTAGCTCAGTCGAAAAGGTTGAAAAGGAAATGGGAAATGACTTAGGTATATTCAGAATCCATCTTTTATGGCAAGCTTGTATGTTCTTATAATGCAAGATGCTTTGCAATACCTTCTATTTTTGTTGATATAATAATTCTACTTTAAAAGGAAGTTGATATTTTGGATTGTAATTGTTAAATGAATGTGGATGTCTAGAGACATTAGATCTATTTGAGCCAAATTTGAGGATGCATTGTGTGCATGTTTCATTTTTATCATTTTTTTATCACATTAATATGGTGTCTCTAATATCAAGTAAATTTTCTTGCTTTTTTCAATGTCGGCTTATGTTTTTATATACATTACTTTTGAACCGTAAGGACATCATTTGCATAGCTGTCAAATCATCACTTTGATAAATAATTTCATCCTCTTTGATCCACGCACTTCCGCAAACAACTTGGAGATGCTTGTGTCAAGTGAGAAGCAATAACGTAAAGCTGAGTTAGCTGGTTCATGTAAATCAAAGGAGTTCTAATAATAAACATGCGCAAGCATGAGGTAAATTTAAAAATAATACCTATTCTCAATATAATGTTTAATTTTATGAAAATTATTTTAATGTTATACTACTACTATAAGGGAGTTGTAATCACAGAAGTTCCAGTGGGCATCGGCATCGATCATGTCTGACAACTTTTGACCAATGGAGTTTTTTATTGATACTGTCATGCATTATCTAATATACTATCTAATCTAATACTTATATATTTAAGAGAAGGCCCCTTTTTGGTTTGAAGGTCACATTTTTTAAATATCGGAAATGCCCTCACACTTAGGGAAAATTTATGGAAATTCTCTCGCACTTGGAAAAAGCTACAAAAAATGCCCTCGCATTTGGAAGAAACTGCAGTAATGCCCTCACACCGAACAGACCAAAACATATTCTAAAACCAAACCGAACCGTCAAAATTCGGTCGGTTCAGTTGGTTTAATAATGCTCAGTCAATGTACTATTATCACATTCACCACTAGTTATCTATTACCATTGTTTTAAATGTCAGTCAACATGTCGGCCGTAATGTCGGATCGGAAGCTAGAGCGAAATGGATAGGAGCATTTCAAGCCGGAAATCGTTTTCGAGGTCCATGTCGGGAGATATTGCGGGCATATTGGCCGATTTTCAGCAATGAAAAATCGGCTTTTTTTTTAGTTGATAAGTATTGGGGTTTGGGTTTACCACTCAAAACCCAAACCCAGTTAATTCTTTTTTTAGCCTTTTGTTCCCATAGTAACCCGAGAGCATCTAATACAGATTAGGGCAAAGAAAAAAAAATGTTGCTCTCTTTACAGCCGTGATCTCCTCTCATTCATTCTTCTCTACAAATTGAAGTTGCGAACTCATAAAAGTGTGATATAAACAATAAGTTTGAACCGTAGCTTGAAATCAATCCAAAGTCTTAACACTTTATGTTAATTTTATACAAAGCACTTTACTTTATGTTAATTCTATGCATGGCACTTCGAAAGTTCTACTTTGACAATGTGTATTTTGTTTATTTGTTGGCATAATATTCCACCATTTCCCTTCAAGAAATGGAAAACAACTTATGCCTTGATGTTGAATACTCAACTCAAGTAGCATAAGCTATAACAAGATAAGTGCATTCCATCTTGGTGACCAAAATTGAGTAGAAATCCATCCGATATGGCAATTTGATATTTAGAACATGTCCCCCGACATATCCCCAATTTCCGCTCTCCGACACGAATTTTAGCTGTCCAACATGATCATGGCATCCGACATTTAAAACCTTGTCTATTACTTACCCCTAGAACAACAGAAACAATCACTTCAACTGAACTTTTTATTTTTTTTGACAATCATAATGGACAAATTTGGTATAGTCTATTTGAGTGTGAATCTGAATCCTCTCTTCTTGTGGAGTAGTTTCAAGCCAGTTTTTATGTTTTGCATCTAGTCAAGACCGAGCATATTTTTAATTTCTCCATGATATGACTGCAATTTCAGCATGATAATTACATATTTCTTGTTGGAATTTGAACGAATGGGTGAATAGGTAACATCACCGAATCTGGAGTTGCAGATGAGTTGTTAGCGCAGCAAGCCCTACTGAAAGAATGCATAGAACAAATGAAAGTAGCCGAATCATCTAGAACAACATTGGTGTCCCATTTACGAGAAGCACTTAATGAGCAGGTGGGTAAGCTGTGGTGTCAATTTTTCAACTATGTATCTATATTTCTAATCTGGGTGATCATATTACTTTCCAGGAGTTCAAGATTGAAGAACTGCGAACGCAACTAAAGGTACCTTTTTCTACTGTGCATGAATTTATATTTAGGGTGTGTGGATAGAGATGCTTGACAGTGTAATGCCCAAGTTAAGTCTGAGTTAAGTTAATGCATATACACTGTTATTTTAGTTTGCACTGTATTTTCTGGTTGACATCTGTTGGCATATTCACGTTCAATTTGTTAGCATTTGTCTAATATGTGTATTAAACTATTTTTTGGGGCAAAACAATTCTTGGGAAACTACAAGTTCTTCATGTTTTTCAGCATGGCGGATGAACATGATTGATATGTTTTTCACATTTATGAGATGGAAAACTGTCAGGTCTTCAAGAAGGGGTCACTAGTTGTAGGACCTACATGTGTTATCTTTTTATACTGAAAATAGGCAAATGATATAAAAAGTATGAAGACTTCATTTTTGGTCAAGCTACAGACATAAGGAACCTAGTAAAAGCCGCATGTGTTACAGAAACAGAGATTTCATATCTCAAAGCTGACTACTCTGAAAAGATTTAAACAACTTCCATATTGTCTGTGACTTTTTTACTTTATTGAGCTTAGCTTACATGTTCAAGGATGACCGTAAGGTCGATAAGTCATCACTTTACTTGCCTTTTTCCTCATAAGACGGCTAAATGCACATTTAAGTTCCAATCATTCTTTGTTTTTCCTGTTTACCAAATCAAAACAAAAAAAGCCGCTTCTCATAAATCAGGTATTGGTTCTTACTGATCTCTAAGGTGAAGGATTTATGTCTTGGCCTGCATCAGTTAGAGCATTTTATTTATTTCATGAGGTAATATGGTCTGTGTGTAGGTTTGTTTATTTGTCTTTTATTGGTCCTCTGGGAGTTGTAATATTAGTGTAATGACTTGACATTCTATGCCTCTGTTTTGGGCATATAATACATGGTTAGTGGATGCACTGTGAACACATCTTCTTAATGATTAGATATCTAAAAAAGATTTGTGTAGCCCATAAGTTAAAATTGCCTAATATTGCCTAATAGAGCTATGAAATGACTAACTAGTAAAGTAATCATCTTTCGTCTTTTTTTTTTTTTTTGTACTAGGGAACCTTGGACTGTCAGCGGGTTACCCAGGGGGAACCCCGCGTTCGAGCAACTCACACGGAGCATATTTCGTTATTTTCCCTTTAATGACATGTGTAGAATCTATAGCAATTATTTTCTGTCTTTTGAAATTTCATCTTCAAACTGTAGGTATTTAGGAAATTTTTTGAAATTTCAGTTTCTGCCTTTTGAAATTTCAGCTTCACCACTCAAATTCATTGAGTAGAATATCCTAGAAATCTGTAGGTATTTTACCCAATGGAAATGGAATTTTTCATTTTTATTAATTAAACTTTGATTTATTTTTTAGCCCATTTGTTTTTATTTTCTTTTTCATTTCTTTTATCAAGAAACGAAAAATGTTCCTTGAGAGTTCCACCATAGATCAGAAAGTTTCAAAAGGAAAAATTTTGTTTCTTCTCTCCCTTTCACGTGGAGAAGTTTTTTATGTTCCCTATGTAAAGTTCTCTCAAGTCCTTATTCCATTGCTGATGCTGCAATATTCATTAAGGGTCTATGCTGCATTTCCTTTTTGTTAGATGTCCCCATCTGCTAGGGGAAGAGAGAGCACTTTCAATCTTTTTGTTAATATTTCGTTCAGGTGTGGAAGCATGCATTTCTACGTAATAATTTTTCAACAGTCTGATTCACCATTCAACTCTTTTCCTAGTACCTCGATGTCCACTTTATTGAGGCTACCAAACCCGATGCAAGGATAGGAGGTCTCTTATGCAACGACAAATAGTCTTGAGCACTGCACTAGATTCTTCTGTACATTTGACAAAGATATACATTTGACAAGGATATAAAAATATTTGATTAAATTGTATGGGCACTGGTCTTGATGGAACCTCAGCCACTTCCTATGAACTTAAGATTTAACCACACTAGCATTTCTGAGGAAAGAATCATGGAAAACATCTGCATTAGGCATGCACAGGCAGGAGCAGTTTTTATCTTTGAGAATTTTCTTTGGGTTATTTTCAGGAGTACCGAAACTGTTATTCACTCTTATATTTAACCTTCTGTTCTGTCCGAGTTCTATACTCCATATGCAAATATAGTTGTGAATTAATTATGTTTCATTTTCCTTGCCTATATGTTAGATGTTTCTTTCTTTGTCTACTCTCTTTTAATATGCTTGTTTTCATCCTCTCAATAGGTTGCCCAAGTGCGCTATGATCAGGTAGGAAGCCTCTTGCTCGGACAGGCACCAGCTTTGCAGCTTCCTTGCCAAAATATTGACGAAATACCACCGCCTCCACCTGATTCAGCCTACTCTGAAGCTCCTCCACCTCCTGATTTCCCTCCAGAATCTCCAACCAACCCAACGGTAGATAAATCACTGCCAACAAGCGGGGAGCAGCAGACAGCAGCATCCAATTCCTCAGGCCAGAGCATCAGCTATGTGCTTTCCTCCCTGGTATCAGACGGTGTCATTGGCCAGCCCACGAGCGAGGATGATCATCCTGATGCTAGCAAGAGGCCGAGGCTCGATAATGGGAACCTTGGAAGTGTGCCTTGTTTCTTGCCTCAGCCGATGCTTTCGCCTACACTTCCGCTGGTGGCTCCGTTTACCTATGGATCACCGCCAGTGCAGCCTATGCCTGGTTTTCCAGTGGTTGGCATTCCTCCGTATCCAGGCCCTATGAATCCTTTCCAGTTTCAGGGATCAGACGGTGGTTTCTTTGTTCAGCCGCGATATCCGGCTGGTCTCCCGCCGAGCTCCCAGCAATAGTGTAGCGTTTTGGTTTAATTGAATAGAGATTAGGACTGTAGAGTGTTGTACTCTCTGCTCTACAAAAATTTGGTGCCCCTGGTCCATAATTATACATAGTTAACCTTGGATAGTTTATTGGCTGCAAGTGATATACGTGTTGTACATTAAATTAAGCTTTTATACTGGACCTCAACTTCATCAGTAAAGCAGAGAGAATTTTCTGAATTGATTTTGGATTTATTCAGTTTTGATGGTTTTGTTGATAATCTGATTGGACATTGTAGCATGGTTTCTTTCATGTCAGAAAACTTTTCATTAAAGGGGCAGAATATTTTTGAGGCAGTTTACTATTAATAATACGGGAAGGCATTGATCCAAACTAAGTGCTAGAAATTTCACTGGTTAGTTTGGTTTTTTTTTAAAACCAATTTTCGGCTTTTATCTTTTCTTCATTTTGAGAATGATTCTGACTTGAACCAGTTCATATTGCCATGAGCCTACGCTTGATGTGCGATACTTGGCAGTGCGGTTTCTAAAATGAATTTGGGAACCAAGAGCTATGTAACTTATGTTGGACGTGGCTTTGGTGGCCGCCTAATAAAACAGAAAACCCCAAATAAAATTTTGAATTAATGGCAATTCTCTTAAAGAATAGATACTTCATCAAAGTAGTTAATACCAAAGTAACATGACTCAAGAGGCGAATTACAAATGGACCTAGCAAGTTCTTTATACAGTCCAAGCTTTTACAACCAAAGAGTAAACTCTCACAAAAACATATTTCTTTTATAAAACATGTGATTTGAATGTCATTTGGAGCCTATACGACAGAGTGATGTCATGTTACACGAATGAGCAAAACCACCATGACGAAGATACATGTCATAGCAAATATAACGAGCCATGTGAAGCATGTCGTCTTGGTACTTTCTGAATATATCTCTACTGCTCTTGCATTGGCTCGGCCAGTGCTTGCCAAGCTATGCTCAACAGCTTTCTCGGTAGAATCAAGTATCTGCACAATAATAATTGCATTTTATTATCAGAATAGAAATCAAAGCAGCTCGTAACTGATCAAGAAAAGAAACAAGCTTGTCCACTACAAGAAGGTATCAGAAAGTTTGTAACCAGTTTCTAACCATATTGATCGATTCACTTGCCTTTATTTAGCAATTAGCAATAAGGTGAATCATTTTTCTCGTTAAGTTGTTATGGCTTTGTAAGGATAATTTGTAATTTCAACTTTCGAAAATTCTTTTAATCATCAGGAGCTAAAATATCTTTGTTGATCCGTGCAAGACTGCATCACCTTAGGTGCCAGAGAGTAAAGGTGGCGGAGAAACAACCATGAATAGGAGATAAGAGGTCACATGTCAAGCTAATGGTAACACAGCAATTTTTACACTTCCAAGATGCAATCTTCTACGAAAGTGCCATATTCCTGTAGCTCATACCATGTCTTAACTAGAATTTATCCCGCCTTCTTGCACTTCAAGCCTTCAACTGCCATGCAACTTCTTAAAGCTTCTGCAATGTTAGGAGGCCTCCTGAGGTGATTCATGTCTCGCATTGCCCTCCGAGTCTGATGACAAGGAGAAACATAACAAGACTACCTCTCTGACCTGTCTTTGTGTTATAGCGCGCTTAGAAGTCATGAAATTCGCAGAGCGGATCTCCCACATTCATCCCTCTCAGACCTTGTCTTTATGTGTTATATCACACTTAATAGTCAAAATGAAAAGCTAAAAAATAAACAGAACTGAGATCCTAGCTCCCTACTCTTTATGTGTAAAGATGTATTCTCCCCCTTAACAAAAGTGGACTGGCAAAGGATTCGTGAGGCCAAATCAATTGAGTTGAAAACAAGGGTTTTTAAAGCCTGGAACCAACTTAAATATAAGGGTTGATGGTTATGATACTGCATGGCATTCATTTCAAAGAAGAAAGTAAAGTAGAACAAGAGCAGTCACTACCTTTTCAGTGTCATTCAAAGATTGGTTCATCATAAGACTGCTTTCCTTGAGCTGCCGTGCCAACACAACCATTTCATCCGTTAAATCCTCCTGAAGCTTTCTGTTGAAAACAAAAGGTCAAGACAATAGTAAATGACGCAGCAATTTAATATTATAGGATGATGCTGCTAAATATTCTGATAGAAGCAAAACTAATTATGACAGCTGTCACACAAGTCACAAGGTTATGCAGAACTGCAATGCTAAAAAAAACCTAGGCCACCAATGTGCAATAACAATGTCAAGCACTTGGGTTCAAAATAAGACATACACTAACAAGCTGTAATATCCATTTATTTCATGTGAACTATATGATCCTAATTTCACTTGCTTTATATATTCAGAGTTAAATCTGATATAAGAGACATAACAGGTCCTTTCATATTGGAGATTTGTCGGTGTAAGATATTAAGCATTTTGAAGGCATTTACCTATGCTTCTCAATGTGAGCTTGTGCTGAAGCATCTAGTTTGACAGGCATTGTTGAATACCTTTCTGCAGAGTCATGAATGGCATCTTTAGTTTCTGTCCGAGCTCTATCAATTCCAAATTCAACAGTCAATCCACTTGACATATGCTAGAGTGAAAATGATTGGTAGATATAAGATACAGAATCAAGAACTTTTCTGCAAGTAATAAAGCATTACTTACATGGGTCTCCTCCTCAAACTAGGAGAATTATTTGCATAACTGCTATCTTGTTCCGTTCTCGAAGGGCTTTCCTGGGTGGATGATTCATCAACAGCCTCCACAGGTTCAGGCTGATGGATTTGTGAAATTGGTTAATGTTTTAACTGAAAAATAAAAGCAGTAATATAATTGAATCACAATCTTCAATAGAAGACATCCATAAATCATTGTAAACAACTTAAATTACAGTCATGGACATTTTTAAGTTATTATTCAGGATGTTAGCTCCTAAACTATCTTTCTACTCCAAGATGATGCAAGAGAAGACATGCTGATCAGTCCAGTAATAGTTGTTCAATTTAAGGAAAAGATGTGGGCATCTTTCATTTCTTCATTTCAAATTAAATACTAAAACCCCCTGTATCTGCAAAATATTGAAAGACTAAAATTGTTTGATCTTTCAACCTTTGTTTTTTCTAGAAGATTTAAATGCTAAAACAATAAAAGAATCATGTTTCAAAGCAGAATCTAAGAGCTCATCTTTTCGAATATATTTTATTGACGGGGTTACTGCCGCTATTGTGTTTTGAACAGGGTTCAAGATGGTTCAGAAGTAAGATGTTCCTACCCAAGCGAGAGGAACTGCTATTTTGGAGTGTGTAGAACAATGCCTACAAACTCATATTTTGACTGAATTATTTACCTTTTCTACAATTGTTATCATATGTATAAAATTACATTATTTAGAAGCATGTATCCTTTTGATGGTGACTAGCGAGTCAAAGTGGAGGCATGAGAAATATGTTTGCACTTAACGCAAGTTTATTTACTTATGTGTGTGAAGTGTGAACAGTTCCCAAAATTTATGATTACATGTTTACAAATTTATGGTAGTATTTACATAAGTAGCTTCGATAACTGTTATGTTTGTATAAAAAATAATAATGATATATTTTCCTTTAAAAAGTTTTTCTTCAGCATTTTTTGCCTCTAGCTGAGGATATTGCTCGTACAAGTTACATTATAAGTTACTTGAATGCATCTGAACACAAAATATGGGAAACACTCACAGAAGTCAATAAAGAGAAGTATCAATAAAGATGTAGGCATTATTTAATTAGAGGTGAAGTTACTAGGTAAAAGCAAACCTTGACAAAGTCAATAAAGAGAAGTATCAATAAGGCCTATTAATTCTAGAGTAGAACACAAAATATGGGCAGGAGGGTACAGTTTGGATTTCAGAGACCAACAAGGTTCTATTAATTCATATTGATGTTTATGTTTCTTTTACATGTTAATGGGAAACACTCACAGAAGTTGCAAGTGGGGAAAGCTACGTAAAGCTAACGGAATCTTTTTTTTTTTAAGTCTAAAGTACTTGCTCTTTCCTCTGGAATTAGACAGAATAGCCTGTATTTATCTCTAGCTAGCATCATTATTCATGTTCACAACATCGTCACAAATCCTGCATGCTAAGTACACTGGAAGCTAACTTCTATCTGATAGCAACGGATCATCTTAATACTACTTAAGATCAGAACTTCAGTATTTGTTCCACTGTCATACATTCTAGGAACAACCAAAAAAGCAGCTCAGTTTGTCCAATTTGAAAAGAAGAATACCAGTGAGGAAGCTAATTTTGCAGCAAGAGCTTCAATCTTCTCAGAATATTCACTCAGCTTTGCTTTTGAAATGCTGCAGTCATACAAAAATTGCAGTTACTGACAAAAAGTAAAACAAAAAAATAAAAAGAGGCTCGCAATACAAAATTTCACATAGCACAAAAATATATTTCACAAACTTGAGTACGATACAACTTGCATAATCAATGTGATTATGAGGAGGATATGAATAATTCAACCTTCAAAGTTGGTGTTTATTTTTGTACCAAAAATAATTCTGTCCTATGAATTTGAGATAAGATAACAAGTCATCTTATAGAAGAAATTATTATATAATCATCCATTAATGCTTGCCCAAATACTTAAAACTATCCCAAGTATTGTCCTCAATGAAATGCACCAATAGTATAAGATTATTGATAATAAAGGACACATTTTCAAAATAGTACAATATTCTTTAATTCCTTAAAAATCACTGACATCAGATTTGTAGCATAACCAGATAACAATGCAGCATCTGAAATGCTAGGTCGCAAAGTTTTGAATTTTTTACATAACCTCCACCAAATGCTTGTATCAAGCAGGTCTGCGATGTCACAACAAAACCATAGTGCGGTTTTACGTAACCATCCACCTAAACTCCACTCTCTGCATGCCTCAAATGCCAGTAAAATAGAGTGTTAATACATAAATGAAGTAGTAGATCGCACCTTGAAATTCCCTCCGATGTAGTTTCTGCTCCAAGCTGCTCCAGAAGCTCTCGTAATGTGGTGACATACTGCAAGGAAAACATGCAAAACACTTGGTATATGCAATGCAATCAACTAAAGCACTGTAAAGGTTATAGGACTTGCAACATTTGAATCTCTATGAAGTACTAGCAACATGTTTGTATCATAGATCTTGAAATAGATAGGTATACACTAGAAGGATGTTCATAAAACATTACGATTTTCAAATCTCTTACATACGATGCCATGAAAATGTATGTGTCCCATCAACATGTATAACTAGAAGAGTTAAAAGAATGTATGAGGTATAAGATGTCTGATTACATCTCAAAATTTTGTTAACATGTTCTCTCATCTCTGTCATCTGTGCACAAAAATGCAACTCTGTTTATATAAGCTAAGAGAGTGGATAAAAACTATTAGGATAGGAAATTGAGGTTTAAACTTGCTTTAAAATGCTTCTGCTACGGTACTCTATATCCAGAAACTAACTTCCTTGGAAACAACTTGAGGCTGAACAAATCAATTGAGAAAAATTCCTGGTATACATGAGATGACACATCCCACTTGATCTTACAATGAAGATTCTAACATGTAGTGGGCACCTGGGCACAATTCCTTTTTCTTTTGTCATTTCCAACACATGCTGGAGAACAGTTCCTGTTTGAAGTTGCAATTATTTCCTCTAAGGTACTTTTTTTTTGGGGTTTGGAGGGGGTCAAACCAAGTACCAATGTTTCACTTCCTTTAATCATACTTCCCATAATTTCTTTTGGTTTGCTAGTATCGTCTCACATGTCAAATCCAAATTTTGCTTCATATCTTGGTAATATGGAACAAATGAGGTGTATCGATCAGAAATGGGCGTTTCAAGAAACGAAGGAATTTTCTTCTCATTTTTTATTTGGATGCAGAAAACCTTATTACCGGAAAGTTGAAGAAAAAATGCCTCTGAGAGTAAGTCGAGAAAAAATATGGCAGGAATAGCATATTCCAGTCATGACGAGGAACTGTCTTTTCCAGCCAGCCTCAGCCGGTATAGTTGATCCAGAAAGGACAAAAAAATATCGCCTATTTAAGGTCCACGAATATGAAAATAGTTATCATCCAACTGCAGTAGACAAGTTTGGAAATTCTATGACCGTAGGTTTGATGTTCCTTCTCTTGTCTCCATACAAACATCAAGAAGAAGAAACCCCAATTTTTCATATTATTTTTCTTTGTCACCAATACGAAAGTAAGAAAGAAAAGCACCTCTAAATTGTCAATAAGCAAGAGAAAGATAAGCAAGTGAAGTTGCTTAGTTATATTATATGACATCGTCTAAATTACTTGCCCTGAATATAACTAGGGTCTTTTCCGTCTTTGTTACTAATTTCTGCATGTTCAGCAATTAGTGATGCTGGCACCATTCCTATACTAAAAGTTTTTACTGAAATATCTGGAACATTGGATCCACGACATCAATTCACAGCTATGTTGCATAGGTACAGGTACGTGTACCGGTATGGATATGGGTACAGGTACGAAACACGAGAAATTTCTAAAATGTAGGGTACAGAGACACGGCTATATAAATATGTATATACGTATATATTATATATTTTAATTAATAGCATGAGATCAATAATCTCGTATATGCACATGTTATGAGAATTAAATTTCCTACAACACTTCTAAGTTTCTTTTATTGTGGATTATAAATTGTAAAAACGCTCTTTTTTTTAACTAGACACCTAAATGACCATTAAAATCTTAGTTTTTAATATAGGATTTAAGTCCAGGAAGTGTTTGGCAAGTGTTCTAAATTAACATATGTACTGTTTAATTGAGTACAGGCCCGAATAAATATATGCATATATGCAATGAGTGTCCAAGGAGGTAGGGTACGGGTATGGGTATGGCTTCACGATAGAAGTACCCAATGAACATAGATTCATAACAAACAATTTTAGTTGGTTTGTTGCAATTCGTAACCTAGGGACCGTCACCATAGGCTTGATTGCTTCAGTTACAGTGAACTTAAGTGTCATGATAGTAAATGATAATTACACGAGTACCACTCACATGTACAAGCTTTGTCTGATTCTTTTGCTGAGGAGCAGCAGCAAGAAGCCTTCTTAGATTCACTTCGATCTTGCTAATTCCCATGAGAAGGCCTAACGGAAAAAATAACCATATGCGCAGAAGAAGTATCAGTGGACATAATCCTCCATGATATAGAAGAAGAATCATTTGCTAGCCATACATTATCAATTGTGCCAAATTAACACTCTAGCACAATTAAATAAGTTTTTGTATACGTTGCTTACGAACAAAAAATAATCAAAATTAAATGTATGACAAATACAGCAAAAATACATAAAATATAAGCAATTATTCATAAAATATCTTTTTTTAGTAAAAATATAGTTTAATACCAATTAATTCACTAATGGTATCAACAACAATCATATACATTCTGCATAGATTCTCAAATACGCAGACAACCATTTGATTAGATAAAAACAAATTGTTAAAGAGAAATTTCGGGCATTTTAACTCATTGAAAGCGTATGCAATAAAAATTAATTGAAATTACAGAATTATGAATTATTTGAAATAAAAAAATTGCAAAAGGGGGCTCATGAGAGACTCGGTTCAAATTTCATGATTTACTGTAAATTAGGGGGAATAAATCATTTGATTTGATTGAGAGATCAAGATCGAGATCGAGATCTAGAGAGATTGAAAGATTCCTAAGCAGAGTGATCGATGGCTTGTGACGGAGGAGTTGGATAGATGAAGAAGAGGAAAAAGAAAGAGAGAGGCTAAATATCAAGAAGGTATCCTAAAAGGCCCCTGACTTTTACCCTTTTTTCTAAGAAGCCCCTATGTTTTTTTGCTGACAAAAAAGCCCCCAACTTTTATTTCTATCTTCTCCATTTGCCCTTGTCAGTTATCTTTAACTTGGAGAGGGGTAAATCTGTCAAAAGAGGAGAAAGTAGCCTAAAGTCTAGGGGTAAATTCCGTTCGATACGGTTCGGATACAATGCTTACCATATCCATATCCACTTTCTAAAAACGGATACGAATGCAGATATTTGTCGGTAAGAGAAGTCTTAACCATATCCGCACTAAACGGAAACGGATATGGTTCGGATATTACTAAATCGGATACGGATACAATCACAGATATTAATCGAATTTATGGGGAACAAATATGGACCGGATATGAATCGGAAATGACAAAAATATCTTTTTAGGGCATCTTGCAATGTGATTTTTAAGGTGTGTAGTACCGCTAAAACTACTTCCATCACATTCAAATGGCCAATATTCACATTTCGCTCTTGTGGCTTTTGTTTCAACCTCTTTTCCATCAACAATTTTCTTTTTAATTTTATCAAATTTGTCAAAATCTAGGGATTAGGCATCATATCTGATATCTATGACTGGAATTTAAAAACTTTATAAAAAATATAATGATACAACCACAATACGAAAAAGATAAGAATTGTAAGAAATTAGGGCTAGTGAGTTAGGTTTTTTTACCAATCAAGTTAGGGTTTCGAGTTCTCCTTGTTGATTGATGATGGCTGAGGGGGAGCGCTAGAGATCATTGGCTATTGAGCTAGGGTTCGACGACTGTGATTTGGGGGAGAAGCAAGCGGAGGAAGAAAGAATTTTGAGCAGAAATCGATTTCTGAGACCGAATCTCGACTCTCTAGACTTAGATTTGAGGTTATTTTTGAAACGGATCGGGTCAGGTATGGAAATTGGGTTATCACCTGAATCGCGAGAGAACAGGAGAGTCGAGGTCGGGACTTCGGAACGAAAGAGAAAACAGGTGTGTCGGGTCGGGACTTGATTAATTTCAAGGGGAAGGGTGGAATTCGAAATCCATGTTTTTGGCCTTTCAAGACCGTCTCTCTAAGATAATTTGATTTAACATCTTAGCCCAACTTAGAGCCCAAACTAGAGATGACCCAAATTTCCCAACGCAGCCTTAATTATACCTAATTTAATAAATTTTTATTGGGCATGTCACATGTTAGTGTGTAGTGAGGCTAAATTTTGGATGCACTTTGAAATTTACTTTGTAAACTTTTACTATTATTTAAATTTTAGCAAAATTAAAATCTTTACATAGTGTAGATCCCTTTTAAATTTACATTATAAATTTTTACTATTATCTATATTATTTTTTCAATTTAATTTGATTTTTATCAAGCTTCTTTGTACAAAAGTGGGAATATTTTTATAGCTCAGAAGATTCTAAATTTTTGTTGAATTAAATTTAATGAAATAATCATTATTAACTTTACTACTTTCAATAGGGCTAAATTTGGTGTTTTAAAAAAGTTAGAGGGAGTAACCTTCTTAATCCTTCTTTACTAGCAAAACACAAAAAAGATTTATCACATCCAAACAGAATTAAATTTTTTTAACCCCTGACGAAGTGTTAACTAAATTAACCCTTAACCTTTCTCTCTTAACCCCTTGCCAAACAGCACGTAAGTAATTAGGTTCAAATAAATCTGTATTGTGTTAAGAGTTTAGGATAGCCATTTAAACTTTTTGTGATAAATTTATCCCTCTCCAAGTTAAAGATAATGGATAAGGGCCAATGGAGAACACACAAAAAAGTTAGAAGCTTCTTTGTCAAGAAAAAAAACAAATAGGACCTTTTTAGAAGAAAAGGGTAAAATTCAGGCCCCTTTTTGAATAGCCTCGCGAATTATCAGAACTCCCTTCCCCTCCCCCCTACCCCCCCTCCAAAACAAAAAACAAAGCTTTGGGTGGTTTCTCAGATAACCCTCTTAAGGTTAGGGGTTTATCAGAAAATGCCATTTAACTTTGATAGATTATCAGAGAAACCCCCCCCCCCCCCAAAAAAAAACAAATCTTTGGGTGGTTTCTCAGATAACCCTCTTAAGGTTAGGGGGTTATCAGAAAATGCCATTTAACTTTGACCGATTATTAGATAACCCCCCCACTCCAAAACAAAAAACAAAACTTTGGGTGGTTTCTCTGATAACCCTCTTAAGGTTAGGGGGTTATCAGAAAATGCTATTTAACTTTGACCGATTATCAGATAACCCCCCTCCCCCCCAAAAAAAGAATGCATAATAAAGACAATAAATTTAATCGATAAAATTTCCTATTTAATATTTTCTTTTTTCCTTTCTTTTCTCAATTCTCTTTTCTTTATACACTATTTTTTTCTTTTTACTTACTATTGGATTTGTATGATTAATGTGAGTCTGAAATTTATTAAAAATAACTAAAATTAAGTGGTGAGGAAGAGAACTTTGGGAGAAAAAATGAAGAAAATGGGGAAGAAATAAAACATTTCAAATTGCACTATAATAAAAAAAATGAAAGAGTTACAATTGATCATAACAACAAGTATTATGCTCAGCAAGAAATTCATAATAGTGGTGTCACAATACAAATGTAATATAATATTTTTTTATCACATTCGATATAATTGACTTTATTGAGAGGTACAAAAATACATTTAACTAAATATAATTACAATTGACCTTGTATTTCTTCATATTGTTAAATTGCTATATAATAACCTCATTTAAAATACCACAAAATACATAATCTTGGACTTGGGCCTTTTTAATTAATGGATCATGCTTGTATGTGACCACTGTATTTTATGCTTGGGCCATGAACGGTTAATGGGTTACTTTTTTTCCGTTTCAAAAATAACCTCAAATCAAATCTAAGTCTAGAGAGTCGAGATTCGGTCTCAGAGATCGATTTCTGCTCAAAATTATTTCTTCCTCCGTTTGCTTCTCCCCCAAATCACATTCGTCAAACCCTAGCTCAATAGCCAATGATCTCCAGCGCTCTTCATCAGCCATCATCAATCAACATGGAGAACTCGAAACCCTAACTTGATTGGTAAAAAAACCTAACTCACTAGCCCTAATTTCTTATAATTCTTATCTTTTTTGTATTGTGGTTGTATCATTATATTTTTTATAAAGTTTTTAAATTTCAGTCATAGATATCAGATATGATGCCTAATCCCTAAATTTTGACAAATTTGATAAAATTAAAAAGAAAATTGTTGATGGAAAAGAGGTTGAAACAAAAGCCGCAAGAGCGAAATGTGAATATTGCCCATTTGAATGTGATGGAAGTAGTTTTAGGGGTACTACGCACCTTAAAAATCACATTGCAAGATTAAAAATCACATTGCAAGAAGTCCTAAAAAGATATTTTTGTTATTTCCGATTCATATCTGGTCTATATCTGTTCCCCCTAAATCCGATTAATATCTGTGATTGTATCCGTATCCGATTCAGTAATATCCGAACCATATCCGTTTCCGTTTAGTGCGGATATGGTCAAGACTTCTCTTACCGACAAATATCTGCATTCGTATCCGTTTTTAGAAAGTGGATATGGATATGGTAAGCATTGTAT
>JBAKGM010000002.1:4863995-4885963 GCA_037177215.1 Asparagus racemosus
TGATGATTTGAGAGGTAGTTTTACAAATACTATGATTTGAGTGATAATTTTATAAATATTGATTATTTAAGGAGTAAATATATAAATAACCTTAAAAAGAATAGGCTTGGAGAGAAAGTCTAAAGTAATTTCTTGTGGTTTTTGGTTGCATTGCTTCTTGACACCTATTTAAGATGAGAATAGAATAAAGGTGTTCAAGGTTATCTGGTGCTTACTAACATTAACATGATTGCATTCATGTTGACACCCGCTTGTATCTATCTTTATTTAGAAAATTAAACTATCAATAGATAAAAACAGACACCCATCTATCTCGTTATGATGAAGTGGATGAACCTCATTGCTATAGTATATTTCGAATGCTTAACTTCTTATTTAGCATGATGGAGGAGTGTAGGGTTGTTTGGTAATATTGCAACTATAAATTGTGGAATTGATGCAATAGAGAAAACATTAATCCATGTAACATCTATTCTAAGAAACCAACCTCATGCTCTTTGTTTGAATGTTTCGTTTCTTTTTAGGAAAATTATTTTCATCATCAGAGTTGTTTGGTACACTATAACTATTAGTGTGGAATTGTTGTGACATAAAGTGTTGCAGGTACCATTTGTTGCCGAAAACCAACCTCGGATATGTTGTTTAGTTTATTTTTAGGAAACGTATTTCTAAATTCATTGTTTTGATTGATTTCACGAAAGTTGTTGATTTTGCATACTTTGTCGATATTCATATCTAATCAAGTATTTGTTTGGCCGCGATTGAAAATGATATATGTTTTCTTAGTTGGAATCAACCAACTTGTTGCTCGGGCACTAATTAATTTCTATATATTTTTTTTCTAGTTTTTGTATGATTATGTATGAATCATAATCTTTATAAATAGAGTAGTGATAATTACACTACTACTGATACACTACTTCTAGGTGTCCATTCTCTTTAATTGTTTTCCAAAATTAATGACTCAGTAAGGAACCTCATGCTTCACTTTCTTGTAGTGCAGAAGTAATGCAGTAGAGAGTAATATAGTTATTAATATTCTTTTTCTTTAGATAAATTTTTTTTTTAAATAAATTGAGATGTAAATTGTAACTATCGACCAAATAATTTTTTTAATAAGAAGGTTATATTGGAATCTCCCAACCATCCGAGTCACTCGCGATGGGTCGCCAAATGCTCCTTATGAGTAGGGGTGGTAAACGAATGAATCAAATTGAATATAACAATATTGGAATTCGAATTCGGTTCATATTGTGGTATTTGAATTCTTGCTCAAATTCGGCTTGAATACTAAACTGAATTCGAATTCAATTCGTTTATCTACACAGTCGTTTGCTAATATTTCGTTGGTATTCGATTAAGTCACCCCACGAATCTCATCGTCATCTCTAGAGAGAGCTTCCGCTCGTTGAACGTGAAAGAATTGTTGAGTACTATTTGGGTTACATGGGCCTGGACCGTGGAGTTACTAAAATGGGCATGTATTAATAACTTATCTATTGGGTCCAAAGACTCCAAACTATTGACTTATTTACATGATAGCCCAGCCTATTACATGGATTTAAATGTGTAGAAATTTTTTTTAATGAATGGGATTTATAACAAATAATATTTTTATATAAAATTAATTATAAAATATAAACGAATAGTTAATAATCAACTGAATTGAATATACTTTAGGTTAAATTCTATTCGTTTATAAGCCGGATACTAAATATTCTTCGTTTAGTGTGAAATAAACTACCGAATTGAATATGACCAAATATCTGAACGAATATTAATAGAACTGTTTATTAATTAATTGGTTCACTTCGACCTCTACTTATGAGCTTGTAAAATTTGATGGGAATAACATCATTCAAGAATAGGGGGGAAAAAGGAAAAAGAGAAAAAAAAAACATGCACAAAATTTCACCAGAAAACATGCTAGGAAAGGGCGCTACCTTTTATTCCCCATTTCTTTCACAAACGAAAAAAAGGGTATTTAAATTAGCCATTCTTTCGCTCACCATCACCAACGGCCACCCAGCTAATGCCCTCCTTGTGTTCTCCAAATGGCGGGTACCACAATCCCAGGTGAAACACAAGAGAGAAAAAAAATATTCAATAATAAATTTGCTGATAATTTGTTTTTTTATCATAAAAGGAAAAATAAAAATTATCGTATTCTCTTCGATCTTCGTCACTTCTCGTTTCGCTGTTCTGAGTCTTCTCTCATCACCCGAACTCTCTCTCTCTCTCTCCTCTCGAATCTGAAAACCCTAACCCTAGCTCCTCTCAAACCCTAATCTCAAAAATTCTCCAAGTTTCTCTCAATTTTGTATTAGAAACCCCTTCACGGTTCCGATCTTAGCGATCTCTCTCGTTTTCTCGATCGAATGGCGGAAGAAAAGCGTGATCTGAGCAAGGATCATGGAAGAGGTAACCTCGCGATCCTGATTTAGGGTTTTCGTTTTGGATAGAAATCGGAGACATTTGTTTGATTGGAATCATGTGCTTTTGGATGTGAATCTTGAACTTTGTTTGGAATTGAAGAATTTAGGGTTTAATTGTGAACATTTCATTTTGGATCTTAGTTAGCAGGAAAAATAGTGTCCTTACTTCAAGAAATAAGTTTTTTTAAAAAAAGAATTAGATGTCGGTAAGATTGAAAGACAGCTTCTTTATGTTTATATATGATCTTTCAAAAGTATTAGGTTTTTTACATGTAGATTTTGACGAGCTTTAGCAATTTGGGTTTAGAAGATGACGAGCTTGTCGTGATTTTCCTTTCTGCTGATTAAAGGAATATTCCCCTTTCATTCTCAGGTGTTACTCCAGGAGGAAAAGGAAATGAAGATGAGAAGGTTCCCATGGGGTTTGTTGATGAATCCAAAGGTGATCTCTATTAAAATTGTTCTCAAATCCAAGCCATTAATATATTGTGTTTGTTTGTGTGATTATGTTCTTGTATGTATCTATAAATTTGAAGTGATTGCATTAAAGAGAAGCTAAGATGTTATTTACGTGTTCGTTGATTTAAAGGAGCTCTGGATCTTGAATAGGCACCTTGTATGATTTATTATACATCATTGAATTTGGCATATCTTGGCTCTAATTAGTAGTCATTCCAGTACCTTGAATAAGAACTTGTAAGGTGATAACAGTGGAGGTAGATTTCTTATTAACTTGCATCATGATCAATTATTTTTTCTATTATTTATTAGGATGCGGAAGGGTTCATTGTTGGCCTGCAAAGCTAGGATGTCCAGTGGGAGTGGATCCACATCCATATGCTGTAGATTCACACATGAAACAAAACTATTCCGATTAATTTGTCCTTTTCCACCTCAATCTCATATCACACTGCCTTTGCAGCGGGGCAGCCCGCCTCTTCCAACAGTTTCCCTTATTTCTATCTTCTACATCTCGTTGCGCTTGCAGCCCTTGACTCTATTGTCACTTCTTCTCGCCATATTTTCAGCTCCTGCCACCGCCTCGTACTGTTAATGCCATTTGCTTTCGTTTTTCTCTCCACTGGAGCTGTCTCCACCCTTTCCATCACTGTATCCCCTCTCGTCATTCAATCTGCCACGGCTGCCATGGCCAACAAGTGATTGATACATCTCCTGTTAGCTGAATGTCAAGTTACTATGCCTCTGATCATTTGATGTACTGAATGAATTAGTGAAACCATACTTGTTAAACAAGGGAAGTGCTTTTTGTTGGGAAGAAACTGAAGAATGGTTGTTCTTTTGTGCAAAGGGAGTGAAGATTCCATTTTGCAAGTTCAATGTATGTGCTCT
Source organism: Asparagus racemosus (assembly GCA_037177215.1). Classification (NCBI taxonomy): domain Eukaryota; kingdom Viridiplantae; phylum Streptophyta; class Magnoliopsida; order Asparagales; family Asparagaceae; genus Asparagus; species Asparagus racemosus. Next base: position 4,867,781 of record JBAKGM010000002.1, read on the forward strand.
TGGCTAGTCTTAGAGAAATATTAATTGGAGATAGTATGATGTGGTATATTAGTTTTTATATTTATGGTAAGTGCCATTTTATGTCTTGATTAGTCTGGCTAGAATGTTACTTGCTGGTTCATTCCTATGTGGAAAACTGAAGCTTCACGAATTTCGTATACCACCTTCTTAGTTTGCCATTTGTGGAGCACACATTTGCAAGGTATCACTAGTTATTCTTCTGCTTAAACATAATCTTGCAGTCCAGCAGAGCCAGTAATGTTTTTGTGTCACTGTGTGATGGTTGGCTATCTCTTATATGTATTATACATTTATACTCTTTACATGCACCATTGCCTTTGGCAAGCGTATTATTGCTTGTTAGATGCACAAGGTCTTTTAGCTTTCTAATTTCTGTACTTATAAACATTAATTTATAGTCATGATGCTGTATCTGCAATATATATATTCTGTCTTTATAAGTTCTTTTCTCCAGTATCTTATATGAGTCCTTACTGCAGATCAATTGACTTCTGAGAACAGTATACCTTTGTCTCCGCAATGGCTATATGCTAAACCTACTGAAAGCAAGGTTGGTATTTCCACCTTTTCAGGAGAAAGCTTCTTTAGTTTGGATGTCCAACTTTTTGTAGTTTCTATATCTTTCATTTATTTAATTATGCAGGTAATTTTTTTCTTTGGGCTGTCTGATCCTTTCCCTCCTATTCCTAGGCTGACAGTGACATGCAATTGCAAAGCCGCGACTTTGCCACAAGCTGTCTCATTTCATATTCAGAGTAGAGAAAGATTAAGATTTCATATCATTAATGCATATGCTTTATGCTACATGTTTTAGTTACTGCAAGATTTAACTCTTCAATTTGAAGGTCAGGTAGCGTATCATTTTATGTTTTTCTATGTGCTGGTATTTGTTTATGTTACCACCATAAGGAATCACATATATTAAAATAAATAGGTTCAGCAAATCAGTTTTATTTTTACCTTATGCAGTGGGAATTGCCTATGCTTTAATGTTTTAAAATCTGGTTGCTTTGTGTAGTTAAGCAGTCCTTAAGAATTGAGCAATAAAAGAATTGAGCAATAAGGGGTCTGCATAAGACCTCTGTGGCCCACGCCTTGCTGCCTAAGACCTCTGTATTTTACAATATTCATAAAAGAGAGCATGCATTTTGTATTTGAATGACACATCTCTATTACTATTTATGTTTCTGCTTTAGTTTTAACTAGTGGTTTTTTAAAATTGTATTTAATACGTGTAGGACACAAGTGATGAAACCTCTTCAGATAGCATATTTTCTGATTATCAGATGTATTCTCTGAACGTACAACATATTGCGTTGAACACGCCATGGAACCTCTTCAGCCACACATATCTTTTTAATTATAATTTTGTAATGTACTGTGTAGGACATGCGCCATGGGACCTCTTCAGATACAATTCATAAAGATTCTTGGCGACTGGATGGATCTCAGGACAAGAAAGAATGGAGAAGGAATGTCCCTGACATGGAACCTCGTCGCTGGCGTGATGAGGAGAGGGAAACTGGCTTGCTTGGTAGGAGAGAGCGCAGAAAAGAAGGAGATCGAGAGAATGAACACCGTAAGAATGACCGCCGTTCTGACAGTAATTCCACCAGGGAGAGTGCTGATTCTAGGTCTTTGCCTACTTCTGATCGGTGGCATGAAGTCACGGGTCGTAATTCTGCACATGAAGGACGACGTGACAACAAGTGGTCATCTCGATGGGGTCCAGAAGACAAGGACAAGGACTCTCGAACTGAAAGAAAGGTGGAGGTGGAGAAGGAGGATCAGCATTCTGAAAAGCAACCATTTGCTGGTAACAACCGTTCACTGACCGAGTCTGATTCCCGTGACAAATGGAGGCCACGCCATCGTCAGGAAGCTCATTCAGGCGGGTCATCAGTTTATCGTGCTGCTCCTGGTTTTGGTTTAGACAGAGGTCGAGTGGAGGGTTCAAATGTGGGATTTGCTCCAGGAAGGGGTAGAGCTAACTTTAACGGAGGTCTGCCATTTAGCAGTGAATCAAGTGCTAGACCTATTGGCGCAGCACCTGTAAATATGAGGGACATTCTGCACGTGAAGTCTGGTGTATCTAAAGGTACATATCACTACCCAAGGGGTAAACTCCTTGACATATATAGAAAACAAAAGGCACTCCCACTTTTTGATCAAGCACCTGATGGTCTTGAGGATGTTCCTTCAGTAACGCAATCGAGCTCAATAGCACCGCAAGCTTTCATAGCTCCTGGGCCAGAGGAAGGGGCTGTTCTAGATGATATTTCAAAGGGGAGAATTGCTAGCAGTGAAGTTTCTTATAAAACAAATAAAGAGATGATGGCAAGAACTGGTGACTGTGAGGTAGATGCTGGAGGCACGACTCTGGTTGAGAGTAAAGAAAAATCCCTGAACAATTTAACTGGACACGGCAGTTCTCACAACAAAGGGATAAATATATTGGATGATCCAGACTCAAACTTTGATGAATTTTATAAGGTAAATTATGCGAGTAGTGGGTTGGATATTGGTGCAGTAACTGAATTTGTTTCAGGGGATGGTGTTCACTATAATAGTAAGGTGACAGATCAGTTCCTTGCCAATACTGAAAAGCAAGTTGTTGGGAAAAATGCAGTGATTGAAGATAGAAAGCTCGAGGGAACTAACTCAATTTCTTCCTTTGATGTTAGTACAAAGCTACCTGATGACACAAGTTCTCTATTTGATATGCCATTTGTCGAGGACATTCCAAGCAATGGTGCACAATATCAAAATAACAGGGAAGTGAAGATTTTTAAACCTACTGTTCCTCCTGAAGAAATGAGTTTGTTCTATCAAGACCCTCAAGGAGATATTCAGGGGCCATTTTTAGGTGCTGACATAATCTCATGGTTTGAGCAAGGATTTTTTGGTATAGATTTGCCTGTGTGTTTGACAGATGCTCCAGCCGGCATGCCATTTCAGCCACTTGGTGAATTAATGCCACACTTGACATTAAATTCTAATGGCGGCTCTGTCCAGTATCACGTCGAACAATCTGAATCTTTGGATATTTTAAGAGGCAAGCTGGGGGTTGATGCACCTGCTTCTGATGGCACTGGTTCTTTTGCTGGTAGCGAGAAGCGATGGACATCATCAAGAGCTGAGGAACCTTTGGATCCTCATATTCAGCCTAGATTGCTTGAGCATAATGATTCTGTGGATTCTCACTGTGAGAGGTTGCCAATCTCAAATTCTAAAAATCTCATGGGTGTTCCTTGTTCTGAAAGTCAACAACTTCATGATTTTTCTGGACAAGAAACTGAAGGTTGTTTCTTTTTTTCTTTTTTCTTTTTAATGTTTGTTTTTACAAGCCTGACTTGATGTTTTTAGTTGTTTGCACCGTCTTCCCACTTTTACGTGTTCTTTCTGAAAGTTTTTTCAATCTTCTGCAGAAGTATTGTATACAGGGAGACACACTGGTAGCATAGAGAATCCTTTAGGGAAGCATGCTAATGACCTCTGTGAGTTGTCACAGAACCCTAATGCTCACTCGTTTTTGGCCAATGATATGGGACAGCCCAAGCCATCTGGTCATAACATTCCTACAGAGAATGATCTTAATCCTCTTGGATTATTGTGGTCTGAACTGGAGGGAACTCATCCAAAGCATCCATTATCTTCTAACCTGGCTAACGTCAACAGCCATGGGCGTGTCATGAATCCTGTTGGTGGGATGGACCCCCCTTTCAGTTTAACAGGAGATTCCTCAGGCATTCATGACGGGTTGCACAATAGTTATAGACGTACTACTAGCTCAGATGTTCTTCATGATGCTACGAACGCAAATCACTTGGCACTGATTGAGCAAGAAGCTGGTCGCATTAGTTTGGAAGAGCACCTGTTGTTACAACAGCTTCAGAAGCAGCAGCAGCAACAACAGCTTCGGCAGCAGCAGCAACAGCAGCTTCGGCAGCAGCAGCAGCAGCAGCAGCAGCAGCAACAACAACAGCTTCAGCAGCAGCGCTTGCTTTCTCGCCAGAATTCGTCTGTGCCATTTATTGAACAAATTCAAGGTTCTCTGCAGCATCAACAGTCAGTTAACCAGTATATGCCAGAGTTGGAGCAAATTTTGAAACTTCAGTTGGAGGAGCAACATCATCTTCAACAGCTGCAGCAGCAACAAGAATTGCATCAGCAGCAACAGCAACTTCAGCTCCAAATGCAACTAATGCAACAGAAGCAACAGCAGCAACAGCAAGAGTTGCTTTTTGAGCATTTACTGCAGCAGCAGTTGCATGACCCTGTTTTTGCAGCTTCGCATGTTGACCAGGTCTTATTTAAGCAGCGTCTATTGCATGAATTGCAACAACAGGCTCTTCATGCTTCCCAACACCATGAGCCATCAATTGAGGAGCTTATGCAGGCAAAGTTCGGGCACAACCTTCATCCTGAGCATCGTAGTGAACTGTTGAGACAACGACTGCATTTAGGTCTTCAACAGGAGAAAATTTCTCACCCAAGGCATAGACCTTTGCTTCCCATAGAACAACAACTTTTGGGTCTTCAGCAGGAGCAACTGCAAGCTCAGCAGTTCCCTTTTTCTTCAAGACACCAGCTACGCATAGAAAAAGAGAGAAATGTGGGTGGGGTCTGGTCAGTTGATGAATCTGGCCAGTTTATTAGGACAGCAGGTAGCTCACACCAGGTTCATTCTGATAGACTGAGCCAGCTAGATTTTGTCCAACCTGTGCAGAGACTTTCATCCTTTGAACAACCAAGTCAGCTTGAAAGGAACTCCATGTTTCATGAGCGAAGCCAGAGAGGGAATTTTGAAACAAGCTCACAACTGTTTGATAGGACAGGTTCTATATCTGCTGGTATGCATGGCTCAAATGTTGACATAGCAAATGCCTTAGCATGTCTTCAGGCACTAGATGTGCAGGACCCACGTGGTCAGATGCACCCATCTGTTCAGAGAGGACAATTCCCTTCTGAAAGTACTCAGCATCGTGCTCCTAACCAATTTGCAGGTTCTCACTTAGATGTTGGGGAGAGTCACTGGCCTGAGCACAACGGGCAGCTGTCCAATGGTTTCATGGAATCTCACTTAAACCAGTTGCATCTTGAAGCTGAGAAGCAGAAGAGGAACTTGAAAGCAAATCTATCTGGGAGGGACCCAAATTCACGGGCAACTCTTGCGGCAACTGATGAAATCTCGAATCGAGGATTAGCTGACCTACTCCATCGTAATATGATCCTCCAATCCTCACAGTCACTAGAATTAGGTGATCCTGCTCCAACATCTTATGAGAACAGAGATGCCCCTTGGCCCTTTTCTCAGGCTGCCCCAGACCATTCGTTTAATTTTAGTGCAGATAAATTTGGTTTAGCTGATTCCTTTAGAGACGCTTCTTTATATAATCAAGGACAAGGACAGCAGGACCACTTTAATGCAAACTTAGAAAGATGTGAAAGTGCTGGAAGATTAGGTTCTCGTTCCAGCTCTGCAGCAGTTCTGGAGAGCAATCAACTTCTTTCAGATGTGGGTGAAATTGGAAAGAAATATTTTGTTGATTCATTAGGTGGTGATACATCTTCTGATAGAGTACACCCTTCAGATGTAATGGAGGGGAAGGCAGTGAAGAAGCGAGGTTCTAAAGGCAAGTTGAGTAGGTCAGTCCTGGACATCACGGAAAGCGGCATTGAGCAGACTGCAAATTCTGTTATAGATAATGGAGATCTGGAATTTAATGCACCCACTAGGCATGCTTCATTTGGCAGCAGTGGTAAGTTGACTGAATGCTTGCGTTCAAGGACAATTTTATGCGAAGATGATTTTAAACTTTTGGAGTTGTACAGGTGGAGGTTCAACTTTCTACAATCATGAAACTGGAGTTGATAATGCTTATAGTGCAGACCTGTCTAACCTTAAGTAAGTATTGATTGCTTACAGTGTTAGTGGACATGAAACTAGATTGCTAAACCATACACTCAATAACCAATAATGGTGAAGCATCACTTCCTAATGTCATGAAAACTTATGAAAGTCCATTCTTCTATAATCTTAATAGAATAACTTTTATCTGGTTATTGGATCATCCTTGTGATCTTCGTCAGTGATCATCATCATCAAGAACAGTTTTTTCAACCACCGACTTGGTTGGCTCCTAAAGGAAGCTCTTTAAAGCAAAAGCTCACCAGGAATTTATGTTTCTTGTTTAATAATTTGTTTACTTTCATTCTTTAATCTTTTACTTAGAATTCTTCTTAGCTTCAATTGGAAGTTTCTTTGGCTACTTTAGATTCATGTTCATGTTAATGGTCTTATTTTTCTGAATGATCAAAAGAATAATTATGTTGCATTGTTACGTTGCTTGTGTTATATCGAAGTCAATGGTCATACTGCTTTGCTTGCACCTTTTAGGAGACTGTTCTAAAAGCATAATTGAATAAGTTTTATTTAATAATGGTTTCCCACATATCAGTGCACATTAGTTATTGCACGTCTTTAAAGAACAAGAAACCACGGATATGGGGCAATACCTGTTTTCATGTGATTGTTTTTGGATTTGAATGGTCCAAAGAATTATCCATGTGGCATCATTCCTTTTTGCTATTTTTTGGTTTGAAGTCATTGTTCGCACTTTTTGAACCCAGTGGTTAGGATGTATAGTGCAGGCAGTTATTCCATATTTTCTTGGAACGAATAGAAATGGTTCATCGTGCAATATCTGTATTCTTGTGATATTGCCATTTTGTTGGTCTTACTGAACCACACCGGCATATTATTTTAGTAGATTTTCTTCTTGCACAGTTCATGTCATTCTTACCTTGCAACAAAGCTGCACTGTTACATTGCTTGTCTTTTCAGGTAACTCAATTTGCATGAAATAACAGATTTCCCAAGATTTTTGTTGAATGGCAAAGCATTAATCCATCATAGCAACCAGGAGTTCTGAAGCAGTCAACTCTAACACTTGTCTATATCCTTTTGTCTTCAATCAAAACTTCTTCTTGTTCTGTTTGACAAATAAGTCAATGTGTATAATTATTTAACTTGACATTGCTTTCTAGTTTCCAACTCAGCATTTTCTCATGTCCCCTCACGCCCTTTCCAGAATTAAGATTTAGATCTATAATAATCCTTCGTTTTAGCACCACAGACTACAATAGAGTTACTGCCCCTCCCAATCTGTAATTGTGCTTCTTTTATAGACATATTTTGGGATGAGGAGTATTCATATGGTTTCCTCTTGATCAGGGTAATGAATGAAGGTACTAAAAAAGCAACTGCAAAGAAAAGACTATTGCATGTGTTATGTTTTTTTTTCTAAGAGAGATTTAATGTCTCCAGTATCCTTGTGTTGGTAAGGGAAAACAGTGGGTCTTGTTCATAGTTGACCATGTTTGCTTAAAGTGTTTGTTTCTTTTTGCCTAAAAATATCTTGAGGGCAAGCTATGAATTGGTATTGACCATGTTCATATCTTTATAGTACCCAGAACATGTACCCTGCAGTGCTTTGTAGATTAAAACAGCCTGTTTCTTACACTTATATTATATTATATCTTTTTCCCCGTTAGCCGTTTTCTGTTATCATACAGGAATGTAGTTTGATATTAAGACATGAGTTTTCCGTTATATTTGCAAATAATAGTTAGACTTGTGAGACAGTGAGAGATTGAAAAATATTTTGGATGCAAATAGCTTATTAAAATATTTGGTGCCCCTAACATTTTTATTTTATTATTGAATTGAACTGCATGTTGTTTGTACCTCATGTTTATCTTTGTTACAACTTAAGTTAGCCTGTTAAGCATAAGACAGGAGCTCAAAATTGTCAACTACAGATTGGAAAATTAATAAATAAGTTGTTATGAAGTTGTAGGGAGGTTTTGACATTCATTTAGGGTGTAGTATGCAAAAGCCTGATGTGAAGATCGTTGATGACGCTTTTGGACGGTCAAAATAACTGCATACCCCCTTGATCGGTTTGTGGTGCTGACTGCTTCCCTTTTTTTGATTTAGACAACTGGAGATGCATTGGTTAGCCACATTTAAGGTATCTGCCACAGGGATTTGGTAGATAGCGGAGTTCCAGTGCTGTGTATTGCATCTTTTGGGACGTTAGCGCTCATCTATAGTTGTGTAAACTAGTTCAATGTGCAATAATACTGTATCCAAGCCAGGAGTCTTCTGCTTGATGTTTCTCGGGAGCTTTTTTCCCCTTTTACTGATGTTCTTATAGCGTGTAGGAGAAAGCGCCAAACAGGCAAATCTGAAAATTCAATAATTAGCAGACAAAGAATATGTAAAACTAGCATCATCAAACTGTTTGTGGTAGGCAAAGTGCAAAAAGTAGTAGACAAGAAAAGATAAGGACTAGCGTCATGTAGTACTGTTTATGCAGAACTTTTTTACTTTTTTTAAGATCAAATATTTGAACTTTGTTATTCTTAAGATCAAATATTTTAACATGCAATTGGATTACTGTCTTAACCTCCCAATAAAACTCATACACATGATACATTTTAGATTTGCTTTTCTTCTCTCGTCTCATTTGCTTCTCCATTTGAGGCATTTGTTGAAATTGTTCTTTTTTTAATAATTTTCTTATGGTTTTCTATAGGGTGCCTGGGATTCTTTCAAGAGGGGCAGCTGCTGTCTCTTTAAAGGTATCCTCTCAGGTGACAGGAGGGGAGCACGTCTCTGCTCCATCCATCAGAGGAAAAAACCCATCTTCTTTTGTATCTTCTGAAGGTATATAATTATTATTAACTAAACCACTGGAGTTTTGATATACATATTCTTTGGTAAATATTGCAAAACCCCCAAAACTTTGGGGTGTTTCCCCTGAAATCCCCGACCTCTTTGCATTTCACTAACCCCTCCCCCCCCCCCCCCCCGGCCCCACCCCACCCAAAAAAAATCCCCCAAAAAACTAAATTGTGAATTTTGCTGTGTCGTGGGAAAACTTCTGTGTTTTTTAGGTTTTTTTTTGGGGTGGGTGTTGGGTTGCTGGAATAAACAAAGGTGTGCATTTCTTACTAACTGAACAGCTGCAGCTTTGCTGTAGATGTTAGGTTAATTTCACAAAACACCCCAGAACTTTGGGTGTTTCCTACAAAACCCCCTTGAACTATTTGATTCCACTGAACCCCTTTGAACTCTGGGGTTCGGTGCGAAACTTCATGTGGGGTTTTGTGGAATAAGCTACGTTCGGGGGGTCTTGTGGGAGATGCCCTAATATCTTTTTCTTTTTTCCTTTTTGTTTGGTGGGCTGTGGAAATTACCCATATTCTTCTGTATTGAAACCGTGGGACTAATTTTTTTATTTTTTTCACTTTCAGAAGTAAGGAGAGAACCTGCAGCAAATTCTCCAGAGGTGGCTCCTTTAAGCAAGGAGATGAGATTCCACCGAACATCCTCAATCACTGATGGCCCTGAAGCATCATCCTTCATCGACATGCTGAAGAGTACCAAGAAAATGGCTCCTACTGAGCCTGAAGAGCCTCATGATGCTTCAAAGGCAAGCAACATTAAGAAGAAAGGGAAAAAAGGAAGGCAAATTGATCCTTCTCTACTCGGCTTCAAAGTACATAGCAAACGAATCCTGATGGGAGAGATCCAGCGCCCAGATGAATGATAGATTGCGCTTTGTACATGTGTTTCTTGTAAAGTTTTTAGCCTGTAGCATTTTAGTTTTTGAGTTGTTCGTTTCCATATCGGCTGTGAAACTGTAAAGGTGCATGAGTTGTCCCCTTTTGGATTTAAATAGCCCTTAAAGAGAAGTTTTTTGTACAGAAAAAAGGGTTCAGTCAATACAAGCAAGTCTTTTATGGAGGTTTCTCTTCGTTGTTTATGGCTGAAGCATCTTGGTTTTTATTCCATCGTTTATTGTCTGGGTTTGAGGTTATATTTAACTGACCGTGTTGATTATGTGCCAGTTTAGTGGGCATTTACGGCTGAAGCATCTTAGTTTTTCGTCCATCATTTATTGTCTGGGTTTGAGGTTATATTTAAGTGACGGTGTTGATTGTGTACCAGTTTAGTGGGCATTTTTGGCTAGTAAAAAGTGGGCTGATTTTGGTTTAGTTTTTTGCCAAACAAAAAAGCATTCAAAACTGAGTTAGGTCTAGTCCTGACTCAGTTTTAGAGATTTACCAAATAAATTTTTAGTTTTTACTTTCTAAAGGTGGAAATTATGGTTGTTTTATTTTAGGCATCTTATTTGTTGATTAATGTCGTTTTTTTAATTTCATATAAGCAACATATTTTCAGCATTATAATTATAAATGTTTATGTTGATAATTATATGGGAATAATGGTTATGAGGTGGCGGTGCATTTTACTAAATGAACTGTTAAGAGATAAAGATGTGAGATTTATATTTTTTGATGAGACTAACAAGATGGGCATCATGACATGATCATCTCTTTGTAATTCATTTAGTAAAATGAGCTGTCATTTCATACCTATTATCTTCTATTTATATTATGCTAGTTAAAACTTAGATATGAAAAACCTTTTTGAAGAATAAGCAAATTATGCTTCTAATGGGAAGAATGTCACATATCTTTATTTTCTTTTGCTTATTAATTGAATTTTAAAGATAGTTTTAATATTGTCACCTTATTTTAAAGTATATTTTTAAACAAAACCTTTTAAATAAAACACCTAACCTATTAATTTCAAGACTTTTAACTCTTTAACCATAATATGGTATGATGATTGAGTGTTACTTAAAACAAGTTAATAGATTTGGGGGGTATATTAGTAAGTATTTTTTCTTTTTTTTGAAAAATACCTACTAAAAAAAGGTACTTCAAGTTTTAACCATAATATGGTTATAATGATGAAGTGTTACTTAAAACAAGTTATTATATTAATAGATTTAAAACATAATATGGTAATAACACCTAAATCTATTAATTTCAAGATTTAATCAGAATATTGTAATAATGATGCAGTGTTGCTTAAAACAAGTTTTAAGAAAGAAGTTAGGGTTTAATATCATAAAACCATTGTAATCTGTGATGGGTCCCACTCATATTCTGACGGGATTTCGACTCATATTATTATGCAAAATATAAATAATCCAGTCCACTTATAAGCCCTAAAACCCTTGAAAACCCCTCGAACCCCTAGAAAACATCTTTAATCCCTCTCTTCAATTCTCCAATGGCGGTCGCCTCCTTGGACGAGACCATGGCGGCCAAAGTCCTCCGCCAGGTCAACCACAATCATAAGCCCTAATCCCTGTCTATTTTATGAGAAAAGTTTCGATTTTTAACTTTTTTTTTTGTGGGATTTTTCGCAGGTGGAGTTCTATTTCAGCGACAGCAATCTTCCAAGAGACAAATTCTTGAGGGAAACTGTTAATAAGAGCGAAGATGGATGTATGCATACTTCAAGAAACGATCTTTTTTTTTCCTTTCCTTTTTTTAAAGCTTTTTTTAAAAATTTTTTTATTTCTAGTTCACATTTTGGTTGGTTTTTGTAGTGGTGAGCTTGGCTTTAATATGTTCGTTTGCTCGGATGAGAACCCATCTCGGTTTGGGTGATGTGAAGGGGGAGGCGGTGCCGGAAGAGATGGTGTTGGCGGTGGCGGAGACATTAAGGAAGTCTGCTTTGCTCAAAGTTTCTGAAGACGGTGAGAGTTTTTGTTTTTAAATTTGTAATTTTTATTGATTCTAGGTTTTCTTTAACCCATATACACTCTACCCACCCAAATCGACCATATTTGCAATGTACCACACGAAATCTATTGCTATGCAACCTCCCTCCCCCTCCACGCATACACCACTCCCCAATTTCACCACACTGAGTTAAAAATTACCCTGCAAAATTATTTGGAGAGAGCGAGAGCAAGAGTGGGGGTCAATTAGTAAGTAAATAGATTTAGGAGGTAAAATTGTAAGTATGATTGATTTGGGCGTGTATATGGGTAGAAACCCCATTAATTTTAGTAGAGGATCTTGTAATTAGATGTCCTTTTATATGGGTAGAAACCCCTTTAATTTTAGTGGAGGATCCTGTAATTAGATGTCCTGGAGGTGAAAGGTAACATTTTGATGCAATGTGTGATAATATACTGAATACCTAATTCACTTTTCTAATATAGAGTTATAACTATTTTCTTATATAGGATTATATCTGGGTAGACTGTTATAATGTGGTCTCTATGCACTTTAACTCTTGTTGGATTGATTGTTACTTTTCTGTCTCCTATTTGTAGTCAGTCTTAGTTTTTTCAGTGATGTCCAATATGTTTATCAATGAAATGTTGAACAAACTAAGGTCTTGATTTTGTTCTGTGTTCGTTGGTAAGTTGCTGTCCTGCTTGACTCTGTGTATGTTTCTACCTTAGCTTTTAGAATAAAGTTTTGCTGTATGAAGAAGTCTGATCCTAGTGTTTATAATCATATTTTCAGGGAAGAAGGTTGGTAGGACCGGTGAACTATCAAAGCTGGAGGAGGTAATTGAGCAAGTAGATTCAAGAACAGTTGCAGCATCTCCTTTGACGTATGATGTTACGATTGAAGATGTGCAGTCCATTTTTGGCCAACATGGGAAGGTAATTGCCATAGATGTTAATTATTTATCATCCAGAGTATCTCACTGATCAGCAAATCAGTTTTGGTTATGCATATTTTACGAACCTTATGTTGTGCATATACACAAGCGCAGATGTACATCTGTGTTAGCATTTCTATTAGCTTTTTCTGTCTGTTGCGGTGCTAATTTTTGCCATTTAGCAGTTCTAGTTAGCGAGAAGCTATGTTACCTGTATACTTCTAATCTAAAGCCATACCCGTACCAGACACATACCCATACCCATACCCAAACTCCTTGGACACTCATTGCATATATGCATGCATTTATTCAGGCGTGTAATCAATTATATAATACATGTTTTAATTTAAAACACTTGTCATACAGTTTATGGACATATATCCTACACTTCACACCCACTTCTTGTAACTCGTTGGAGATAAGTCAGGTTCCAAATTGTGATTTTGAAGAGTTGCTTGGATGTCTTGTTCAAAAACTATTGCTTTCCAATTTATAATCCACATAATAAAAGAACATACAAATGTTATAGGAATTTTAATTTTCATCATTGTTCTCATATAAATTATTAATTTCAATATATAATGTGTATGTAAATATTTATATAGCCATGTACCCGTACCCTACCTTTTACAAGTTTGCCATGTCCTGTACCCATATCCGTACCCGTACTCATGCAACATTGGTGAAAAGGGAGCAATGAAATTTTAGTATTGTGACATTAAACCTATCTTATCTATTATTTTCATGTGTTGTGCTATTCCTAATTTCCTGTGATCTGCATGGTTTTTTTCCCCTGTCTTCATAAATTCTATGTGATAAGGCATGTTGGTTTTTGGAAGCTTGAATTTCCCAATTGACATCTCATATTTATTACCTGATGTCTTGCTTATTACTTGGCTTGGAGTAAAGTATGGCTGACAGCCCCAGCTAATAGATTTGCGGATAAAGTTTTTGCATGAAAGCCACATAACATAAGTGGTTTTAATGGGAGAAATAACCAACAAAGCCCTCTCTTTATCTTGAACCTAACTTGAACCTAAAGCCTGTTTGGCCTAGGCATTTAAAAGTTTGAGATGTTTGTAATATCATGTCAATATTCCAATTGTATGATCAGGTTGATGAATACTTTTAGAATTTAAGGGAAGTGAACCGGGGCTTCAAATTGTATGAAGTAAGGTGAAATCAAGAGTTAGGAGGGAATATTGCTTGATGTCCAGAAGTACAGCAATTCATTGCCATATTTGAAGGTGTAAGTGTGATATGTTAGGATGAAACATTCAATAGGATGGTGTCAGATGTTTGGATGAAATTTTTGGTTATGATGTGTAAAAACATAATTGGGAGGGACAGTAGCAAGGTAGTTTGGCAGATGAGAGGGAGAAGTACAACCTTCATTAGATCTTCATAATTTTTGACTGTAAACATATCGATTTTGTGGATGGCTTTACCTCAATATGTATCTGAATTGTGTTGCATGCAGGGCACTGGCACATGAATGGATGAAATTAGTGAGTGAATATGTTGTCACTATGACAATTTTGTTGAGCTACAAAGAGATGGACTGCTAATGAGGTCCCACTTACTGGTCACATTGGTGCCGATGAACTTCACCACTCCTCTATCTTGGTAACTCGTTGACTAAATGAGCTACCAACTCATATGCAATATCCCATATACATACATACATACAGGTGCACATATTTGTTTTCTCATATATGTTGTCATATTATTTTATAACCGTGTTCACAAGGATCAAATTGAATTGCATCCAAGTTTTTAAAGATTTTGTGTGTCCTTGCAACCATGTTCCCTGTATCTATGTCCCATGTCCTTACTTTCGCAGCATAGTTGGGCATGCAATATATGTGAAATGCTCTTAGAATTATATGATTTGGTCTTTGTGGATTTCAATTTCTGCTTTGCATGTCTCATTTGCTTATTATCAACTTCTTTTACACGCAGTTACTTATACAACCTATTTACCTATAGTGTATGCATATTGATACACAATTAGAAAATAATACCCCTTAAATTATTGTCTTAGATCCTTTTGTGGATGCTTGCAGGTGAACAGTGTGAGATTGCCACGTCATGTTAGTGATAAAAGATATTTTTGCGGCACTGCATTGATTGAGTTTTCAGAAGAGGAGGATGCCAATAAGGTTTTGAGTGCAAGTGTGGTTTTTGCTGGTGCGGAGCTAGAGATGAAGCCCAAGTAAACAAGAACCCCATTTTAAGCTAATTTCTGCTTTTTTCAATAACAGTATTTATATTTATGTCTTGCACACTGGAAGTGCAATCTTTAAGCTAATTCTGTATTTTTTGCGATCTTGCAATATAAAAATAATTAGGTTCAAACTCGTTAAAAGATGATTATTCCTAACACCTATTCTGCATTATACAAATAACCAGAAAAGTTAAATCCTGAACTTATATGTTAGGGGACTTGTTCAATTTTTTCTTTTGTTTTTATAGGCACAGATTGTTTGTTGGTGGTCTGCATTATGACTTGAAATTGTGAACTAAAATGTAAAGCATGTAATAGCATGTCAACTCTGACTTTAGGTAAACTTTGATCTGTAATTGTTTTGTTGCAAATAACAGTTTTCTGGTGCAGATATACCGTTTTATGTGGCCTATCGCCTGCGATGTTTTATAATGTAATTGGATGAGTCATCAAAGTCCAATATTCTAGTTAATTGATAATTGAACATTTTCAACCGTTAACTTTGTGTTTTTCACAGATTGTTAATGTTACCTGGATTGAAGATTACCAGTATTTGATAGATAATATGTGGATTTGTGGAGTCATTGAACTTTTTGCCTTATTAATGGAATTTATTGTATAATGCAGAAAAGATTTTGATGCTGAAAGAAGAAAGAAGTGGGATGAAAGAGCTCATAATAGTGTATCAAATGGGAGGTAGATGCATTTACTTATTCCTTTGCAATTTTTCATTTTGACCCTTCAAAACCCCAATTCATTGCGTTGAATGATATACTTATATAACCTTTTTATGTTTGATGTGATTTGTAGTGATAGCTACCCGAAGGGCTTGATTGTTTCGTTTAAGTTGAAAAGCATTACACCTGAAGTGTCCATAGAAGAAAATGGTCAGAGTGCGGAGGTCAACAATGAAGTACCAGACGCCGAGGGAAAGGTAACTGAGATTGCTGAAAAGAAAACCTCAGAAAATGACGTTGATGATGAGGGAAAATCTGCAGAACACGTTGAAAAGGGAAATGGCGAAAAGGTTGATGAAGATCTCACCGAAGAGACCAACAAAAAAGCTGATAATGCCTTACAAGGTGAGGTTAAGGGCACTAATGGTTTATCAGTGGAAGGTGGAGAGAAGAATGCCAACTTAGCTGACAATGAAAATGTAGTTGCTCGGGAGGATCTGACGAAGATCTTCCAAAAGTTTGGAAATGTTAAGGTATTTTGCAGTTTCATTACATATTATATTTTGAGCATTTCTGTGCCCTTATCAACTTTTATGTTGCCTCATTGATAATATCTTTGGGTTCACTTTAAAGGTAATTCATCTGTACCATTATCTGAGGAATATCCAAAGTATCCAATATCATAATTGATATAGTCAAGCTGAGATATAACATTAAAAAATAACTCTTTAGGTTAATTAAATCTATTAAATTATTTTTTGCATCAAAATTGTTAGCCAAGGTCCCAAAATTTGCTTAGTATTCTACAATTTAAATAATAAACATAGTGAAAGCATCAATATCGTTTTAATTTGGGGTGATTCCATAGAAACCACCATAAATATAGGGTAGTTCTAAGGAACTATCTTTGAATTTCAATTTATACAATAGACCACCTTTAAAGTGGCTTTGTGTTGTAATCAACAACCTTGCGTTCAAAGTTTCCCTAAAAAAACAAAAACTAACCTTAAAAAATTCACGTACATGACTCGTATCCTAACCAGACCTAAACATAAACAAAATGAGTCATGTGTCTTGAATGTGAGTTTTAAATTTTTGGGTTTTTAGTGAAAAATTTGACTGACAGATGATTGATTGCTACACAAACCCACTTTAAAAGTCATTTGTGTATAAATTGAAATTGAAAGGTGGCTAGTGTGGAATTACCCTAGTAGTAAGGTGGTTTCTAGTGAAAAATCCTTTGGTTTATCCAGCTGTTGTCATGTTGTTACTTGCAAGAGTTCATACAACTGTTTTCTTATTTAGTTGTCTAATTGTAAATATAATTTGGTGCTTGTCCTTTTTGAAGTTTGTTGATTTTCGGATGGGTGAGAAATCAGGATACGTCCGCTTTGAGGACCCTGATTCTGCTGTCAAAGCTCGTGCTGCAGCTGTGTTTACTGATGAAGGCGGCTTCATTGTCAAAAATCATATTGCTACAGTAGAAGCACTATGTGGTAAGTTATTCCTCCTTTTACTTTAATGCTGATTTGTAGTCATCATTTTATATTTTCTGTGGTTCTTTCAAGATTATGTTAATATCTATATAGAAATTTAGCGGCCGCCTTCGCAATTGAAATGAGTTTGCTATGTGCCATATACATCGACACACCACATTAGAAGTCCCAAAATCTAAATCTCATAAGTTTGATAGTTTATCCTTATTGCTTTCTAGATGAGCTTTCTTCTTAAAGTAGATTAGATTTTCCATTTTAAGCATTATAATTTGAATCTTAATTAGTTTGTGATTTATTTACTTTAAAATATTGCATTGGAGCTTAGTTTCTTCGGATGCTCAGAGGATGTACTTTAGGCATGTACACTTGAAACCATCAATCTCCTGATCCCTTCTCTGGGTAAATCTCTAAAGATTATGTGCAGATCAAATCTAATATTCAGGTTCTAAATATAATAGTCCACGTACAATACCCGATGTGATCATACTCCATATACTAATTGATACTTTGACAATAATTTATGTTGATGTGGATGACTTTTATCTCAGGATTTAATTTTAGCTTCCACCCCATTGTGCAGGAGTTATTATTGTTTTTTCCCAGAGGTAGTTTCACTTATGCAAGCAAGTTTACTTTTTCTTTTCGGGTTAATTGCATAGCGGTCCCTTAAATCATCATTAATTGCCAAATTGTCCCTCAAATCTCGTTATTTGCTCATTAGTCCCTTAAATCTTCAGTTTTCTTGCCAATCCGTCCCTTGTGTTAGGTGGTGTTATTAATGACCGTTAAATGTGACGGACTTAGGTAGAATACCCATTATACCCCCACCTATACTAACTCAAACCCACTTTCTTTCTTCTCCAATGGTCCCATACTTCCCCCCAAACCCAAAATTGAGGTCTTTCCTATGGCTAGCTTCCCTCTAAACCCAAAACTTGGGAGGGAAATGTATACCCGAGGGGCAATAAGGTAACTTGAGTTGTTGGGTTAAGCATTAACTCAATTAGAGTTAGAGAAGTTAACAGTTTTTCTAACAGAAGGACCATATGGCAAGAAAACTGAAGATTTAAGGGACTAAATAATGAGATTTGAGGGATTTTTTGTTGGCAATTAGAGATGATTTAAGGGACTAATATGTGGTTGGGGGGGGGGGGGGGGGGGGGGGGGGGGGGGGGGGGGGGGGGGGGGGGGGGGGGGGGGGGGGGGGGGGGG
>JBAKGM010000002.1:4912936-4935078 GCA_037177215.1 Asparagus racemosus
AATTAAATAATAAAAAATCTATAATTGAAAAAAGTCAAAATAAAATCACTCAAGGGATCCATCTGGAAAAACAGAAGTAGAGGGACAGTAAGTTTAAAACAGCGATAGATACTATAGGTGGTCTATCTGCAGTGAACCCTTGATTTTTAAGAGCACTACTGCATGTTCCTTCTACAAATTAACTACGTAGATACGTTTATACCCAAAGAATATATCGAAACAAAGAACACCTATTGGTTAGATAATAGATGGATATCTTTTTTTGAAGGATAGACTTGTAGGGGGATAGATAGTTTTTCAGTAACTGACAATATATCCAAAAAGTTATATTAATTAATGAAAATAAATAGAACATACATCGAGAAGTATATTAAGATATAAGAGAATTAGGAATAGAAAATGAAGAAGGCTACTATAGATTTCTGAATCGATACATATGTCACATCGCTCTGAGTTGGTTGCCTACTTCGGTGTAAAGTCATGTCATATGAGAAAGAAGCTGATCATACAATTAGCAAAAGAGTGTACGCATCTTTGAGTTTATTCTAAAAACACTCCCTTGGTCATTCCAATATAGATAGATAAGCATATAATTCCATACTCTGGACTAGTAATTACAATCATTCTCCATAATTCTTTCACTAAATATCTCTCCCTCTGCACATCCACAACATGCCACTGTTCTCGCTTCTATTCTCCTTTGCTCGTTAACCTTAGCAATGAACTCCTCAACCCTCTTATTCAATTCATCTATTCCATTATCTCCCTCTTCTTCCTCATCCTCTCTAAACTTTTTTCTCTCTTCAATCACATCCCTCTCCACTTGCCTTTGAAGTCTCTTGTTTCTCCTAACATACTCTTCATATATATCATGAGAAGGAGAAGAACACATGGAGTCCTTCGACTTTGTGAAGAGGACGGCAACGAAAACTGTCATGAACAAGACCTTGAAGAAGGAGAAGATGAGAGGGAGCCAAACAGGGCTTGAGAGGAATAAACCAAGGCAAATGGTTCTTGTAAAGAACTTGAAGAGACTTTCAACAAGTTGTGTAGTCTTCCTTCTATAATTCTTCATGGCTTTTGAGCTAGCTAGCTTGAAGAGGCTTAACTAGATATCGGTTTGCTAATCAATAAGATAGAAGTTGGAACATAGGATGAAGAGTGTTTAAATAAGGAGGAGGCCGGGAAAGGGATTGCGTTGGATTACAGTGGTGTCTCCTCCTTTTAGAAAAGGGTGAGGGGATTATTGGAGGCTTTTATTTGCTTTTGTTTTTCTTTTCTTCACCACTGCACCACTTGTTTAATGATGGTGAAGATTGGACCCTTTTTATGGACTCTCACCATGTGTAGTATTTTCCTAACAAATTAGTAGCAGTGTGTACAACAGCAAACCCAGAAGGATCTTGCCCTCACATTCTCAATTATTTTTGGATTAATCGTGAATAGACCCCATTTAGTATGGATGTTTTGTATTTGACACCCTTCGAGTTTTATTGTTGCAGATAGACCCTTTGAGTGCATTTTTTTTGGCTCGTTTACCTCGAGGGGGTATCTATCAAAATATCTTTCTCTTCCTCTGAGGGTAGAAGTGTAAGAAAGCTTCTACCCTCAGAGGGGGTATCTATCAAAACATCTTTCTCTTCCTCTGAGGGTAGGTTTAAAATAGTGATATTACAGGGGTTCAGTGTGCACTTAACTCATCAGTTTTGGATCTGGATCTTTTCTCCAGTAGAGAGTTCACTTCTTGATTTAGTCACTAACTATGCATTAATATTTAGTCGGCTGTGATTGATATAAAGACTAATCACAAACTGTCCATTAATGTCTAAAACTTCGAGGAGAGCATCCAAGATTGACATAGTACAAAGGAAAGTACAGAGGAAAATTATCTATCTTGAGGGGAAAGAACCTCACACCTTCCACTATAATGAGGGAAGAATCAGTAATAATGCAGTAACTCCATGGACCATGATTTAGGTGTGTTTCATTTTTTTTTTTTTTTTTCTTTTTTCTTTTCTATTCAAATTGTTGAAGTAAAAGACTGAGCAAACATCATCTGATTGAGAGGGAGAGAGGAGGTACCAAACTATCAAATGCACACAAATTCCTGGCATGGGCTATTTATGGCCTGCACATGTTCGAATGTAAACCGTAGCTACAAGCTTTTTGAGCTACAAATGAGATTTAAATTATCTAGAATTGCGAGTTTGTAACCAAGCTTAAAATCGCAAAAACAATTGTAAATTGAGAAACTTTGTAACCAAATCAAGAACCTGTAGGCTGTAGTGGACAATAGTTGTAGCAATTGCACTGAACCACGCATCTTGTAGTGAGAGCGTGACAGTTAGTAACCAGTCGAATATAATGATTTCCTTTTCTTTGTATATGGCTCACTTCTTGAAACCAAGAAAAATGATGATGTGCACACTCTTATTAGTTGATGTGACTTATATTCTAAGAAACTCATTTCATGAATTTTTTGAGAAAATAGGAGGAAACCATATTTGGTAGTTGGGGTTGGGGGGTGCAATTCCCCCCCCCCCCCCCCCCCAATTCCTTCTATTTGGTTTCCAAAAAACTAACCAAACAACAAGCTAACAACCATTCGTTCCTTTTTTAATATTGGACTATAATCACCTATGAATTCGAACAATATGTGGGATTAGATTTTAAAAAGAAGTATTTGTATGTCATACTTCAGATTTGAGACGAAAATTTTTGAGTTGGAAAAATTCATTATTTCAACCAAATGTCAATGGTTGGTGTACGAATGCTACTGTGCAAGCCCTCCACTTTGGCTTGTTATAAGGAAATTTGAAAACCCTTAATGCTAGACATATAGGGTGAAAACTTTATTCTCTAGTAGGGTGGTTAGCTAAATGGTTAATATCACATACACTCAGGCACTTTAAAATTTATTATCCCTGTAGTTTGATTTTGATAGGTAGATTCCCTGATGAAATTTGCTGACTATTTCCCCTTTAGAGCGACTTGATAACTTCATCCTAAGTATGAAGGACCAAAAAAAAATGCACCAGGAGGCTTTGTACATCAAAATCAAACTATGGAAATAATAAGTTTCACAACACGATATTTCAGGGGGGTTATGTGCAACTAACCACTAACTAAAGGGTTTGCTAGGGCCATCTGATCCTTGTGAAAGAAGTAGTGAAGTAAGGTACAGTGGGAGCCCTTTTGAATCATCTTTGAGTCATGCCCACCATATTTTATTTCCTTTAGATAGATTTTTTACATGGCCCCTGAGAATACTCATAAAGCTAAAAGTTTTTGTGTGTTTAAACTATATTTCATAAAAATAATTATAGCCTCTTATTAGTTTACGAGTTTTAGATGAGCGCAGCAATTTGACACATTAATTATTGTCGTATTTGCATAGTTATGAGTGTTTGGGGTTCTCTCCTAGTGGGATCCAAACTCCAAGAAGCATGAACAGTATTGACCACAGAAGCTTGAAGGTTGCATTAGAAGATGTAAAGTCAAAAGTGTCTGAAGGTTGCTCTTGGGAATATGAAAGAGCAATTATGCATTAACTCTTACATTGTCTAGGAGATGACTTTATAAAGGACCTAATGATTGGTTGCAAGGCATAGCAAACATTGAGAAGTAGAGAGAAAACAAGAGAGTGCGAGCAGTCTGGAAATTTCAACTAGCAGAGAATTTTGCATGAACCATAATTTCTCTATTGTTGATACTTAAAAATGTCAGACATGTACTTGACATTCATCTCAATCTTATTTCGGCTGTCAAGCTTGATAATGAGGGTTATATTAGCAACTCTGAGAATGGGAAGTGGAAGCGGTCGAAAGGGTCATTGGTCGTCGCCCATGGCAACAAGCAAGGAACACCCTATAAGACAAAAGCTAAGCTATGTAGGGGAGAGACAAATGTTGCAAATGAATCCTCCACCAAACTATAGCACAAGGGGCTTGCACACATGAGTGAGAAGGGAATGTAAATGCTATTCAAGAAGCAAATTCTCCGGATATGAGAGGTATACATCTCAAAACCTGTGAGCATTGCATTTCGGGAAAGCAGCATAGAGTTGCATTTCGTAGTTCTCCTCCATCGAGAAGGAAGCATATTTTAGATCATGTTCATACTAATGAGTGCCCTATGCCCGAAAGACCTATTGGTGGTGCACAATATTTTGTTACTTTTATTGATGACCACTCTAGAAGATCAGGTGTTAGATGCATTCAAGGAGGTGTTTCCCTTAAAAACCAAAGATCAGGTGTTAGATGTATTTAAGGAGTTCTATGCCAAAGTTGAAAGAGAAATGGAAGAAGCTAAAGTCTGTGAGGTTGGACAGTGTTTGTCGGAAAAAATTAAAGAGGGAAAATGGAGGGAAAATGAATTGTATTGATTCTTTTACTGAAGAAAGACTTACAATCTCTCTCTCTCTCTCCTCACAAACTCTCTCTTATCGATTATCCCGATTTACAAAAGAATGAAGGATTAGCAAAGATCCTCCCTTTTGTTTAAGGTCGGGTTCCTCACGGTAGCGATGAGAGCTTGAATTTTGTATCCCGTTGACGATGCGACCATCTTGGCTCGTGGAACAATGTTGGAAAGAACTCGCAGAGCAAGTTTAGAACTCTAACGAGTTTTGACCGATCCAAAGAAGGAGTTTAGTCCCTTCAAAGAAGACTTCTTACCCTTGTGGAAGTCCTCTTAGTGGCCCTTTTTAAATGAGAGTTGCAGATCAAAAACAAAAAGCTTCTCAAAAGGCAAAAAGCCCAAAAGCCCCTCTTCTTAAGTGGAAGTTGAAGCCCTCCTTTAGCTAGTTTTTTAGCTATTTATAGGGGTCTTAAGGGTGTAACTTACCCCTTAAATCTCTCCTAAACGAGGGTTAGTTGCCCTCAGATCATGCAAAATAGTTTTGGAACTATTTATATTGTGTTTGAACGAGTTAAACACGAATTTCGCGTTCTGGAGCGACCCTCGCGTCTTAACAATGACCTCTGTGTTTTGCCTTAAGAGCACAGAGGTGAGCCCCGCGTTTGAGCTTGAAAACGCGGGGGTGAGCCCCGCGTTTGAGCTTGAAAATGCTGGGGTGAGCCTAGCATTTGAGCTTGAAATGCGGGCGTGAGCCCTGCGTTGGAGCTTGAAAACATGGGGGTGAGCCTGCGTTTGAGCTTGAAAACGCGGGGGGTGAGCCCCGCGTTTTTAATGAATAGGCTATCAATTTGTAATCTATTTTTAAAGATCATCATCTTATAATTTTTGTCATGTTTTCTTGAAGTATGGGGGTCATTGATTGTGACTCCTATTAGTACTTGTAAAGACCGTTGAAACTGAGATTTCCCTTGTTAGCGCAAAGGTGGTTGGATTGTATCCTTCATTAATTGCTTGTAGAAAATCCTTGAATTTAGTCTCCTGAAAGTCATTACGTCGTGACCTTCATTGTTTGTACTTGATGAGTATTGACTATCTACAGTGATTTTTAGACAGCCTACAAACAGCAATGGTGAATAGTGAGGACCATTTGAAGGGTATTGCAAAGACCATGATATCAGACTTGAAAAGACAATACTGAAGACTCCTCAACAAAATGGAATAGCAGAGAAAATGAGCCAAACCATCTGAGAAAGAGTTTGATGCATGCTCTCTTACTCAAAGCTACCTACTTCTATTTGGGGGGGGCAATGAAGACACTGGTGTACCTAATCAACCGTTCTCTGCCTATTCCACTTAGAGGTGATATTTCCAAGCATGCTTGGTCTGAAAAAGATGTATCCTACAAGCACTTGCAGGTCTTCAGGTGTAGAGCTTTTGTGCACATCCCTAGAGATGAGAGGTCCAAACGTGATAGCAAATCAAGATAGTGCATATTCCTAGGCTATCCAGAAGAAGACTTTGACTATAAATCGTAGGATCTAATCGTGAAGAAAGTTGTTAGAAGTAAGGATGTCGTCCTAGAAGATCAAACTATTGAAGACTTTGAGAACCCATAGAAGCTAAAGCCATTAGTCAGTCATCAAGAAGATCCAGATCCAATTCTTCCTCCTGCAGAGAATGATGATCATAGGGGAGATGTGAAGGTAGATCATACTGAAAAAATAAACTAATTAAAGAAGATCCACCAGTAGCTAAACCATAGTTAAGAAGATCTAACAGACAATGGCAACCTTTGGCTAGATACTCACCAAACGAGTATCTGATGCTCACCAGACGGCGACAACCCTTGGCTAGATACTCACTAGACGAGTGTATGATGTTCACAGATGGAAGCGAGCTAAAATCGTATTAGGAGGAGATCAAAGATATACATAGGAATGAGTGGTTAAAAGCCATGCAGGATGAGTGAGCTCCTTGCATGAGAACTACACTTATAGTTTGGTCAAATTGCCGAAAGGAAGGAAAGCACTCAAGTATAAGCTGAAGTCTGATGAAAATAGCTCACAACCATGGTAGGTGCATCTGGTCGTGAAGGTTTTTAGCTAGAACAAGGGGATAGACTTTAAAGAAATATTCTCTCTAGTTGTGAAGATGTCATTAATTCAAGTTGTTCTTGGCTTGGCAGTAAGCATGGACCTGGAAGTTGAAGAACTTGATGTGAAGGCTGCATTTCTACGTGGAGACCTAGAGGAGAAAATCTATATGGAGTAGCCTGAAGGCTTTCAGGGTAAGGGCAAAGAGCATCATGTATGCAATATCAAGAAAAGCTTGTATGGACTTGAGCAAGCACCCCAACAGTGGTATCGAAAGTTTGAGTACATGGTGTGTCATGGATTTTAGAGAATATTTATAGGCCATTGTGTTTTCCTAAAAAGATTGTAAGTGACTCTCTTATTCTCTTTTTATATGTTGGCAATATGCTGATTGTAGGACAGGATATCAAGAAGATTACAAACTTGAAGCAAGCTTTGGGCAAAAGATTTGATATAAAGGACTTGGGGTCAGCGAGGCAAATGCTTGGTAAAAAGATCTCTCATGACAGAAAATAAAAGTAGATTTGAGTGTCACAAGAAAGATATATCAAGAAGCTATTGAAGAGATTCAATATGCACAAAGTGAAGCCAGTCAGCTCTCCACTTGAGGCACATTAGAAGCTAACCTCTCAGTAGCGTTCGAAGACTGAGAAAGAGAAAGGAGAAATGAAGATGATTCTCTATGCATCTGCAATTGGGAGTTTTGTGGATGCTATAGTCTGTACTAGACTAGATATTGCTTATGCCATCAAAATAGTTAACCAAGTCTTGTCGAATCCAGGACAGAAACATTGGGCATCGGTGAAATAGATTCTCAGACACCTTTGAGGAACGTCCAAGTTATATTTATGCTATGGACATGGCACACCGCAGCTGGATGGATATACGCATGCAGATATGACCGGTGATCCCTATTCTCAGAAGTCCACTTCGGGATACATGATAATTTTTCATAGGGAGCAATATCTTGGTAGTCCAAATAACAAAAATGTATAGCTCTTTCAACTACTGAGGCCAAAAATATTACTACTACAGAGGCATCCAAAGAAGTTCTGTGGATAATGAATTTTCTGAAAGAGTTGGGGCTAGATCACGAGAAGTATTCACTTCATTGTGATAGTCAGAGCATCATTTATCTTGAGAAGAATCCTATTTATCATTATAAGACCAAGCACATCGATGTGCAGTAGTATTGGATTCGTGATGTGCTAGAGTCCAAGTTGATTCAACTTGAGAAGATTCATATCGACAACAGGTTAGATATGATGACAAAATCTCTTCCTAAGGAGAAGCTTGAGGCTTGTCAAGAGAAAGCTGGACTGGTTGTGTGTCTCCCACCTAACCCAGGAGGGGGAGATTTATTGGGGGTCCCTCCTAGTGAGATCCAATCTCCAAGAAGCATAAATGGTGTTGCCACAGAAGCTTAAAGGTTGCATTGGAAGATGCAAAGTCAAGAGAGTTTGAAGGTTGCTCTTGGGACTATGAAAGAACAATTACGCATTAACTTTTGCATTGAAAATTGGTTAGGAGATGACTATATAAAGGCCCTAAAGATTGGTTGCAAGGCATCGCAAATAGTGAGAAGTAGAGAAAAAACAAGAAAGTATGAGCAATCTGTAAATTTCGACTAGTAGAGAATTTTATCCTCGAGCAAAGCGCAAATGTTATCTGATTGAGATGAAACCTTACGGTATTTTTCCTGAGGTGCTAGAGCCAAATCCTCTACAGTCCTCTGTCATCCACCTTTTAGTGAGTTCATTTCATGTTATCCATTCTTCGGAGTGAAGTATATTGTTGATTGTTGATCAAAGGTTTCCCTCTAGTGCTACTAGAGAAGACTTGTTGTAATCTCATTATTTAAGATAGTGAAAGTTTAATCGGGACTAGGTTAATAGGGACTAGGTCCCATGAATTTTCCCCTTAGTGGGTAATAGGTGTGACTGATTTACTATTTTTTGCTAGCAGTTTACTTTGCCTATTTTATCACACAAAGAGAGAAACTTTAATTTTTGCAGCTTAATCGGTGTTTTCTCAACAATGGGCATGACTCATATATAGCTAACGAAAATTGGGGTTGGACTTGAACTAAATTTATCGAAATTAAGCCGCATGTCCAATTTGCAAATTATGTCTTGGTTTTGACAATGTTTTACCAAGATTTAGAACCGAACCTAGCTTAATTCGGCTCAAATCGATTTGATCTATGCGGTTTGATCTTGAACTTACCTAGCTCAGAATTAATTTCTTTTTTGGCCTATAAAATTGTTAAATGCTCATCTCAACAGTTAGCTACTTAATATTTGTATCTCCTTCAAGATTCACATTGACCGAGGGATCCAAATAATGCCCATTAGTTACGGCATATCCATAACTTGATTATTTATGAGGGATTTTTCTTCTCCTTTTTTTTTAATGCCCTCTTTTACACAAATACGAGCCACGTGTTAGCTAATGGATGCGGACTTCATGTTGCATCTGACACGTGTGCCCCCAGCATCCCCTAATACTAAATCAAACCTTATGACTAGCTCACTCAAATTAACGTAAATAAAACTAATTCAATTTGGAATAATAAATAGAGGAGAATTAAAAAAGATCCAAGCATAATTGTAAGAGAAAAAGATACGATAAAGTTTCACATTTAAACAAAGAACACCTATCTAGAGCATAATAGTTCTCTTTTCTCACTTTTTTCACTTTTAATTTACATAAAAGATAAAGAGGCCACCAGAAGGATAAAGATTGAGCTTCCATCTCACTCAGTCGCATGCTCCTCCTGCAATTTTCCAATAAATACACCAAAATGAATAACTATTTTGAATAAATCACATAATATGATAAATTTTTTAATATGAATATGTTTTAATCACCTTAAGAGGAGAGTGAACACCAACATTTTTACCCATTTTGGCTCCGTATTTTTTGAGTTGCTCCCTCACAAACTTCTCATAGATGAAGGATGCACCTTTGAATTGAGGAAGAACTAACCATGCTACAAATGCCACCTTTAGTTGGTACCATATAGGTATCCTTTAATTCACCAGCAACCCACAAAACAAAAATTAATAAAATGTCATTATATTGTAAATACTCTAACCAAAATATTATTTACAAATGGAATTAAGATATTTATATACCAATATAAGATTGGTTCAGCCACCATCTCCATAAGAGTCAAGAAGGAGTAGAGAATCCAATAGGCTAGCCATTGCTCATCGTCGAGCTTCGACGGGCTCTCGATTGCTCGAACCGATGCATATCTTCAAATAATTAACCCAAAATAAGATAAAAATTAGACCATTTAATAACAAAACCATACAAAATAGTTGGAAAAAAGAACTTGAAAATTACTAGTTTAGTTGACTTACAAGGGATATAAGAGCATGATGGAGGGCCTGCACCAAAATCCATGAGACAATATTTAATCAAATCACATCCAAAGAAAGATAAATAACCAAGAATAAATTTTGTACATACCCAGCTAAAGAATTGAGGTGAGTGAGCAAAGTCCAGAAATGACCCATGATTAACAACAATCTTTTGCTATAGGATTTGTCTCAAAAGGAATTGAAAGTGATGGAGATTTATGAGGATAGAGTTTATTGTAGATGTATATAGATAGAGATATGTATGTATAAATATGTAGATAAATATATATAAATAAAGGGGGAGAGGTGGCGAGATTTGGAGAGCATAGGATTCTTGCCTTGGACGTGGCAACATAGGTTAAGCACCGACCAGATCAGCAAAGTTCAAAGACTCACAAACACCTTGAGAGACTTCAAATTAGAGACAAAGGTGGGTGCTTTATGCAATAAGCTAATTGTTTAGTTATTTGATGTCTTGGGGCAAAGTTTAACCTCGAGGTGCATTGAGTTATGTTAGGATGTGTTTCTTTATGTTGTGGGCGAATGAGTGCGATAGTACAATAATTAATGGGTTTACAAGAAAACTCCGAACTTTGGGGAGTTTGGCATATGGCCCCTTTAATCTCACGTAATTTCCATAGAACTTCGGGGTGTCTAACATAAGAACCCCGAACGAAAACTTTTCTTATTGGGCCCCCACCTATATTTGGTGGACATCAAATATTTTCTTTGAGAGAAAAATTGTAAATGTAGAGGGGTTTTTCTTTCGGAAAAATTTAATTATTTGCAAATTACTGGTAGGGGTCCAATGAGAAAGTTTAAAGTTTAGGTGTCTTTTACTTGACGCCCATAGTTAATATGGTTGTGAGATAAAAGTTGGAAGGTGCTTATGTGTAAAAAGCTCTAAAAGTTTGGGGTTTTTTTGAAAATTAACTCTGCAAGATTTATGATGCTAAATATCCTGTTAAAAGAAGGGGAAGAAAAAGAAGAAAAGACTTTACTCAATTCCATAGCTGCTATCTTTACCATACAATTATTACTTTTTTATTTTTTTAGGATTAAACCATGAGCATGGTCGGTGTGAGGGACAAATATCAAGGCACCATGCATCAATTTGTGAGTGACAACTAGAGGGCTCTCGTTACTTAGAACAACTCCATTTAAAAGCTTTTCACTTTAAATATTGTTTTCCCCTCTTTTCTTAAATCTTTTAGGGGAAAAAAGGATAGAAAATTTATTTTTCTTTACAAAAGTGCATTTTAAATATACTAGTATGTAACATGTGTTTTGCACGTAATGCATATTAACTAATGATATGAGACAAAATATTTGAAGGGCAACTAACTGACATTTATATTAGTTTTTCTCTCCACAAATTTGCATATTTATATAACTAATAAATTGATGTTTTAAGTAAATTCGGTCATAGATCTGTTCATTTACTCTAAAAAAAAGCAATATAATCTTCTTTCTCAATTATCATCTGTGAAATCTTATTGACTGTGAAGTATTCCAGTTACTATAATCAAGGGACTGATCCACTATCAAAAATTCTCACTTCCTCCTTTTTTTTCTTTTGATTCTTTTAGTGTTTTTGTTTGTGCATTTGAGCATCCATACATAGTATAAGTTTATGCAGCTCTTGAAATCCAAGTATAATGTTTATAGAAATAGATTAGTCGTAAAATAATTAGTACATAATTAATTAAGAGAATTTAATTAGTCAGTGAGAGAAGATCATGGATGCTTTAATTATGGGTTCATTTCTCACTACTATTCATATTAAATGCATTATTAGTAGGTTCAGAAGGACAGATGTCATAAATTACTTTGAGTAGGATCTAATTTTATATTGCAATAGTTTTTTATGGAAAAATATTAGGACACATCCAAAACTAAAGTAAAAATCCAGAAGCACAACACTAGAATGTGGTTAACACTGCTCCTTATCAGACTGCAGAATATTGTGTAAAAACGGTGGTGAGTCTTCAAGCCATACCACAAAATCATTAATTTTCTTAGCTATTTGGACCAACACATGAGCCTTTACATTTCTCGTTTGACAAACTACCTGAAAATCTCATTCCTTGAGTCATGTGCAACATCGATGAATATCATCCACAAAGTGTCCAAAAATCGAGTGTTGCTTCGCTTCATTTTGGATATCTCTAATAACCACCTCCACATCTTCTTTGAAAATTACATTTCCATATCCAGTGTCAAGAGCAAATATAATAGCTTCCCGCACTGCTTGGAATTTCGCATGCTCAAAATTACCTCATATCTAAATATCATGATAAATATATTACAATAGTTAGTGATATATTATATGATAGTTTTATATGCTATTTCTAGACTGCGTACACTAATAGATGAGCATTTATATTAGTATTCTTCTCCACTAATTTTTTATATACCAGACACGCATAATATATTATAGTATTAGATTAGATGTTGGATTTTTATTTAGTAGATTTTTAATTAAATATTAAGTTATCTTAAATTATAATAAATTTTATAAATATAAGTTATAATATTATTATCTTAAATATTAAAATTGTATATTTATTGTAAAATACCTAATATGCATGAGTGAAATATTTATGTTATTTAACATAGGACTAACATGGTTAAAATTTAGGTTATGTATTAGTTCTTATGTTTATTGCAAGAATAATTATAGTGTAATAAATAGAATGAATTGAATAAAATTTGAGGAATATGATTAAATTTTATAATATATATTTAGTTTTTAATAGTAATTTTTATGTTTATTGCATGAATAATTATAGTGTATTAAATAGAATGAATTGAATAAATTTGAGGGCATTATTGAAAATTATTAAAATTTGGAAGGGTAAAAGAGGCAATCAAAAGTTTTAACACCCCAATCTTTTTTTATAAATAGTATAGACTAGTATAATGCATGTGCTTTGCATATGAACATACGTGTTATAAATTTTGAGTTTTTTATAGCAACTAGTATAATGCACGTGCTTTGCATATGAACATACATGTTATAAGTTTTGAATTTTTGATTGAATAGTAAAACTATGTGTTAATAAATAAAATTATATAATAAGATTGCTTAAAAATGTATGAATTAGTTATTGTTGTATTATTGTAATTGAATGTTTTTTATAATGATTTGCACAATGCTAACTTTTTTAAAATAAGTCCCCCAAATCTAAAATTGTTCTTAAATAAAGTTGTTAATTCTATAAGTTTTCTTAAATATGCCCCTCCAACTTGAATGTTGTTAACTTAACTCTAAATTAACTGAGCTGCAGTAATCTTGCTAGCTTTTTTCAAATATTCCCTAGATGGTTACACTTAATACCTACAACATATTGCAATAGTTACTTCTTATTATAATTATTTAATAGGATAAATTATACTAAACCCTTATGAACTTTCTACCCTATGTCTATGAACTTTCAATATCACACTCACTAGTAGAAAATACACATCCTAGATGGATCAAACTAGACAGAATATTTTCCATCTAGTTTGCTACAAACTAGCTAGAAAATTTTTGTCTAGAATATTTTGTCTAGTTTGTCGCAATTTAGACGTAATATCCCATCTATATTACCAAACTAGATAGTTTTTCATTTTAAATTTTTAAAAAAATATTAGCACCCATCCTATATGGAAATTCCGTCTAGGATGCAACTTAGACAGAAATTTCTGTCTAGATTGTTTGTACCAAAATCCAAAACCCTAGCCGCCGCACAAAAAAAACACTCACTTCTCTCACTTGAACCCAAAACAAAAAAAAACCATGCTCCCGTGCTCTCGCCGCCCCTGTGCTGTCACCACCCCCCTTGTTGTTGCCGCAACATGCATTTTAGTGCTGTCACTGCCCCCCACGCCTCTATGCTCTCACTGCGCCCCCCCCTCGCGCCCCTCTGTCATGCTGCTGCTTTTAACACCACCGACGAGCCTCTTCGACCCATGTTGCTACCTCAGTTGCGTCTTGTCGCCACCGCAGCATCCTCGAGACGCTGTCGCCCTACGCCACCACTACTCGTGATGCCGCCGACTCAACTCGGGTTAAGGTGTGTTTTAATTTCATGAATTATTTTAATATTTATAATTTTTGCTGATTATTGTTTAATTTTAGCAAATACCCTAAATTCAAACCCAAAATAAAAAAAATTTGAATCTTATAACCCTAGATAAAATTTCAGCTATTAACCTTAATTTGACAATATTTTGCCCTATTTGATCAACATTTATAATCAATTGTAGACCCTAAATTAAATACATTTTTTCCCTAATTAAAAGACACTTTTAATACTAAACTTAATTTTACTATAATTCAAACAAATTTATTAATCATTTCTGACCCTAAATGTAAGCCTAAATTTAATTATTTCTAAATTAAATTATACTAATGTGATTTTGTAGGTTTGTGATTTGAAAATGTGTGATTTATGAAATAAAATAATTTCAAAAAATAGAGTGATATATAATGCAATATGATATAATAATGTGTTATATATCCAATTTAGGTGAAAAAAGATAACGTTATCTCTGGACTCTTGTCCAATAATTACATCCAATTCTTTGGAGTTATAATATAAGATAGACGAGACAAATTTGTGTAGGAGATGAAGTCTTCTGCCCAAAAATGATCGTTTACTTTATATTATAATAAGAAAGAATTGGTATAGAAATTCGTAATTATTGGATCTGTCCTTCGCGGACGGGTTAGGAATATGGTAGTGCATACATCTAATTTTGTATACTTTATATGTTTTCATTTCTTGAAAATTTTGGCAGCATGTACCTGTTGTTCTCTGTGTACAATAAGCGTATATTGTTCTGCGCTTTGGTCTATTGCTAATATGCATAATAACATCCACACAGTGTACAAGGAGAACAGCGAGTCAGTGCTGCCAAATTTTCAAGAAATGAAAACATACAAAGTGTGCGAAGTTAGATGTAAGCACTACTATATTCTTAATGGGATAGAAACCTTCATATGACAGCCGCTATAGTGTGTTAATTAGTCTCTATACCTTAATTCCATTTCCAACCTACCTCAATTAGCCCTAACAATAATGATACTGACAAGTACGAATACATCATGTTTAAGGATGATGTGCATATGTATATATTTTGTTTTGAATAGTTAAAATTTTATTCGTATATTATCTACAACTTACTTAGAGCTTCTAATTATATATTACGTACAGATGAGGATAATTCTGGATAACTCATGGATAGATATTTCTAGGATTGAACGATATCATGATCAATGATATAAGGACTGATGTGAAGCCTTCCTGAAGCATGCCGAAATGAACCCAAATAATTTAAGTAGTGGTGCAATGTACTACCCCTATTGTAGGTATAAGAATATGAAGTTGAAAAATAGAGAGGAAATATGAAGTCACTTAACAAACTCTGGGTTTTATGACGAATATAAATACTGGTCATATCACAGGGAAGGCTGTATTGAAGATGAAGTACCAGATGTGCATGTAGATACGACCCATGGTTTCAAGATAAATGATATAAAAAATTTACAAACTGATACTGGACTGACCATACCAAATATGATATTAACAATGATGGTGAAGATGACAGCACAGACGATGTCCAAGATGCAATGAGGTCGAAGATGTTGACAGACCGGAAGGTTTTGAAGATGTTCATGTTTCTGAGGACTTAGATCGAATAATGGGGCTATTATAGGATAATGAAAAGGATATGTATGAGGGTTGCACCGAGTACTCCATATTTTCATTTATGTTGGAACTCTTGCATATTAAGAGCCTTAGTGGAATGAAAAACACTTATTTCGAAATGCTTCTTGATTTGCTGCGGAAGGTAGTTCCAGGAGGACAATGTAGCATTCCTAAAACAACTTATGCGGAAATGTCAGACTTGGGCTATCTAGCGACGGATGGTAAGCTGAGACATCATGCTGATGCAAAAGCTTGGAAGCATATTGATAAAACTTTTCCCAATTTTGCCCATGAATGCAGAAATATCAGACTTGGGCTATCTAGCGATGGATTAAATCCGTTCGGGATTAAGAGTTCAGGTTGGTCTACACAGCCAGTTGTCTTAATGCCATATAATTTACCTCCATTGCTTTGTATGAAACAACCATATATGATACTCTCATTGCTGATACCCCGCAAGCATGCACCACGTAATGATATTGGTCTCTATTTAGAGCCTCTGATTGATGAGCTGAAACAGTTATGGTCGGAGGGTGTGTTGATCTATAATACCCATGCTAAAGAGTCGTTTAGACTACACTTTATTCTAATGTGAACAATTAATGATTTTTCAGCTTATACTAATCTGTCCTATTGGTCTACAAAAGGCAAGTTTGCTTGTCTAGTAAGTGGTCCACAATTTGAAGGTCTTTATTTACCATATAGCCAAAAGTGTTGTTATTGGTTCAACAGGAGATGGTTGCCCTTAGGCCACAAATACAAAAAAAATGAGCAATACGTTTGCCAGCACCATTGAGATTAGGAATAAACCATGTTAATTGACCTGAGCTGATATTGTAAAGTTACTTGAGAATCTTCCAAAAATAAGATTAGGAAAGAACTAGTATTCTAAGGACGGCTCACTCAAAGTTAGAGACTCAAGCAAAAAGAAAAAGACAATGAAGAGGAAGAGAACAATCCAGCAGGTATATGTTGAAAATGGAGTTGATAAATTACCTAAAGGATGGAGTAAATTCAGTATCTTCTTCCGGCTA
Organism: Asparagus racemosus; assembly: GCA_037177215.1. Classification (NCBI taxonomy): domain Eukaryota; kingdom Viridiplantae; phylum Streptophyta; class Magnoliopsida; order Asparagales; family Asparagaceae; genus Asparagus; species Asparagus racemosus. The sequence goes on from JBAKGM010000002.1 coordinate 4,929,490, forward strand.
CCATATTGACAGAAGCTTAAAATCAGGCTAACTTGGATGTCATGCATATTGAGAAAAACATTTGTGACAAAATAGTGTCAACCCTCCTTCAAGATCCTAATAAGTCAAAGGACGACCTAAGGGCTCATCAATACTCGGCTGCATTGAATATCCAAGAAGATTTGCAAGCACAAGATGTTGGACTTAAGAAAAAACATAAGCCTTCCTCTCGTGTTATGATGTTGACAGAGCAGATGCAGAGATTTTGTGAGGTCCTCAAATCAGTAAAGTCACTGGATGGGTATTCTACTAATATATCAAATAATGTTTAGCTACAAGAGAGTAAACTCTTACGCATAAAGACTCATGATTACCACATCTTTCTTTATCAATTGCTCCCAGTTGCATTACATAACAATATGGAGAAAGAAGCATCCAAACTTATTATCGACTACTGTGGATTCTTCTGAAAATTGTGCTTTAAAGTTATAGATGTGAATGAATTTAAAGAACTTGAAGCAGAAGTGTCATTACTTCTATGCAACTTGGAAGTAATATTTCCTCCTCCTTTTTCACGGTCATGGTCCATCTTACTCAACATTTGGCAAGAGAGGCTATAATTACAGGTCATGTATCATATCATTGGATGTATTCAATTGAGAGGCTAGGGACTTCACCCACTCTGTTAATTTTGTATGCAATGTATACATCTATAATTTCTAGTTAAAGCTTTTCTTATTGTAGATATTTGGGGTTTATGAAATGCCTAGTTCATAACGAGCCCATCCGGAGGGTTCTATAGCTGAAGGTTATATGACCAACAAATGTCATATGTTTGCATCACGTTATATGCGCAATCGTGTAACAGATGATCAGTCACCAACTAAGGATAAGAAGCTCTTCAAATATCCAAAATCTGACTTAGAGCAGGTTCATGCATATGTATTGAACAATCTTAAAATTTTCAGTGATTATCGAAGATAACATATTTACTTTTTAAGAATATGAACACTCTTAAAACATTTACTTTTAATTTACTAATACAATCTCGTTTGTTGTATAAACAAAATGGTGGCGACTGATGATAAGAGGATAACACTGACCAGCGGGGTCATGGGTTATTTTGCTCAAGAAAGTTTTTCTAGCAGAAGAGATCAGAACCTAATTGAAGCTGATATATATTATATTATGGTCAATTGGAAGATAATGTAGAGATAATTTACGGATATGGTAACAAACACCAGTGTAGTTACATCATGTTTAAGGTTTGATGGAGTCCTGCTAAACCACGCAAGGATCATTATGAGTTTACACTTGTCAATCTCGACAAAGAAATATATCTAGATGAGAAGTTCATATTCGCAGAACAAGCAGACCGGTGCTTCTATGTGAAAGACCCGAAGGTTGCAACCAATTGGGTCGTGTTATATAAGGAGCCAAGATCTGTTGTTCTTCTTAATAATAACGATAATGTTGATGAGGAATTGGTTCATCTGATGATATTTGGCAAAACTTCTCCTACCCTCAAAATGTCATGCTTGATATGACTGATTCAGAGACTCAGGTCGACATTCTAATTCTGATCACAGACAGAAACTCTCAGTCAAATGTGCAAACAAAGTCAACGATCAGTAGGCTAAAGTAGACAATGTTAAATATAGCCAGAACAATACAAACACCATCTCGTGCAAAACATAAAGAGCAAGTTGTAGAAGGTATATGAGCTAAAGGATGAATTAGTCTTTAAAAATTTTATTCAATATTTAATTGCAATAAAATATTAATCTTATTAGCATGTACATATTTCTTGTTTTGCATCTCATAATTCAATTTTACAGATGAAGAATTCAAAGTTCTTTGATGGATCAGTGATTGATCCTGGTCTATCACCCCAGGATCAGGTCGTCTTCAGAAGGCCCACCTAGTGTCACCTTCTCATATAGGTATTAATTATACCTTATATTTGGACTACTCAAAATAGATATTCTTGATGTGTGTGTGCTAATTATTTTTTAAAATGTGTAGTTGATTTTTCATTATCGAGTCGTCTTCAGAATACATCCCTAACAGAGTCTCCTCATATAGGTAAAAATAATTTAGTATTTGTATTAATAATTGAATAACATTTAAATTAGAAATTTATTATTTATGATATGTGTTTGTATCAATTATTTTTTATTTTTATAGATGACATTCCAGGCACAGAATATTCATCACACGGACCCATTGATACACAGTCAGCACCATCCCCCTCTACAGGTATTGGGTTGTAATAATTCAATTTTTATAGAACCTATAAATATTTTAAAAATAAATTTCTCGTATTGATTATCTTCTTTAATTATGTAGATGCTTCGTGGAGACCATTGTTTTCGTTTAGTGCAGCGGGGACCAAGTTACAACCCAAGACTCCTGACATCAGCCATTACCATTACCTCCAAACTCGATGAGCTCAAAATATAATGCCATAAGAATCACCCACTTGCATTAAGAAGGCTAGAGGACCTGAAGCCTATAATGCAAGTTAGAAAAGATGTTGCAGTTGCCGAGAAGAATAGACAAGTTGAGAGAGGTAAATATAACAGTTACCTTCATTATATCTCAATTTTACACTTAACTTCTATACTAAACATATTGTTGTCTTGTAGGTGCGAAGCCTGATCCCAATGGTCAGGATGGACGGGGTGCAAGCAAGCCTGATTCAAAATAACCACCAAATGACTTTTGAGCTATTCTTCAATGGGTCGATAATTTGTTGGTCGGACAATGTTCGAAAGAATTTAAAAACTATATTGTTGCTTTAGTGCCGAGAGCAAATATCATCAATCCATACTTCAATTTCAAAGGGCTGCCATGGAAATCATACGACGATATATGAAGAGAGCTTATGGTAACTTTTTATTACTTCAGTACTTTTTTTTATTACTTTAGTACTCTAAATAAAGTTGTCTATTTAGATTTTGAGGTCTTTTAAAAAGTTTATTTCTCTCCCTAATAACATGATTATAGAATAAAATGTAAACTTGCGTAAACTTATCCATTTGGAGTAAAATTTTACTTATTGTTGGCTTATATAGTTAGTGCAATTGTTTCCTCAAACATGGATTCATTGGAGTAAAAATTGGTGTCATTTCATCATGGCATTTACCTTTCGCATTCATTTCTTTGCAAGCTTATGTGCTTTTTTTCCCCCAAGCACTCATGTCTTTTGATTTATATCTTCTTGAAGCATGTCATGAAATGATCCCCTCTTTTCCTTGACTTAGAGTGTTCTAGTTAACTATTATGGTTTCTAGGATTTCAAGGTCTTTTGACTAGTCAGGAGTTAGTTTTTTACTGTTCCAATGCTTACCTTCTATTCCTACTTCCTCTAATTAGTTTCTAGTGCTCCGCCATTAGGAATTGAAGCACTCTATTAGTGATAACATGAGTCCTTTATCAATAGCGATAATGGTGTTTTCATTGATATCAACAGTAACAATAGTAAGGATTGAAGTCCTTTAATTGAGGAGCCTTGAAGAACAAGCATTGTAAAATTACACTGCCTTGTGCTAACGAAAAGAGACTACCATTGGGTGTAACTAACTCCTAAATGGTCTGAACTAATAAGCCTTAGAATCTTCACTATTCTTCCAACATCAAAAAGAGGCTACTGTTGATTTTATTAGAGGTGTAGATAATTAACAAGCCGGTTTAGATGACAATTATATCTATATACACGTTTGTAGGAATATTATTGTGTTGAAGACTATCCTGGAGCATGGTCCTATGTTTTCAACATAAAGGTTGAGTCCGTGCTCAAACAGTGGTGGCATGAGTTAAAATTCTCAACATATGATAAATATTCGGCAGATTGGCAGAGGTTTTTAAATGTCAATGATAGGGTGAACCTTGATCATTTCACAACTCTTCTGCTCCATTGGGACACCGAGTCAGCACAAATATTTTTCATTTTAATTTTGCTTACTAACAAAGATTATAGATTCATTTCATCTTTAGTAATAAACTATTTGTTGTAGAATAAATCTAAGAAGGGATTGGCGTATCGAAATAGCAAGCGCAAGCATGACCACCACTTGGGATCGACATCATTTGCTAATCTTGCATATAGTTATTATCGAGACATAGTATATTATTTAAATTTTTGTATTTGCTTATTTTGTCAATATGGCCCATCTCTTTTAACTTTTTAAATTTGTAGAGGAAGCCGATAATGACAGTCAATTTAAAGGCTAAGTTAGCTTATGGCACCTTTCGCCAGACATATAAAAATGATGAGAAGATTAAGGAAAATATGTTGTTGGTGGTAAATTTTTTGAATAAATCATTACATAATAAGTTTTATGTTGATATTTATTCTTTTTATTTGCCAATCAATGATATAACTTTTTTCCTTATGTAATTTAGGATAGTAATACTGCTGCGTCAAAGGAGACAGCACTACGTGCTACCCAGGAAGAAGCTGGTGACCCTCACATCCTGTCTAGAGAGGAAAATGACAACATTGCTCTAAATGTTATGGGGCATAATAACAGGGGCAGATTTCTATTAATGGGGGTTGGAGCTGTACGGGGCACACGCACAATTTCCTCCACGGCGTCCTCACCATCTTCGACAGGATCCTCAGCAAGAACTCCTGCCACGTCATCAATTTTGCGTGTCTCATCTTAGCTGCGTGGTAAGATCGATGTTGTATTACTTGTACAGGTGACGAAGGCTATGTTCTCAGATTTGCTAGCAGCCCCCACAATGGACGAAGCTTTGACTCACATCATATTATGCTTGTCCTATAAGATTCCAGCTGAATTGTTTGGAGACATTGCATCACTTTTAGACTTAGAAACCGGTAACACTGGATCTGGTCAAACTGGTGCACAGGTATGCTGATAATATGTGTATTGTATTGCTAAATTTCATATTCAGAAAACATCTATCTATTCTCAGGTTGGAGTTGCTAGAGGGAGCAGTAGCGGCGTGCAGAGGAGGGATGTTGACTACGACGACGAGTTGTGATTTTCTGTGGTGAGTTTTCATTTGTATATCTAGTATTATTTCTGTGATGAGCCAAAACCTTAAGATCTAATATTGCTTTTGGGATATTAGTTAGTTGAAACTTGAAGATAAGAAATAATAATCAGGACCTTTTCTTGTGTGAGTGCACTCGTGTACAATGTAGGAGATAATGCTTGTTAATTTGCTGAAGATATTAGTCATCTTTAGGCTAATTCATGGTCGTAGACAAAAGATGACACCTCAGCTTAGGCTCTGCTAGGTTTCTTATTAGTCATTGTTTTGTATCGGATAATTGCACATAGACCCCCTGTAGTATCCCTGTTTGAACTTACTACCTTGTAGATTAATTGTTGCAAAGATTTTTTGACTCTTTCGCCCTTGGTAAAAGTTTGGCAGATATATTATCTTTTTTCTTGGACATGAGCGTGTCTACATTATGTTAGGAATCTTGACCCCAAGATATGATTATTTTGATGATAATAAATATTACATGATTGTGTGCATTATGTGCTAACATTTATTTTGCAGTATCAGAGATACTCAAGATATAAAATGAGTTCAAGGCAATATGAAGCAAAGAAGAAGATATGAGTAATT
>JBAKGM010000002.1:4972810-5007817 GCA_037177215.1 Asparagus racemosus
TCTCTTTTTTCACATACTGACTTGATCGTCGGAGTGGCCACCGGAGAACCCAACTCCGACCCTTCCACAGGTTTTCCGCGGCGTTGAGACCAGCTGCTTGGCGGCGTATTAGGAGGAGAAACGGGCCTCGCTCCCCTAAACACTGGTTCCCTAGCAATCAGCGACTGTTTGATCCGAACACCAGTTTGAGCATCAACACAATGTTTTGATTTATTTTGATGTGTATGAAGTTATGTAAATGAATTTGTGGAATTTATATGTTTATGGAAATTGTGATGTTTGGATATGCACATAAGGTGAATTTGAAGTCTTTTACGCACAGGAGATATGTATATGTATAGGAGATAATCTGCAAACATGCGTCCATGTTTTGTGCATGTCCAGAATATACACAGCGTGTATTTTCTAGGTGTCTGCACAATGCACGGGACCACTTGTCCCAAGTATTTTCTGGGTGTCTGCACAATACACGGCACTGGTAGTCCCGTGTATGATCTGAGCTTTAATCAATATTTTAATTAGCAATTGCTAATTACACGTGACTGCTAGTCCCATGTATTTTGACAACGAATTTTTGCAAAATCGACCTCTTCTTGACCAGCCTTGATGATGTGGCCAAGAAGAGGTTAATTTTGCTAATTATTTTGTAAAATGGTCGATTTTGCTAATTATTTTTCAAAAAAGGTATTTTTCTAAAAATTCTTCATATATTCACAAACTGGAAAATTAATTGGCCTTCATTACTCGAACATAAATCCATGCTATCTTTCTTAGATGGCTGCATTGGCTGTGTTGCACCTTTTTTTTTCACATGCTTGAGATATTTGTTTGATAATAATGTCAACTGAAACCTACAGAAAAAACTTAAAATACACATCCCTCGGTGTTTGTATTTTCTAGTGTAAAGTTAAATGATTGCATAAAAATATCTTTCTTAACAAATACATCCACATTAGGACAAATTCAACAAAAAATTATTTAATTTACCCTCAAGAAGAAACAAAGAATTATAGAATTATTTATCGGAAATATTTAATATATTTTCAAAGTGAAAGCGAACGAGATACGGATAATTTTAATGGTCAAACGCCAGCAAGGGAATTGCAAATTAAAACTTTGATGGAAATGAGAGGAAGAAAAATGTGACGTTTTGTCGGTTTCTTGATGTATTCTAGTTGAAAGGAGGAACAAAAAGGGAATTTGGACTAGTCACTAGAAAAATCTTCTGATGATTTGGGAGCAGACTTGAGGTCAGCAGAGTAACCAAATCTAGACAAGTATAAACATTAAAGACTACAAACTGTTATATAAATATGAAAAAAAATACTTTTTCAAATAGTAAAAAAATTCACATACAGAATTAGCAGATACACATACTACGATCAATATATATAGCAATATAACTAAATAATATTAGCAGCTTTACATCAAAAGTGTGCTACAACTTCCAGCAATCTATTTGTATTTTGATTTACAAATACATGTAAATATATTAAATGCTGTCATTTTAAACCAGTAAGAATTGAGATTTTGCTCATATGCTGATTCTTTGAGCAGCATGCTTCTGACTTTTTTTTTCCCTCCAAATTAATTTTTCTTCAAACATAAACATTTTCTTTCCTAAAGACTTCAACAAAGCCCATGGAGAACATCAAGTGCAGCTTGGAGGATTTGTACATTTGTAAACAGCTGAAGCTGGTTCTTTGACGTCAGGTATGCTCTTTGGATCTACGAGTCTCACATCGCCAGGACCAAAGAACAGTTCATTATGCCTGCACGAATTGAAAAGGTTCGCCGTTGGCATTAAGTGATCGATCCAGCTCTAAGAAATTGAGATTTTGGTGCTAGGAAAGGGTTAGAAAATAATTAACCTTTTTTAGGCTTCATGTAGATGGGAAGAAGAAGAAGAAATAAGAGTAGAACCTAACCTTATGCAATGATATCCAATTTTCTACAATATCTACTGTTACGAATTAGCCATGAAGACCCTAACAATGCCATTGATGACAATATAGATGATGGTACAAGAAAAACAACGACGAAGCCTTTTTCCCAAAATTTTGGGGCGGCTACATGATTCCTCTTCCACTCAGTGCTACTGAGGATATCTCCTTGACTGAGTTAATCAGTAAATATGCTTCTCGATGGCTTCTAACCAATTTCTCTCAGGCTTACCTCTGGTCCTCCTTTCACCGTTAATTGTAATCTTAACGCTTCTTCTAATCAAGCATTAATGACCTCCATTGCACATGACTAATCCATCTCGAACAATTCTCAATTTTATCCTCAATAGGAGCAAGCTTTAACTTCCTACGAATGCACTCATTTCTTATATTATCTCTTCGTCTATATCCACTCGTCCATCATAACATTCTTATTTTTTTTCTACACGCCATATTGATGATGGTCTACAATCATAATGATAACGACAAATCTGTTCGAATAGCATTGAAGTCTAAGTTCTTAAGTGAGTTAGCTCTACATGTCCACCAAGCTAGGTTGGAGTTGAGCTAACCCCACCACAAAGGAACCTCAGACTCAAATACGGGAAGTAAGTTTTCAAATACTAATTCTGCAATCAGAGGTAAAAAGAGTCATCGGGTGGGAGATAGCTCAATGAGGAAACACATTCAAATAGGTAAAAGGGGAACCTGTGCTTTAAATAGAAGACCAGATAGACATGTAATGTGCTAACTTTGTAGCATCAAAACTTCTCAATAGAAAACCAAGGGTATAAGAGATGAAATTACCTGCGTAGATCAAGCCCTATTAAACCAGCTTGTAGAACTGTCAAATTGTCTGAATCTGGTGAAACAATAATCACGGTATCTCCTGCATATTGTGTCTCTAATATAGACATGAGTTGTGTCACTCTTACAAACACGTCGGCAACACTCTCGTTGGGTGTTCCATCATCAATAGGAGGTGGTTTGATGTTTGGAGAAAGACTATCTGATGAATATACCTGAAATTACTAATTCACACAAAAAAGAAGTTAATACATAAAATAGAAATCAGTATTTATGTTGCTAAGGAAAAAAGATTAGTAATCACAGAACAATAGTAATCAGAACTTCATGCATTGGTTTATCTACTTTGTGAAATTTGCCAATGTTTCTTTATCATTAACTTGCACTTTGTTTTGCGACGGACCCAGTTCACATCATATATCCTGTCTTTATACTCCTCAGTTTGTAGTAGTTTAAGATCTGTCATTAACATTGTCTTGGGGAAAATATGAAGAAAATCATACTTCACGGCGGTTAACTAAAACAAAGTCCACTGCGATTTCCTATAAATTTTTTTTTTTTTTTCATGATAGTTTTTTATATTTTATTTTATGGTGATGCCATCATGTATTCACATAACAAATTCAAGATACAGTAGTAAACTTGAGCATCTAGCCACTAAGGAACTAGCGGGTAAGTGCCCCAGTTGAACACGGAACGCAAACAGATACACTAACTGGTAGTATTTTATAATGTAACTTGCGTAGGAGTTCATTAAAGCTGTCAAGTTTTATAATTTCAACTAACAAAATTACAGTGCAAGGGACAATAGGAAGTTGTTTGAGATGCCAGTTTTAGAAGGCAGCAAGAAAGAAACTTGTTTCACTGTAGAAAAAGAAATGACTGTGCAAAAATAATTGTAACTTATTGAAAAATATGTTAACTTAAGCTTAAAATCCATTACTAAAAATTGTTGGGCCTAAACAATGATCAACAGTGCATCACCCACAAACTCGTACTCACTCTCACCTCGTTAATTGAGTCCAGTCCTTTTCTCTCAAATGCTCCGAGACCTCGAGCATCTAAGAAGCTGTACTCAGGAACTATATGACTGCAAAGGCAAACATTTTGTAAGAAAAAAAAATCAAGGAATTTTAGAGGATTTTTTAAGTAGGGTCCTTAAAATCTTCCGATCTTTAACTTAGTCCTTCGAATCAGTGAAAATGTTATTTAGACCCTCAATTCATACAAGTTACTCCAAATTAGCACAATCATTAGTTTTTCCATAGAATTTCTTATTTCTGTTCGGGCTAGCGATTAATTCAACATAGCACCCCCAATTCATTCATCTCCAAAATCACAAATTTGCCACTCTCATATGAAAAATGGGTTAATGGGAAGAAAATTACCATTGAGGAAGAATGAGAGGGCTTGGATTTTAAACAGGTTTGGGTTTGAATGTAAATTTAAAGAAACTAATATAACTGAAAACACAAAGCAAAAGGTTAAAGTTTAATTATATATTGCCCACAATCCAAATTACAGTTTACTCTGGATGAGTAATTTGGAGCAACTTATATTAATTTTGTGGACGAAGTAGCAATCAATAACTGACTGAGTCAAAAATATGAAAGATTCAAGGGCCACACCAAAAACTAAGGGTCTTCTGATGTTAGTCCCTTAAATCTTTAATATTATGAATTTTTGCAATTACTCCCTCAAGTCATTGAAATAGGTATTAGGTCCCCCGACTCTTAATCTCTCGCAGCTGCTACTCTTGACTGTAGCTTTTATCCCAAAGTTTTGGGCCGACTACATGAATCATGTTCTTTCATTCACTTATATTATGGGTCATCTCCTTTGTTATGTTAATTATTATCGTATCTTTTCTTAATTGCTTCTATCCAAGTTCTTTTAAGTCTACACTGGCATTTTCTCACTTCTCCTAACTGATGCTTTAAATGGCCTCCGTCTACATGACGAAACCATCTCAATCGATGCTCTCTCATTTTATCCTCGATAGAAGTAACATCTACTCTCATACGAATGCTCTCATTTCTTATTCTATATTTTAGTTTATATCCACAAGACCATTGCTACACATGACAAAGCGTAGTTGGTCTCATAACCATTCAATAGAAATTTTCCAATTGACAGAGAGTAACAATTTCAATGATTTAAGGGACAAATTAAAAGGCCAAAAAAAAAAAACTAAGCTTTGCGACCTGCGATCGATGCCGTTGACGTAGGCAATGATCTCAGCCGTCTGGTAAGCCCGCTGCGTAATGGACGGCCAGATCCAGCAGCTCCCATCGCAGGCCCCCATCCTCTCCAACTCCAGCGCCGCCGCCGCCGCCTGCTGGGCCCCAGCCCGGGAGAGCCCGCTGTCGAGGGAAGTCTTGGACACGGGGTTCGTGACCAAGAGGCCGGAGCTCTCGTACACCGACTCGCCGGAGCGGACGAGGTAGTACCTGCACGTGCGAGGCACGAGAGGATTAGGTGGGGCCCGCGTGGGGAGGGGAGGGGAGGGGAGGTTACTACCGGTTGACGAGGCGAGAGGGAGGCATGCGGAAGAGGCCGCGGGCGTCGGCGGCGGCGAGAGGGAGGAGGTGGAGGGCGGGAGCCAGGGAGAGGAGGAGGCGGCGGGGCACTGGAAACGATAGGATTTCCATTTTATTTTTAATTTTTTCCCCCTTCCTTCTCTCTCCCCTGAAATCTTCTGTTAACGCCTGCCTCAGATCAGTGGTTGGTTTTTTTTTGTGGGTTGGGGGCGGCGGGGGGAGCGGCGGGGCGTGGGGGTTTAAATATTGAGGCTTTTTCACTGTGGTCCGACGGTTAACTGAATCGTTGATTATTGTATCCAATCACTTAATTTAATTGAATGCTTATTTATAGATACTAGTATCTAACGCGTGCTTTGCACGTAATATATATTAAATAGTGATATGAAACTAAATATTTGAAAGGCCATTTATTGACATATATATTAGTTTTTCTCTCCACGAATTTGCATACTTGTATAACTTATAGATTTATGTTTTAGGTAAACTCGACCATAGACATGTTCGTTTACTTCAAAGAAAAGCAATATAATCTTCTTTCACAATTATCATGTGTGAAATCTTATTGACTGTGAGGTATCCCGGTTACTATAATCAAGTGGCTGTCTCCACTATCAAAATTCTCACTTCCTCCTTTTTTTTCTTTTGATTCTTTTAGTGTGTTCTTTTGTGCATTTGAGCATCCATACATAGTATAATCCATACATTGTATAATTTCATGTAGCTTTTGAGATTCAAGTGGAATGTTTATGGAAGTAGATTAGTCGTGAAATAATTAGTGCATAATTAATTAAGAAAATTTGATTAGTCAGTGAGAGAAGATCATGGATGCTTTAATTATGTGTTCATTTCTCACTACTATTCATATTAAATGCATTATTAGTAGGTTCAGAAGGACAGATGTCATAAATTACTTTGTTAGTAGGATCTAATTATTATATTGCAATAGTTTTTTATGAAAAAAATATTAAGACATATCCAAACTAAACTACAAACCCAGAAGCACAACAATAGAATGTGGTTAATGCTATTCCTTATCAGACTGCAGAAACTATGTAATAATGATGGTGGGTCTTCAAGCCATACCACAAAATCACCAATTTTCTTAACTCTTCGGACCAACACATGAGCCGTTACATTCCTCGTTTGACGAACTACCTAAAAAATCTCATTCCTCGAGTTATGTGCAACATCGATGAATATCATCCACAAAGTGTTTAAAAGTCAAGTGTTGCTCCTCTCCATTTTGGATATCTCTAATAACCACATCCACATCTTCTTTGAAAATTACATTTCCACATCCAGTGTCAAGAGCAAATAAAATAGCTTCCTGCAATGCTTGAAATTTCGCATGCTCAGAATTACCTCATATCTAAATATCAGTATATTGCAATAGTTAGTAATATTTATTATGATAGTTTTATATGTTATTTCTATACTACGTACACTAAGAGGCGAACATTTATATTAGTATTCCTCTCCATAAAGTTTTTTATATATCAGACACACATAATATATTATGGTATTAGATTAGATGTTGGATTTTTAATTATTAGATTTTCAATTAAATATTAAATTATCTTAAATTATAATATAGTTTATAAATATAAGCTATAATATTATTATCTTAAATATTAAAACTGTATATTTATTGTATAATACATAACATGTATAAGTGAAATATTTATCTTATTTAATATAAGACTAACATGGTTAAATTTTAGGATATGTATTAGTTCTTATATTTATTGCAAGAATAATTATAGTGTAATAAATAGAATGAATTGAATAAAATTTGAGGAATATAATTAAATTTTATAATATATATTTTTAATATTAATTTTTATGTTTATTACATGAATAATTATAGTGTAATAAATAGAATGAATTGAATAAATTTCACGGCATTACCGAAAATTATCAAAATTTAGAAGGGTAAAAGAGGCAATCAAAAGTTTTAACACCCCAATCCTCTTTTATAAATAGTAGATTTTGCAGTTTTACATTTTTCACTCGAAATTGTCTTATCTTTAATGTCTATTAAAGTGTAGCATTATATGCATAAATCTCTCTTGATAGCATTATCTCGCATTCATTCTGTTTAAACTGTGGCTTTGGTCTGCAAAGTTCTCGATAAGAGTTAGTTTCAAATTGAAAACACTTATATGCCCGCATATATTTATACTACATATAAAAGAGAACTGGGGTGTTAAAACTTTTAAATTCCTCTTTTACCCTCTTAAAGTTTGATGTTTCTTAATTATGCCAATTATCTCTAATTAACTAACTAATCGTATACTATTTTAAAACAATCTTCTCAAAATGTCCTTCAAGTTTCATTCATAATCACCAAAATGTCGCCATATGTCATTAAATATCAATATTAAAACTTTCATTATTTTTACTAAATTTTTACTATTAAATTTAATATTTAATTAATTTTAGCAATTAATATTTATGAATATTAATTATGAATATTATTTTTGTTTGCTAGAGTAAAATCTAATAATCTAATCCAATACTAATCTATTCTTATATTGTATCTATATGCATAGATAAAAAATAATTTATAGCATAATATTATAGAATATAGACATAAATGTTATGTAGAGATAATACTATATAAGTACTAAATCTATCCAAAATATATGTTACTTTTTAAGATAACATTATTATATATTATTGTATAATTATAATATATTACTACTATTGAAATAGTAAAATATATTCAATATGAAAGAATATTATCCTTATTTATGAAACTCAGTGATATCCATCAAAAGCTTCAGAAGCTTATGGCATGTCTTTATATAACGTTTAATTTAGCATTAATCAAAATTAATTTAGCATATGACTTTATATAACACGAAGTAACAACATGTGCCTTTTTGAGTCACATGCTGAAATATATTCGTGTATCGTGTTAATCATAAAAGAGACCTTTTAAGTACCACGTTTAGCCTCTTCATCATTAATAAAGCGTCTTCGTCTCTTATAGCTGTCCAACCCATCAATCTATAAATATCTAACCTAACGCCCTACTCTCCATCTCAAAAATCTCTCTACTTTCAAAAGTGAAACTCCAAACCACTTCTTTTTTCTTGCAAAAGCTAGCATTTGGGCCTCTCTGTAGCTCGTGTGCAACCTTCCTTCAACAAAGCCGAGTTTTACCAGCCTTGCATATCGACAAACATCAAGGATATTGTATGCTTCGTGCATTGCTAAAACATGATGTTGTAATGCCAATCGTGCTTTCGCTAGATCATCTTCCTCATTATCACCAGCAAGTCGCACCTCAGTCTCTACTGCTGCAAGATTGTTTGGGCTATCACGCACCAGTGCGCCGTCAATGCTTGACTCCATCGGATTTATGGCCGAAGATCACGACGTTCTTTATGGGTTTTATAGTATTCTTTGTGGGTTTTACGGTGCCAAGATATAGAGCCAGAGTCCGTTGCTCTGCCTACAGATGCTACTATTGCTACGGCGGTTGAAAAATTATTATTAATTTGATGTAGATTGTTTGTTTTGTGGGATATACACAATAATAGTGGTGTGTTATTTAGTAGAAATAACTTTAATTTCGTTAGTAGTTTTTGTAATAAGAAATAACTTTTTCCTTTTGTCACCTAGCTAGAACTTAGATAGTCAACTAAGGAAATAATTTTGTAGGAAAAAAATCACTAAATTTCTTACAAGTAAAGAAACACCAAATTATTTCTACAAATACAATTATTTTTTTAATAAAACGTTGTGCATCATATGTGTTCATTTGTTGAATAAGATCTTAATGAAACATCAACATGGACTCATTAAAACATTGAAACTTTTAAATAACACCAACATCATAAATTTTCTAACATGTGGCATCCTACATTATCTATACTACTTATAAAAGAAAATTGGGATGTCAAACTTTTGATCACCTCTTTTACCCCCTTAAATTTTGATAACTTCTATATTTAATGTAATCTAATTCCCATATGGTTTAATAGAGTTTGATTGTTTGGTTATTTTCTGAAATTCTTTATTCATATAATTGATTCTTCTTACGAGAATTTGTAAAGATATTATGGATACAGCAACATTACAATGCAAAGTTTCATGCATTGCACCATTTGCACAAGGAAATAATGAGAAGTACCCGAAAAAAATTATATATTTGTAATACTTATAATATAAATATTATAATGTTTTATTTTTATAATATTATATGTGTGTGTGTGTGTGTGTGTGTGTGTTTTGGTAACAATAACATCTTACAATAATATATTATCATGTGGTATTATATGTATTGCTAAGAATTGGGGATCTAATAGCAATTTTAGTGATTGGAGGGACTAATTTCCAAATATGATAGATTCAAGAGATTGATATGAGAAAACCCCCACTATTATATGGTTATATAAATTCAAATATACTTGGCCAAATTTTTCTGAGAAATATTAAGAAAATATCCCAACCCACAAAGTTTATTATAATTGTTTATTAACAAGATGGAATCTCAAGGTTCATACGAATGTTATAAGATAAAGCACGGATAATAAAAGATTTACAATTCAAACAATATTAAGAGATATTTTTGGTGATCAATGACTTTTTAGTGGAACGATAGTTCATTAGAGGAGATTTCTACCAAGTTCTATATGTAACTACCTATGAAGAAGAGCTTATAATAGATGAGAATTTCATACATATACCAAATAAAAATGTTCATGTGACAATGATAATAGTTGGGAAAGAAAATTGATTAATACTATCTTCCATCATAAGAAGCAATTTATGAAAGAAAAGAAGTTCCTTACATCTCTTTTAACTTTTAGCATAAGTACACATTTTTCGGCTTAATGCTCAATCATATGTCAAACCTTTGTATTTGAAATCTTTTGAACCAAAATATTATTTAGAATTATTATGCATATAAATCAGAAATAATTATTTCTATCTTCTATATTATGAATTATTTTATTCATTCTTTCTATGACTTTTTTCTTTTTTTCATGTTATCTGCATATAAATTCTTTTATAGTCAAATTTAGAACATAAAACAACTATGTCTGCATTAATAATTATAACATGCATTACGTACAATGCAGGTATTGCACATTAGTGCCAAATGGAGACACTTTCTTTGGTAGCGGCTTATGTTGGACTCGACGTTTTGGGTAAGTGTAGAGATTTACTAGGAGCATCTCTCATCTATTCAGTTCAATATGCATATGAGTTTGGCCAAAAAAACATGAGACAGGATTAGCCTCACATTGGAAAACAGTTCTAGAGATAAATGGTTAAAAAAAATACTTGATTTCATGACTCAATAAGAATTAAGTTTGAGTCAAACAGTGTCGTCTAATCTCGTTCATGGATCTTTGTGACCCAAAGTCTTCAGCAAAATCATTCAAGGGTTTTCTCTGTAATAGGATCAATTTCCTTTTAATTGTTTATCTTTCTTGAGGAATCTAACTAAAGTGAGAGTAACCAAGCTCATATTAGAAAATGATCCTTACACCACGATGCAATTTGAGATCTAGCCTACCTGAAAATAGCTTGAGAATTGTATCTTTCATTTATTATTATTATTATTATCTCTTCGGTAGGAGAATGCCTAAGGACCTAACTTTTTTTTCTCACCTATCTCACTGATTTCCTACAGTGAAGTTCCTTAATAAGCAACCAAAAAGAGTATATCCTTCATACTTAAATCATATTATACGGCATATATTATCTACCAAAAATTAATGACATCTTTGTGTCTCTTCACAATATTTTATGCATCCCAGAATTAGAACTCCCAAGAAATGGACTGTCGTCAAAATGGTAGATGAGATAGGTCAACAACAAGAGTAGCAAACCTCTTGGTATTTTCTCACCCTCTTTCCTATTATCATGGTATCAAATTAGACCACTCAATCTTTCTATATTTGTGTGTGGACTATCAAAATCCATGAACCCCCTCCATTCCTCTCTACCATTGCATTATAGAGGATGACCTCTACTCCTCTCTTTCATCCCCCTCTCCTCTAAATCCCCCATCCAAACATTATTTCTTGGACTCTCTGATTGTCTATCCGTCCGTCTATCTTATGTGCATGGACTATGACAACAATGTCGACGGCGATGAGGAGCATTTCCGGCCATGGTTTGTGCATCTACAAGCCAACTAGAGTATCGAAGGCGACGACGGTCTCTCTAGGGGTATGGAGGAGGATGGGAGGAGAGATTAAGGGTTTAAGTGTGAGAAATGTAGGCGGAGGAGGCAGTGTGAGTGTCAATAAGATCAACGGGAAGAAGGTGATCAATGGCGTGGAGAAAAAACTGTGTGTAGAGAATGATGCTGAAGAGGGGGATGAATCATTGAAGAGTTTTAAGCTTGGGAGGTTTGTGGAGAAGAGGTTAGTGTATAGGCAGACTTTTGTGATTAGGTCTTATGAGATTGGGCCGGACAAGACTGCAACTATGGAGACATTGTTGAATCTCCTACAAGTAAGGTCTAATTAGTAGGCATGTTTTCACTAATCCGAAAAAACATTGCAAATTTTAAATGTTATAGTTGGTTCGTAGAGAAAAGTTAGTTGCGCCCTCTTTTTGCACTTTTTATTTTTTTAATTATAGATATTTGGATTTAAGAATCAATCAGTTTCGGATGTTTTGCGTTTAAGAGTGAAATTTGGAGGTGGGTGAATTTAAAAAATAAATGGTAGTAACACATTAGTTTGGAAAGCAATATTAGTATTTTTCGCTTCTTGTCTTTCCTCATTATCTCCTCATTCCGTACTTTTCCTTGTTCTCTCTCTCTCATTTCATGTATGTTCTGCATCTATTTTTCTAATCAATAAATTTCCAAGGCTTCCTGCCCCTTTTACTAAAGAAAATAGAACTAAAAAGTAAGTTTCAGGATTAAAAAAAGAACCCTAAAATATATCACAAATCACTATGTAAAGAATGTTGAGAGTACTAACTCATGCTCTTACACATGCAATCATAATAACAAACAGGAGACTGCTCTGAACCATGTAATGAGCTCAGGCCTTGCAAGTGATGGTTTTGGTGCAACGCATGAGATGAGCCTAAGGAAGCTCATATGGGTCGTCACCCGCATCAACATTCAAGTTGACAAATACAGCCGCTGGTATTATTATTATTATTATTCTCTTTATCATCTCTTATCATTGCATACGCACACCCCTTCAAAATCTTCATCCCCTATTTTACATCTAAAATCATCCTCAATTCAGAATTCAACATTCTTATTTTTTACAAATCATAGTTTAATTAACAAATACAAATATTGTTGCAGGGGGGATGTGGTTGAAATTGACACATGGGTTGCCGCATCAGGAAAGAATGGAATGAGGAGGGACTGGATAATCAGAGATCACACCACTCAGAAAATTATAACAAGAGCTACAAGGTATTATCCAAATCAAAATTTAAAAAAAAAAAATAAACATAAAGTTCTCATTAAATTTTGCATCTTAGAGCTGATCAATCATGGCTTAATTTCAATGTCTACAGCACTTGGGTGATTATGAATAGAGAAACAAGGAGGTTGTCTAAGATCCCTGAACAAGTTAGAGAAGAAGTGAAGCCCTTCTTCTTGGATAGAAAAATCCTTTCACAAAATGGAGATGATTATAAGATCGATAAGCTCGATGAAGCGACTGCAAAGCACATAAGATCAGGTTTAGCGGTAAGTGTCACAATTTTTATTTTTCTAATTTGTGACATAATGTATTTTTATCTGTATGTGAGTATAGTATTGTTGGTCATGTAATTTTTATGTTTTTTTAGCCAAGATGGAACGATATGGATGTGAACCAGCATGTAAACAATGTGAAATATATAGGTTGGCTTCTTGAGGTAAGTTAATTTATACTCGGCATATATATTTCAGAATGCATAAGATTTTCAAGCAAAAAAGCAACTTAAAGAATATTAGATACAGTGTGGTAATAGAAAATTTAGGAATCTAAAATTTTAAACAAGGGATATATTTGAACTCTAGGCCATGGAAGATAAGAATGCTGAGCTAAGGATTAATTTCTGAACTCTATTTCACCAAAATATTATATCCTTTGACTATCATCTTCTAACTTTAATAAAAGATGCATAATACATTTTTCCTGGCATTTCATTAATAAGATCATAATGAAATGTACAAAGATTCGTCCCTATGAATTAAGTACAAAGAAAGAGCACATAAAACATGACACAAATATAAACTGACATATTAACTCCATCTGTATAAATGCTCTGATCAGTCAGTTAATAGAAATTACCATCTGTATGTATTAAAACGTATTTTTTCGCCTTTTTACAGAGTGTGCCTCTGAATGTACTCGAGCATTACCATCTCACAAGCATGACTCTAGAGTATCGGCGAGAGTGTAATCAATCTAATCTCCTTGAATCTCTCACAACCATAAAAACAAGGGAAGAACTTGAAAGCAAGAGTTCAACCAAAGGAGATCTCAGAAGCACGCATTTACTTCGCCTTGAAGAAGATAAAAAGGAGGTAGTTCGAGCCAGAGCAGAATGGCGAGCCAAATCACATGTATAACCAGTGAAAAACAACAGCATAGATCTCGACACGAGTGACATTTTTTCTTGTATTTGTTTGTTTTGTATTTGATATGTATAATTCTTTTGGCTCTTGAGAGCTAAACCTTTGCACATTTTGGAAGTGCAAAAACTTTTCAGATTTTAAAGTTTTCGGTTTCAGAATACGCAAGAATCTACCGGCTGAAACTTGAGGAGTACAAACTTACAGAATAACACTAGGATGTTTTGAAGGAAATTTCACACCCGTAAATCTATACTCTGTTTCAGGCAAATCTTTTATTACTGCAAGATAATTTTCATAGTTTATTGTATTTGATATCCCCATTCATAGATCATATCATTCAATGGGCTTGGCTATCCCTACAAGTGAATAAATGCCGCTTTGCACAAATAGAGAATGCTGACATTATGACTGTGAGACAAGTCTCCAAAATTTTTAAGGGTGAAATATGTTACGGCATCATTTTGATACCTGTCATATACTAATGATGCATTCATAAATCCAGTGCATGTACCAAAAACCCTACCCATGTTTTCAATTCTCCTTCTAATTAGATACACCATGATTATCAGTAAAGTCAGGCTGAAGCAAATAGATCTAAACGAGCAGATGTTGATATGTTCAAGCCAAAGGCCATGATGAGATTGGGAACCAAGTACTGTCACATGTATATGCTTAAAACATTTTTCCCTAATAAATCAGAAGAAGAAAAAAGAGTTGAATATTTAAGGATATCTAGCCTCAGACAGGTATTAGTTATTCAATAAAAACCCAAGACAACATATAAAGATTGATGTGTATATAAAGTGGGAATTTTAACAATTTTTAACAAAATGTAAAATACTTCAAATTAGGATCCCTAAATTTGAGCCTTGCACACCCAATACACTTGACAAACTCCCAGACCCAGAGCAGTAGAAACATTAACTAGGTTACAAATTTAGTTGCATAAGGGTTCAAAAATGTAAACTGCACAAATATGCTTCATTCCAAGTGCAACCTGCAAACTTCCTCGTCAACCAATGCCCAAAAACTTCTCCACCTACTCCCATTAACTCCTTACTTAACACATCCCAAACAGCTTTCCCTTTCCCTTATGCAAAACTATTCCGTTACTTGCTCGGGAAACCATCCAATGGCTCCAATCTACAAGAAAGTATCAAGTACACCCTGTCCGTGTACCAAAATGATATCAGTAGCGGTCCACATATTGGTATCTCTTTGATGCATCATCAAAGTTATGAACTGGGTGCACTGGATATTTACTCCTCTAACTATGGATTAGTTGGCGCACGAAGGACAAAAGAAACTTTCAGATCTGTTCAGCGGTCCTCAAACCTTCCTTTTAGCACTGATTTAAAGATAGACAGACTTTGATACATCAGCTATCTAGCAGAACCTGATCACCACGTAGTTGGAAAACTATACAATGTCTGCGTGCTCTGGATAATATGTGGACCAAGAAGAGAAATGAATTTAGATCAGTGCACGAATCTCCAAATCCCCACCTATTGCACTAATCCAAGGGTTGATAAGTCACAGAATCCATCAGATAGTTTCTCTTACTTCCTCTCTTTGTTACAATTGTTAACTGTGGATAGACCCCTCACTATCGCCAAAATATGCTGACCCTCTATAGTTCTATTGTTGCAGATAGACCCTTGGGCGAATTTTTTTGATTCTTTTACTCTCAGGAGGTCTATTTTGTAAAGACCAATTTTCTTTTTCTCTGAAGGGCAAAAGAGTTAAATTTTTCACTCAGGCGGTTAATCTACAACAATAGCGCTAGAAGGGTCTAACCCCAATTGGGCAATACCACAATTAACCCTTGTTATAAACCAAACTCCCTCACTCTCATCACCATTCTCACCCTCTTCATCAAACCATGAAAACATGCATAACACTCATCCCCTCTCTCCTCTACCTTCTCTTCTTTTTGGTTGAGATCACCCTAGTCTATAGTGACTCCCCATCTTCATCTCTTCAAGACAAATGCTCCCCTGAGCTAGGAAAGCTAGAGGGGGTGCTTGAGCTATGCCAGTGCAAAGGCTGACACACCCACAAGTGCTTGCTGTGGGTCTGTGACTGAGATCAGGCAGAAGGACGCAGTGTGTCTCTGCTTCATCATTCAACAAGCTCATGCTGGAGGTTCAAGTGTGACAAGCATGGGCTTCAGTTGGATAGGCTCATCAAGCTCCCTACTGCTTGCAAACTTGCCAAGTCCAGTGTCAGTGATTGCCCAAGTGAGTACTTTAGTATATTGAGGGGGTTTTTTTATTAATTACCGATAAATTAATAAACAAAAATTATAAAGTCCAAATAGAGCATATTAAAGGAAAAGAAAATAGTGCAGCCGATATATTGTCTAGATTAATAATATGAATCCCTATTATGTATATAAACCAGTAAAGTGGGATATGAATACCATAAAAAGAGATTATTTTGGTATAGACAGATATTACTTAGTAGAATGGGTGAAGGAAAAGAAAGTAATAACAAGGAAGTATGTATTACCCCAGACAAATGAAAATTATAATATCCAATTATGGATAACAGAAAATGATGACAAAACTACAACAGAAATGGGAATAGAACAAGTAAACAGACGGATAAGACCTTTTGCGTGCTGTAAAGACAACTGGCATAAGGATATATGGAGACACAATAGGTATAAAATATTGGAACCCCTTGATAAAAATGAAATACCTTCTAAACAAAGGATAGAACATTTCTAAGGAATGGATGTGCCAGAAGTAGGAATACTAAAGTTTTATATCACACCGGGAAGGATATATGGATATTTAGATAATCAATGGTTCAAGACAATAGAATGTAATACTGAACGAATTAAAAGTGTCTCTTATGGATTAGAAGATTATGCGCCTATTAAAGTTCCCTTTATTACTCATAAAGTTAATATTGCAAAATGGTCAGAAGAAGAAAATTTAAAAGAAATGGTTGGATGCTCTACGAAAAGGAGGTAATACTAACAAATTATTAATATGCAGGAAATCCAGCAGTAGCATTAAGATGAGAAGCTCAATCAGGACATGAGTAAATCCTTCGGGATGAGTACATCTTTTAGTAAAGTTCTTTTGAACTCAGTAAGGTTCTCCAGAACCCACTAAATAGTACATTCAGGAACACCTTTGAGTAACGACTCACTTGAGTCTCAATTGCTTCTAGTATTGATTCCGATTATTAATATCCAGTACCTTTGAGATGGACAAAACACCATCGACTTTATCAGTCCCACAAATAACTCTAGAATTATTACAGGCAATGGCGGAACAGTTCTTAATATCTCAGTCAAAAACCCAAAGTACCCAGATGACCTATGTATTTGGGGACATTAAACTTAAATCTCTTAACCCCCAGAACTCATTTAAGGCTAAATCTCAAGTAACAGACAGGCAGCAAATCCTCTTAGACTATGCCTAGAATGCAAAAAATAAAGCCCAGATGACTATGGCCCTTCAGGCCTTAGCAGTACACTTTGTCGAAGAAAATTAAGTCAAAAAAACCTTGCCAAAAGAAGTAATGACAGAGAAGCCACTTACACCAGATGTTCCCAATACTAAGTTAGACGCAGCATTAAAAGAAATGGAAATTGAGAATACCTATTTACAGAGAGAAGTAAGTAAAATGAGGAGTATTGAAAGAGAGTTAAATGAAATAAAGGAATTAGCAAAAGAAGAAGAAAGGGTAAAGGTCGAAGGATGGGGACTTTGGAGGAGGTTTCCAAGTGTACTCCACCCCCAAAAGGAACACATTATGGACATAGTATTTTCAGACGAAATAGGAGAACAAATTTTCTTCCAGCAATATCTCAGGAAGCTTGCTTGTCAGCAACAATTAATTCAAGGACTTACATTCATGAGCTCATTGCAAATGTTTCAGTTATATCACTTGCTCAGTAAATCTCAAGCATTGGAGGAACATGAACATGGACGGAGTAAAAATAACCTTGGAGAAATTATTAAAACTTGGATTGATAAGGAGACTTTTTGTTACTGAAAAAGCTCAATTAAGAAGTACCACAGGGCTAGAAAAGCTAGTCCTTTATTTATCCTCACTTTATGAAGTGAACCAGGAAAGAGTATTTGAAGTTGAATTTCAGACAATCCCTCCATCCTACTACCCTAGACATCTCGATGACCCCAGGAGTTTCATCACAGTAAAGGAAGTAGTATGCGCTTCGCAGAAATATATAATAATTCCACAAGATCATATGGTTCCAAAAAGCAGTGTACATATACTGGACCAAATTAATTACTACAGAGCGATGGTTTATAGAAAGCCCTATGTGGTACATCCAGAAATGAAGCTAGTAGCAGAAGATCGACAAACCAAGATCTTCTCAAACAAGGATAGTAAATTCATGATTAATTTCTTTTCTGGACAATCAACAGAGTTCCCTGAAGAGGTCATTTATTTCACTAAAATAAAGCTCATCAAATGACCAGATATGAAGGTGATATATTTTCAGGACCTTATCTTCATGATGAAGACTCAGCAGCAAAAGATGAATCTAGAGGATCAGGACGGCTCAGTGACGCCCTAAATGATATGGCATCGCCAACGTGGAAAATACAATGGAAACATAAGGAAAAGAAGAGAATCGATTAAGTGGTGGGTCCCTTCAAGACGTGATAAAAAAAGCATGGCGGATTCCCAGTAAACCAGGTGCCGCCCCTAGTATTAAAAGATCCCTTGCCACCTGGGTAGAGAGATGGAAATTTATGTAATAAAAACCGGTTACACCTCGGTATTACGAGAGTGATTTTACTTTTTTTTGTAAATTATTATGAGTCGGTACGTCTTTTGTGCCCAACTTTTTAAAAGTGGGTATCTTTTCTTTTTTAGGGCACTACTGAGGGTAGTGGGCTAGCTGGCATCTATTATGGGTGTCTGTGCCTCCCCTCTTTTCCTATATAAGGTAAGAGTCTCATTTTGTAAGACAAGAGAGAGTGGAGAAGAAAAAAAAAGCAAACTCAAGAGTGACGAGAGCAAGAGAGATTTTCTGTAAAAAAACCTTGAGGAGCTGAAAGGGATACCCTTCAGAACTAATTTGAAGGTACAAGTAATATTATTTTCTTTAAGCATTACTTTTAGTATTATTTTTCTCTTCTATGTCTTTTGGAATATACTAGGCGTATTTTTTAATCCAAAAGGTATTACAAGCCATTCAAAATGTACTAGGGGACATGTAAATGATGTCCATTTGACACTGTTCTCATGCATTTTTATGTGCCAAAATCCTGACTTACAATCAAATGTACTAAATATATTGTGCCCCTGTATAGTATTAATTATTTCATTCTTATCTGGGATATTATATCAGTCATCAACAGTATTGTCATTTAACCTCCTATAGTCTATGACCATCCTAGATTTTCCTCTTATTTGCTCAATGTGCTTATTTACTATAAAAGCTGGACTCCTATGCGGACTTCTACTTCTTTGTATTACTTTTAATTGCAATAATTTTCTTATATGCATTTCAAATTCTTTAATGTTTTCATTGGTAGCTTCAATCTTTTTTTATTTAATTACAAAATTTTCATCTTTTATTTCCAATTGGCATAAGACTTTGTTCTTATTCCAACATTTCTGTGGCTCTTCTCCCAATATGCCATCACATTCTGACTTATAATATTATCTATTTCGACGTCTCCAGTTTATAACAGATTTATTATTTTATTCATATTTATTATATCTTTAGGGTAATCTTCTTTATTCTGTCCTTTTAATTGTATGAGGTCTTCTTGTTTACATTGGCAAGGGTCTATATGATCACTGCACTTACAAGTCTCTGCCTCTTCCCTTATTGTTTTTCTTTCTTCAGCTACTTCTTTAACAAAAGGTATTAAAGGGGTAGTTAAGATGTGTAGTCCTTTTTCTGCTACTATCATTCCATAATACCAATTTAAAAATAAGTTTAGTCCTATAACAAATTCAATCCTGCTTAAAGTCATTTCTCGTAGACTAATAATAATAGGAATACTTAGAAATTTGTTAATATTCCATCTATTTAATACACAATCTTATATTTTGTTGATAATTTTTCCTTATAAGTAAATAATTTTCCATCCATTTGTTCTGCACTAAACTGTTCATGTTCACTTAATTTTTCAATATATTGTAGGGGTACTAACTTTTTATTTAGTACTGTATTACTACACCCGGTATCTACCAGTCCTATTACATCTAATTTCCAGTCATGTATTCATATTTAGCATCGTATTTAAATGCTATAAATTCTATCTCCCAGATAATATGGACTCTGGATGTAATTGATCACTGGGGCTTTTTTATTTGTTTGTTTCCATCCTCTACTCATTTATTTCCACAATTTCATTCCCCCAACCACTATCTCCTTGTCTACATTTTTCTTTAGTTTTCTTATTACTCTCATGGCTCTTATGTAAGGCTTATAGTATTGTTCTATTATTTCATTTTCTTTTTGGATCATCTTGTTTCTCATTGCCTGTGTTGACAAATTTTCAAAGGTTTCTTTTATGTTTCTTATATTGGTTACCTTTTGACTTAATTTCTCTTTTGGAATGATCATTATTAAATAATTTTTTCTACTATCAACTCGGCTAGATTATTGACATCCTGTTGTAATTTTTCTAGTTTACTTGTTAATTGATCTATATTCTTTTGCATTTTTATTATAGTGTATTCTAAGACTCCCTTAATCTCTTCTGGGGATTTCATGGGTGTTACTTCTTCAAAACTATCTCCCGTCTTTATCAAACATATTTTTACATATTTCCTTTAAACACAACTTACATTGGTATCTTAATTTTAACTCTGGATACCTATAACACTTTATACATGGTTTGTCATTACTCCCACTAATTCCTTTCCATATATGCTTACAGTTTTCTATTGTATTTTTCATGACTGTAATGAGTGTAATAGCATATCAATTTCTTTGGTTTCTTGCAGAATGTCCTCATACGATTCTCTACACTTCCTATCAAACTCTATTAATGAATTTGTAAATTGAGGATTGTCTTCCTCACCATTTGAAGTTTCCTCTTGGTAATTGTGCTCATTTATGCTAACAATACTATATATTGTTTCTGTATCACTAATTGTTTCATCTACTTGTAATAAGTCTTTGTTTGCATATTCTACTAATATAGATGCTTTATTATGCATATTATGTCGCTTTGTACAATCTTTTACTAAGTGTTCTGTACTTCCACAGGAAAAGCAGCTTAGTTTGTTTATGTAATCCCGTCTTTTATCATATTTTCTTACATGATTTTCTTTGTTTAGGTATGGTTTTCTTGCTTTACTTTTCCTTAGATAATATTTCTTTTTAGAATATTTCCTCCTATAATCTGTTTTGTCTTTATAGAATTTTCTAGGTTTTCTTTCTATACTTCCATAATGTTGTAATGTATAAATATTTCTGCAAAAACTCCTTTCTCCTTTTAATTGTCCTCCTATCTGTATTTTTGTGCATTCTTCTACTAATTGGTCTACAATAAATTTAACCTTATTTGTAATATTGTTTAATGCAGGTAGTATTGTCGGTTCATATTCTAAATATTTTTTATGGATAATATTTCCTAATGGTGCAGGTAATTTTAGAAATAATTTTTCTCCTATTTTTCTATCATAAAAGCATCCTGCTAGACTGCTATAATATATAAAATCCTAAAGAAAAGGCTTTATATAATTTCAGTGTTGGATTTATAATTGTTCTAATTTTCTCATTGTTTCTTGTTGTTGCTTTCCTATCCCAATATTAGGCTGTTGTCCTAGTATTAAAACCTGTATTTTGTTTACAAAATTATAAGGATTCGTTCCTAATTCCAGATCCATAGTAAATTCTTGTGGAAAATTACTCTTATAAGCTTCCCATATAGCCCTAACAGTTTCTCCTAGAAATTTTTCTAAATAACTATACATTTATGGTGTTGTTGCTGGGACATTTAGACTTTCCCATTCTCTACATACTTTCTGGCTCCACATATCAATTATTGTAGGCCATTTTTGTGGATCATGTGCTGTAAGATTTAATTTGTTTCCATCATCTAATAATAATTTCTTATCTACTTGTTCTAAGGGTAATCTTCTTCCTCTTGGCTTAAAATCTTCTATTTCACCCCTATAATCTAAATAGGATTCTCTAGTTGGTAGTCTTACAAATGAGGTTTTTATTGAATCGAATATTGTTTTGCTATTACTACCTCCTGAAGATTTTGCTTCTGTTTCAGGTTTATTCTGGTACATATTTTCAATGTTTTTGGATTTTATAGTCATCTTTTTTATTATCCAATTTCCTGTATGATCTTGTTCTAATATTTCATCCTCAGATATTTTGTTTACTTTTATTAATTTTAGTTCCAATTCTTCAACTTTTTCTATTGTTAAGAACTTACCATGTTTGGGTATTTCTGGTATTTCATTCATCCTAAATTTCTATTTATTTCCTGACTTATCTCTTCACCTTCTCCTGTGATTTCTAAACTTCTGTTTTTATAATTATTGAATCTTAAACTATAGCCGTTATCCTCATTTTGTATAAGGTTCCTTCACTTGGGATTTCTCCTTCATCTTGGGTTACCATATTTTTCAAATTCCATTCTGTGCCATTTAGTATTGATGGGTCTATCTCCATAGGTTAAATCATAGCAATTCCTACACTAATCATTGAATCTATTATTTTATTTGTATTTAGCTTATATCTAGTGGTACTATTGTCTGTCAGTTTTCCTAAGAACCCAATGTTTAATAATATGTTGTTTCGTCTAGCAAATTCACTATAACCTTTAGCTTGTATAGCTATTTTAATGTGTCTCAAGTCTTCGGTACTTATTAAAAAATCTGAATTACAATAAAAGATTCCTTTGTTATTGCTCATGTCTACTTTTGTTGCTGCTATCATAGCCTTTTTCATATTACTCCACCTATCATCCATTAATATGATTAATAACTTAGTGCCTAGCTTCTTTCGTGCTAACCCTTTTATTCTTATCACAATTTGTCCTAAATGTGCTAGCTTTTTCTTTAATTTTATAATCTTTTTCGTTGTCTCATTGCTTACTAGGGTGAGATGTTTTGTTTGGTCAGTTACTAGGACTTCTTCTTCACAATTTATTCTTAATA
The DNA here is from genome assembly GCA_037177215.1 of Asparagus racemosus. Lineage (NCBI taxonomy): Eukaryota > Viridiplantae > Streptophyta > Magnoliopsida > Asparagales > Asparagaceae > Asparagus > Asparagus racemosus. Next base: position 4,995,796 of record JBAKGM010000002.1, read on the forward strand.
GTTGCGTATTTAAGGAGAAAGATCCTACTCTGTATAAAACTTGGGGATTTAGCAAATTTAATTGATGGTTAGTATATATTTCATGGTCCTGATTAATATCTATTACTTCTTCCAATGTTGTCTATGTGGAGGTTGAATTTCTTCCTGGCAGTATATTCAGAAATGCATTAGTATTTATTACTGCCTCTTCACTGGTTATAGTTCTACTAGTTGCAGTAAAAGGTATTGTGGTCATCTTATTTTGTCTTTTTATATCCAAATTTATATTTAGTTATCATAAAAGCTTTTTGTCTTGGTTCTATAGGCTTTAGTCTAGCCATTTGTTCAGTTAGTTTTTCTATATCAGTTTTTTCCATGGGAATGTTTCTTAATAAGTTGTCCATTTTCCCATGTAATGCCACCAATAATTCTATTATTATATTGTTTCGTCTTATTACTGTTTGGTCTGTTTGTGCTATTGCTAAATAGGTACTTAAGCCTTCAGCTTCTTGGAATAAGGAGGCTCTCTTTTTTGCTGCTACATAATTATCGTCTCTTACCAAACTGCTCATGATAAAGCTATTTTCTTTATTTCTACTAACATCTCTTTTATGTTGCCATAGCTTTGTTCGAGCTCAGTAGCCCTCTTATCAAGTTTATCCATTATTGCTTGGTTAGCTCTCCTTTCGGATTCTTTGCATACCTTCCATTCCTCTTTAAGACATTCAACTTCTTGCAATTTTCATTGGATTGTTACTAATTGTTTTTTAATATACTGTTGATTTTTCCTTGTGTCTTGGATTATCTTATTTTTCTCACATATGCTGCCGGCTACTTTTGAACTTACTGTAACATATTTCTCATATAAAAATTGTATACTTTTACTTAGTATTATATCTATTGTACTATTCATTTGCTCATTCATCTTGTGTAAACTATGTCCATATTTCCTATCAAAGTTACATTGATGCATGAATTCCTCTTTTTTAATTGTATTTTTATTTTCCTGGTACAATTCTAGATTTAAATATTCAAATTTTTCTATGCTCATAATGACATTAATATCTCAATTTCTCAGTCATCAATTGGTTGGACAAGTTCTAATTGGTCAAATATTTCTCTCTTCCATAGACTCTAATAATTCTTTTTCTTTAGAGGCTAATATCTCTGGTGCTATTTCTATTTCTAATATACCTTTACTATTTTTCCTACAGTTGTGTATTTCATCATTTATACTAGCTAAAAACTTACTTCTCATTGAGGATCTTAGAAACCTTTTAAGGGTAATCTCCCTTACCTTTATCAAGAACTTTGTAAAGTGCCAATTCTCAAGATGCTTTTTTTTTTTGGTTTCTTGGTGCTTTTTCCGATAATTTCTCATTCTTATATTATCCTCTTATAACTTCTAAGTTGTAGCTTGTAAAGGCTCTGATACCAAAATTGGGGGGGTCCCCTTCTACTTTTGTTAGTGCCCGTGACTGACACTAAGAAAGGAGCCCAAGAATTCTTCAAGAATCCTTCAAGATTAGGTTTAATTATGTTGCTGTCCTAGCCATTGGCCAGGATACCAGCCATCTCCTGCTTTGAAACTAGTTCCAGTATTGGTTATCCTATAGATGAGGTTTTTATTGAATCGAATATTGTTTTACTATTACTACCTCCTGAAGATTCTGCTTCTGCTTCTGTTTCATGTTTATTCAGGTACATATTTTCAATGTTTTTTTGTTTTATAGTCATCTTTTTTATTATCCAATTTCCTGTATGATACTGTCCTGATGCGTACCTGTTGATTCTTTCTTCTATTTTTGGTGCATATTTATGAGGTTTTACTTTCAAAATGGCTCCCCAACCGTTCTCACATCCATCTGTCTCTATTAGTATATAGTCAGTGTCTAAAGGTAATTTTAATTCTGGTAGGGTTTTAACCATTTCCTTTATCTTTTCTATCTGGTTATAGTCTTCTTGGTTAAAATGTTTTAGTCCCGTGGTTCCTATTTTATCATATAATGGTCCCATAATTTTTCCTATATCCTTTAAAAACGGTCTTGCATAATTTACTAGCCCTAACAGCTTTTGCAAGTCTTTTATGGTTGTAACCCGTGGGAATTCTAAAATCTTTTTAGAAATATGGGGTTGCAATTTAATTTTGCCTTGTCCTAATTCGCCACCTAAAAAAGCAATATTTTGCCTAAAAATTTGAGCTTTCTTTGTACTTATTATGATTCCATTAGAGTGACCAGAGCAAGAGAGTTTTTTTTTTTTTTTTTTGGGCATGTACCCAGTCTCAGTAATTTACCACTTGTTTACAATTAGATAAGGCCTCAATGGCAAAATGGCAGAAAGATTCAAACTCCTAGCATAAGAATTTCAATTCCAGCATATGTTTGAAGATTTATAACCCTTGGTTCTTTACAAGTGTCATTTATTTCCATACATCTGAGAATGGTTTTTCCCCATACAATTCAGAGTTATCAGGTCCTTCTTCTTCCAGCTCAAGGAGTTATATATAGGCAGGTTTGAAACTTTAGGACATGACCAAAATGTTCTTTTAATTAGAACTGAAGAAAACATATAATTCATGAAACAAGCAATAATGAATTTAAGGACATTTAACTCATGGATCACGACCAATATTATAGCCAAAAATATTTGTTCTATGAACGCTTTGCACATGGACAATGGGATATGATGTTTTGTTAATAACACTTGTAAAACTTGTAAAATCAAAATTAATCGCTAATTTACCAAATTTAATTGCAAAATTCAAGCCATGCATTATTGTGGTCACTCATTTACTTTTCTTGGAAGAGCATAAGCAATATGAGGGGTATGTGCACATGCCACACACACATCTAAAATAGGGTGCCAAGTTACTAAATGGATCATTTTATTACATAAATAAAATATCCAAACAAACCACACTACTTCAAACTTTTATACAACTAGTCTTAGAGGTTTCATGTCATTGTAGATCTTAGAGGTAGAATACAAACTTGTAAACTTGTAATAGGCATGGGCTGACTCTTCTGCATTTTGAAACGCTATAAGATGGCCCCCAAAATACAATCTTTATTGAAGGTAATAGCTTATCTTATATAAAATAGAAACCAAAATGTTAATCAGTAAGTGAAATACCCAGTAGACTCGTTCTTTATTCCACTGCCAACTCATTACTTACTGTTTTCTTTCCATCAGTGCTAACTTTATTCAATGACAGAGCTTCTGAATATACTGCCAAGTTCACCAGACTACGCTATCTTCACCAATGTTACAGAAGGTTAAGCCAAATATTTATGATCCTTCGTAGAAATTTACAACTTAAAGGCTTCTACTAGCTAATACATTATTGTCCACATATTCTCGATGTAGCTATTACAATACCTGCTGGACCTTCAGGATCTTTGAGCAGTGGTAGCAGTAATACTGTAATAGCAGCAAGAATTCTGCAGGAATCATGAATAAGGTCCACTTTGCTAGTATCTCCACTGTGACTATGATCTCTACTCTCTACTTCGCCATCTTCCAACTAGAACCTTGATTATGCAGCCATTATTGTCTTTATTTCAGTTAAATCATTCTCCATCTAGTACAAATTAGTGCTTTATGTGGAATGAAGACCTAGTTTAGAGTTCAGTTTTCAGAAGTTTCAACTACTTGAATCAAAACGTTCTTTCCTGTAGTGACTTTTATTGCCTCTTAAATGCATTAAATAATTAACACAGCAGTACAGCAGTTGCTTTCAAAGCTCATGACATGTTAGTGTCACATGCCAGTAAAAGAGTTAGTATCAGCTGGGGGCTTCAAAAGTATTATGGCCCAGTCTGCTGGTAAGCTTACAGTAAATGAGAACAAAAGAATGCCTATAATGAGTCAGCAACCTAATGTCCTAAAAAAGCATCTGATAGATTCATAGAGGCAGTTGATGAACACAAATAGCAGGAAAAGCTACAACAGTAAAAAGTTCTCATCTTGTTGATGGATGCAGTGCATGATCAAAGACTTTCAAAGATCTTTTCCCAAAAGGAAATGTCTTGTTTTCATGTTATGTTACAGCTGACCTATTAAAAAAACATAACCTTACCCTGTTTATTCATTTGCTATACTCTGTATACTTCTATTTTACCTTATACACATAACATGTGAACTTGACTGATAAAAACAAGTAAGCAAAGACCAATAATAGAAAAATGAGGAGCCCCCTCAGATTGATAATGCATTTTTTCATTGGTATAGAAACAACATACAGTACAAAGAAGGCAGCAGTACCTTAAAACGAAATTTACAATGATAGTCTATCAACAAGCAGGATTGGCCTCTGAAACATCCCCGGCAGAGGCTAACATTAGATGGGGAGGGAGAGCACCTTCCTGCCTTGCCTTCTTGCGCTCATGCTGAAGCCGGAAGTATTCCCTTCTCCTCGCTTTGAAACTGTTTGGGTTCTCTGGCTGTTCTATGCGAGGATAGACGCTAATCTGTTAAGAATGGAGATATTGGTCGCCATTAATTCAGGAATTTTATAATTAGGATTCAACAAAACATCGATCATTAGGTTACTCACCTTTTTCCTGTCTGGCCCATACTTTTCAAACTTCACAAGACCATCAATCAGTGAGAAGATAGTGTGGTCTTTGCCCAGTCTGACATTGTTTCCGGGATGGAACTGAATTTTCAAATGTTGACTTTTTAATTTAAAAAAAAGTATAAACAGTAACTGGTTTTAAAATGTAACCGAAGGCGTTTCTAAGAAATACAGAAACAGAACTATAATGAAGCAAAAATAAACAAGAAATTGAAGATCTCTTGCTTGCACGTTTTCTGGCTACAATAATAAATTGCCACATCTACAGAGACACGTGTTAATGACAAATGGTATCTAATGGTGCAGAGTGTCCAATTATACGATACAAGCATAATAAAGGCAACAGCTTTTGTGGAAACTGAGATGAGTCCCTCCAATCTATTTGCATATAGGGAAAAAAGTTGCTCTTACAATGTTGGTTATGGTGTTTCTTGAACTTTTGACCTCCCTATTACAGGTCACTTCTTTTACATTTTCCATGAGATTCTCCTCTGTAATCAAGAAATATCACTGAAAGGAAGTACCTTCAAGCAGAATTCTTTTCGGTTACAGAAATTTCATGACTACCTTCGCATCATCTCTCAAATTTGACTTTTAAGAATATTTTTAATAGAAACAAGTATCAAGCACCAAACCCTTATCTTCAATTTCAAGGGTAACATTACAAAAATCAAACCAAAAGATTCCTTACCCATTACTAACAATGAAAATGCATGTGCCTGTTGTCTTGACTAAACGAATTACCTATGACCTAACTAACTGTTCTCTATTTGTCTGATTTAGCTCGGAAAAGGATACAAGAAAGCTTTGATCAAAATAATCCCTCCATCCAGAATGTTCCCGAAAGCTTTACAACTCCAATGATTTGTAAGGTTGACATGATCCACTTGAGTTCTTTGTTATGGTAAGAGTGAGAAAACATTTCATTAGAAACAGGAAATAGAGGAGAAGTTGAATAGGACGGAATAACCAAAACAAAAAAAAAAACATTTTACTCCGCCTACTCAGGAAGAAGGATGCACTAGATTGAAACTGAATCAGAAAGGCCCAAGTGATAAGAGAAGGGGAAAAGACAGCAAGGAAACTGAATAACAGATCAAAAGATCACTGGAAGACAGAATGACTACCAAAGAAACTAAACAAAACCACTGTCAACTAAAGATGAATTACAGTAGCAACTTAGAAGCATGAGTATCTGCTGAAAGCAAGCAGGAAAGACTGTTTTTACTGACTTTCAGACACACCAGTGCATAACTACTTAGTTCCACTATCGTTGGCATTAGTTCAGAGAAACACAAGAATTTGATGGTCATGAATAGGAGAATTCAGCAAAATAATATGGAGCTCCTTAAAGTGAAAGGAATTCTTGCACAAAGCTAAACTATCAGAGAAACTTATTTATTTCTAGAACAAAGACAATATAATATTTCATCTATCATAAAACTATTAATAGTCATACCCACCATGTAACAACCAAAAAAACCTAATATACCTGTTAAACATAGGTAAGAATTGATAAACAAAGAATGCAGTGTTTGTAAATGTTAATATATCATTCAGGATTAGGTTCAACTTCATGAGCCCAGAGAACACTTCTTTTTCCTCTACTTGTTCTATCTTACAATATTGATGCACCAGTATCGACAATCAAACATCAGTTAGCAACATTACCTTTCTACTACTCACTACATAAGTCAAGGGGTTTATAACTGCCACAATGGCATCCATACCATACTTCGTACCATCGGGCACATATGAGACCAACTAATGCAATTACTTATGTTACTTATTTCTCTTGATTGTCAGATGTTACATAGTCTCTATACTAGGCCCTACAATTTTCATTTTCCTCAATCTTTGTATTGAGTGAAAAATTAGATCACAAATTCAATTCTTCACCGTTATCCTTAGAAATATGTAACCAGTCAAGTAAGAAGCCATTCACATTAACAGTCCAATGGGCCGACCATGAACGTCTTTTATACACTAAATCTGAAGTTCAATAGACAGTTCTTACCTCAATATAGCATAACGGTATCTACTTTGGATAAGTAAATTGGATAGCAAATTTGTTATAGTTATTTGTCAATTGGGTCAATCATGAGAATCCATCGTCCTCTAGTTATCACATAAAACCGCCGTTAAACCAAATTTGAGGCTTCAATTCAACATCCCACAAGCAACCCAACTCAAAATTCTAAATCAAACCCAACAGCAAGCCTTAAAAACTCAAACTTTTAACACTTCCAACAAAATTCACCACCTAGGGTTTCAATAAAGATCCATCATACCTTAGTTCCCCGCTGCCTGACGATAATAGCACCAGGCTGAGCGGCCTGATCGCCATAGATCTTAACCCCAAGCCTCTTCCCTCTCGAATCTCGGCCGTTTTTTGTGCTCCCCGCTCCTTTCTTGTGAGCGGATTCGATCGTCAACGGCGATTTCGTTGGGAACGAGACCGAAACTTGCTGGCCGATTCGGGTCGAGCCGAGGTCGCCGTTGAGGTGAGAAGCGGAGGAAAAGAGGGTGAGGCCTTTGAAGGACGAGAGTAGCTTGAGTCCTACGGTCGCCATTAGGGTTAGGGTTTTTGGATTTTTGAGATGAATTTTGCTCGGAGGGAAAAGAGAGGAGAGAAGATAACAGGGAGGGATATATCATAAGATGTAGACTGTAGAGGACGGTGGAAACGGGTCGGGTTAGGGTCGGATACTACAAGATCCATTTGGGGATCCATTTTGATCTATTTTCGTTTATTTTAAGGGTTTCTTAGATACTAGTCCCTTACATCATAGGTATTTGGATATTATCCCTCATATCTTCATATTTTGATATTAGTTCCCCAAATTACCTTGATATGATAATATCTTTCCCTCTAGTTGGTTGGTGTTAAAATGGATGAGGGATATTCCACTTTCTTTAAGTTTTGTGAATGGACAGTTATACCGTTCTCCTCTCTATCCCCTCTAACCTCTCACTTCTCTTTGCCTTCGACCGTCACCGTCTGCTCTATGCCCTCTCTCTCCTCCATTCAGCCTGCTCCAATGTCTTCACAATTCAAAAGAATATGGGAGAGTGTGGTGAATAGAGAAGGCGATGGGGGTGACATCACCAATGGAGTTGATGATGTCGGCAGCGAAATAAGTGAGAATACTGGCGTGGGAGGTGGTCATGGAGATGGAGGATGTCAGAATGCTAGCAAAAGGAGGGGATGGTGATAGAGGAGATGCAGGTGATAGTGGAGGGGAGAGAGAGGGGGGGGGGAGGGTAATATGATAACTCCTCATCAATAGTTAGTGTTAATCTAATAATGATTTATGGCTTTGAATGGTAAAATCTAACAGAAAGGCTAATATCAACATATTAAGATAATTTGAGAGACTAATATTAAAATATGAAGCTTTGGGGTAATATGAAAATAACTATGATTTAAGAGACCAATATTTTTTTAAAAACCCTTATTTTAAACTTAATTATACTTGAATATCCTCAAGTTTTATCAAAATTTAATTTTTATATCCTAATTTTTCAACCGCGCGTTACGCTACTACCTTTTATTAGATCAACCTCAAGAATTTCATTAAAAATAGATCACGCCATTAATGCAAGGTAACATTTGGCCTTTTATAAACGTGGACCAAGAAAAATGGATTTGGATCCTCTCCATTATAAAAGAATAGTTGAAAGAACACTACTTTTAGTCTCAACTATTAATTATCTAGTTGCCAGTTGTGATACAAGCTAAATATAACACTAACCCTATCCTCTTGTATTGCACTCATTCCTAATTTACACTCAGAAAAAATCACAATCATCCACTAGATAATCAATGGCTGTAATTATCTAGTGGTTTTTTTTTTCTTTTTTGATAGTGGAGATGATCTGAAGCCAAGAAAATTTTCTCAAGAAGTTCCTTTCTTCTTCTTTCATCTATTTGATATAAACTCATTGAATTTAAAAAATATTAATCTATTTCGTTACTTTCCCTATGACTAAAACCTGTCATTGATCTATAGGAAAAAATTGTTATCTGGCATTTAATAATATTCAATTTTAAAAATGGAAACTTAAGGAGCGTTAATTAATGTCATTTCACCCGTAGTCATTAAATTAACCGGGTAAACTGCATGTCAAAAACTTTGGGGTATTTTTTAGACAAATTTAAACTTCAGGATATTGAGAAGATGATGAAATTTCAGTTTAGTTTTGCTCATTGATTGTTTTCTTTCATATTGTACCTCTCAGAATACGAGTAATAAATCTCTTCTTACTCGTGTTAACTTAATTTTCCATCCTTTTCTTATCACTAACATTAAGTCTGTGTGTTGTTGCAGGTATTATTTGCCAAGATATATTTGTCGCCAATTTGATAATACGATTTTTATATATAACTATTTATAAAAACTTCAGCAACAATTTTTTTTACTATTATTTACATATTGAATTTTTGAACTAGTTAACAAAATAATACATCAATTAGCAAGTTTTATCAATTTTTTCTAATAGAGCCAGAAACGATTTATATTTGTGAAATGTCCGGTAAAGGTTAAATTCATCATTTGTGAAAATATAAATAAAAGATGTGAACACTATTTTCAAGGCCTTGTTGAGCCCCTGTTGGAGGACGACCCTTAGCGGGAAGACCCGTGGTCGAATCCCTCAGCAAGTAAAAAATCCTCAGGCCAGCGCTAGCCACGAAGCGCGAGTGAGGATTAGTTCCATCCAAAATGTGTGGGGATACCTCGTAAGGAAACACAAAAAAGTTACTTCAGCTTGAAAAGTAGATAAATGGCCACAAAAATTACAGTATCATATAGTGCCTATTTGATTCAAAAATTATGGCATGACCAGTGTTCATGAAAAAAAAAATCATGACGCCGTGACGAATAGTACTGTAGTAAGAATAGTATCCACTGTAGCATAAATAATGATTTTGAGCCTTTGCTTTTAAGTTAGAAGTAATAGATGTCAAAACCTATATAAAGTTTATACATAATTAAACCCACAAATATATTATACTAACTATTGTAATGTGTATGGACTATAGACCAAGGTTGATCAACTTATGGGCTTGCAATTAATTACCATCATGAGCCTTGCTCTTTTCTCCATATTCATCATGATGATCAAGATTCAAAAAGTCATCAACAATAAACACCCCCTTCAAATATTTCAACAGCCAAATCTAGTTTTGACAAGAAAATGCCACCTCAAACCGGGCCTGAATCATTTCAATGACCAAATTGAGTCATTAGATTGGACTAAAGTCATAGTAATAGCAATTGAGTGTTCTCCTTCCAAATTTCAAAGGCTCATGAATCATCATCATAGCAATAAAAGGTGAAGATACTCATGACATCCACCTATAAACTTTGTTATCATGACTCTCCTTAGTACCTTCTTGGGGTTTTGGCCAAGGTAATCATTGTTGTCCCTCCTTTTTGTGGTCTTAGTAATATTTGTTAGCAAGACTAATGAACCTCATTTGGCTGCTTAATAGAAGTGTTCTGCATTGTCTTTATCATTTGTGTTGATTTTATTATAAAGTAGTTTGTTTTCCATGCAATTCAGAGGAAATATAAACAGGGATGGCTCGGACCATTTTGGTGAATATGTTTGGAAATGAGAGAAGAGAACAAATAGTGATGCATGACATAGAGAATCTGAAAATACAGATTTAATAAAATATAAAACATACATTGTTTCTAATAATAATAAAAGCCTAACACAGCTACCAACAGTGATTTCCGTTGCCAACGACAGCTTTTGTAGTATGTGGCAGTAGATAGATTTAATTGGAAGGCATAAAAAGCAAGGGTGCATTCATGCATCTATGTTTCAGAAACCTTACTCTTATCCTGACAAAAGCGTAAAATAGTATCGAAGACTTTTACATCTTCTCCAAAGACTTTTATATCTTCACCAAGTCTCTGTTAGATCTGAAATACAAGCCTAGAGAGGGGCTGAATAGGCTTGTTAAAATTTTTCACTAAAATACAGAATATGTAGCGGAAATATAGAAAAATAAAAGTGAACAATTAAACTAAAAACCAACTATAGAACATGAGAGATTTTAATAGTGGCTCAGATAACAATCATACGTCCACTCTTCTTTCTTATGAAGGAGCTTTTTTACTATGACTAGAGTTCACCTGAATCACAACCCGATTCGATAGACTTACAAAGACCGCACTCTGGAATTTACCTGAAACTAGTCGTCTAACCTAACTCTTCACAGATGTGTAAAAACTAGACCTAGGTAGTCTCAACTCTCAATTATCACTGGTTTGAGTATGCCATAAAAACAACATGAAACAAAACAACCAAAATAGTTTAAGCGTAAATTAAAAAGATTTTATAGCCCTTTTTCTAAGCAAATTGTTCTTCAAAAGATTGAAGCAAAGCTTGATGAAGAAATGGCAATGATGTTGAATCCGAGGGCAACTCTCCTCGCTGAAACTATCCGAAGATGTTTAGCGCAACGAGAAAAAGTTTGACGATGCTTCGAGGGTTCGAATCACAAATCAAATCTTCTTTATAAACTCTAGAATAAACTCTCTTTTAACCTCTCAAAAAGCTGTTCTTTTCTCAAAGCATAAAACCTCTCCACAATATGAACTCTTCTTATCTTATATAGCCTCTGATAAATATGAAAAGAGATATTGAAATCATAGTAGAAGTTGGAGATGAAAGTGGTCAACGAACGGTTATGATTAACTCTTGAAATCCGCAATACGCCCGTTATCATCGATGGGCAATCCCGACTATCGATGGTTGATTGTAGATCATTGATGATCTAATTTTGAGTTTATGAAAATCTACGATTGTTTACTGTATATCATCTATGGCTCAATGGACCATTGATGGTTCCCAGTAGTCCATTGAAGGTTTAAAATCAACTGTCTAGAATTTCTTCGATTGTTTACTGTAGACCATCGGTGAGCCTTCACCATCGATGTTTCACTGTAGAACATCAATGGTTCCAAGACTAAAATCAACGTAAATGCTACTTTTTATGTTGTTTCGCCTCCTAACCTTCGTATACCTGTTTTCACATGTACTATATCATCTCAAACAAATATTAGTCCTACATGAGAGTTTGTTATTACTCAAACAAGAGCTACTGTACAGACTTTGTCCTAACAGTCTCTAATTTGATTCATATTAAGGGTGCATTTCATTATCATTGTGGTGATCTTTTTAACAACATATCATATAATCAATAACATTAATGAAGGTGTTATGGTCATAACCACTAATGAGTGATTAAAACGGAAGAGCAGAACATTAATGTGAGTAAGCCCACTCGCTCGACATCTCGGAACGACGTGAATCCTCACGCTCAACCCCATGAGGTGACCCGTGGTCACCGCCCCTTGCACGACATGTGGGGCGACGCAAGAGGCGACGAGGGTAGCCTAACCGGCCGACCATTCGCCCTAGAGGTGTTTGGACGACGCGAAAGGC